>CM033628.1:37882309-38091385 GCA_019453435.1 Rhinogobius similis
TTTACTGCATTTTAGTCAAATGTGTAGTATAACCTGTCAAATGCACTTGAAGTATCATTTTTAGAAATGAGAAAGGTATGGTTTATGTGGAGTGGCTTGGAACTGGATTAAAAGGTATTTAAAAGAGAGATAACAGTTTGTAAAGATGGTGGAGTTTAAATCGCTGTGTTTGGGAATGGTGATTTAATCTGATCTGCCTCAGGGTTTCATATTGGGCCCCAAATGATTTAATTCATATATAAATGAATACATCTAGAAAAAACAAAAATACTATTGTTTGGCAATTTTAACCCTCGTGCTCTCTTCAACTGAGCGTTGCACACTGAGCAATAAACTTGATCATATCAGGTAAAAAAACACGAAGACACGAAGGTAGCAGGAGGGACGAAGTGAACAATAAACAATGGATAGAAATAGGAGGAACTAAGGTAGAGGAAGTGTCCAAAATGACATTTCTTGGTATAACTATTGACAGCAAACTAAGCATTTTTAGTTCTTATTTTGCCTTGTTTAACACATGGCTTAGAAATATGGGGTAATAATTACAAGAGTACTTTACAACTCCTAGTAATACTTCAAAAGTGCGCTGTAAGAATCATGCACAAGGAACATTCAAAAACTGTTCATTAAAAGAGATGGAGGTTACAGTGTGAGGGATTGTAAAGTACAAGTTGCTGGGACCACTAGGCGAGCATGTGGGTGTCTGTTCATGGAGTGTGGGTTTGGTACCACTTAGGGAACAACTCAAACAATGCTCAACAATTTATCAATTCCAAATTAAAATATAGAGAAATGGTATTATCGAGGTTCAGGGCTGAGGAAATGATCTAGTCGCTGTAACAACTTGTGTTTAGGATATGATGAGTTATTCATTGTGTACTGTGTCACAGATGTTACTGTAAATGTATGATTTATATTTATTATGATTATATGATTTATCTTTATTATTGTATCTTGTAAATAAGATGTATAAATGTATTTTCATATTGTATGCCTATAAGTAGTAACCTTAGTTAGGTTAATCAAGATACTGAAATGCAGATCATGTAAATGTGCTACGTATAAACACAACCTCATGGATTAAGACAGTGGTTCTCAAACCTTTTCAGTCACGACCCCAAAAATAACAATAGTTCACATTCGCGACCCCCAAACACAAAAAAGTGATAAATTAGCCGTATATCTAATGTTTTATTTATTTTGAGAATATAGACCTAGAAAAATGACTTTAATAGGACTTTAATAGCCTTTACCACTGCATTTGAAGGTGTCAAGCCTTGTTTAACACTATTGTATCAATTTTTCCCCATTATCTGGGGACCCCCGGAAATCACTTCGCGACCCCCACTGGGGTCCTGACCCCTAGTTTGAGAACCACTGTATTAAGAGATTAAGTTAGGGGTGGGAGTATATACATTTGACTTCTTCTCATTCCCTTTCGAGCTGGCTTAAATTGCTGTGTTTATTAATATTGTCCATTATTGAAAAAAAGAACTAATAAGGAATAAAGTTCTAAGTACTGCAAAATTGATATTGTGTTATTTGTACATAGGCCTACTTTTTAACAAAATATTTCTGTTACATTAGAACAAAATGTTCTTGCCTCAATGTAGTCAAACACTGGCCAATAACATGAAAAATAAGCATAAATAAAACCTTTTCATTTGATCTTTATCTGTCTTTTGCTGCCTTTTTTATATTAAAGTTCTGCCTGGTCGTGCTCGGTTCAAATAATAAACGTTTAAATTTTTAAATCAACCTGCGAGACCCTGATCATGAGCTGAACCGCACAACTTATTCATGCTAAAATAAGTCAAAATCAGGTCTTGTCTCATTCTCCTGGACCCCATCTCGTGTCGTGTCCCACACCTACCCTATAGTTACATGAGTCTGTAGGACGTACAGTGTGTAGTGGGAAGGCGGCTGCACACCAGAGGATTTTAAAATGATCTCATTTGTTTCACATGCACCACAGAAACTCATCTGATTGCACGGTACGGTTTTAACTCGAGGCGAGACGGAGGGCGTGGTGACCAGACTCACTCTGACAAATCGTGTAAGGCGACATATTTCACTAAAACATAGTGAACATGATTATATTTACGATTTTACTTGTTTATTTCATTTTCATTTTGCTGGTTTAAAAACATAAAAAACATTATGAAAACTGTCAAACTGGGTTTTCATAATGTTTTTAACTGTTAAATATATAAAATAAATATAGTTATGATTTGACAAATAATAATACCTGATAACAGCTTTATTTTGTTGAATGATCATTTAAACTGTCGGAAAAATGTGTCAGTTGTCTGTAAATTGTCTTTGTATTTTCAATGGTTCGTTGCTTTTAGATGACATCACAGAGGGATTCCTGTTTAGTACTCAGCACAGTCATTTTGAACTTTAATTTTTGAAGATTTCTTCACAAAATGCAACTTCATAGATGTAAAACTATGCAACCACAGGTTCCCTCCCACCAAACTAAGTTATAAATAGAATATCATGAGAACCTGTCATATAGACTTTAAAGGCCCTGTACCGGATTTTCAATGTTTTGAAACGTGAAAAACAGAACTAGTTGATGTTAAAGTCACTTTCCTAACGCAGTCCCAGCATCCTAAATATTCACCACAATGAGTTTATGAGCACTTTTCATGAGTCTCTGAGCCCAGAGCGTCACGTACCTTCACAGGTAAAGCTAACAAACATTAGCATGCTAATGGCGCACTTCCTGCTTCTCACGTAGGATCAGATTCTCTATAAATAGATGCAGAGTAAAAGTTGTGGTCTCTTTTTCATCCAAATAGATGCTTTTACAATATATCTGTGCTGGGGCACCACAAATTTTACTTTATTACATGCAAAAAATTTTGTGTTTCCTGTTTCACAACAGCAAAAAATCAGGTACAGCCCCTTTAAAGAGCATAATGGACTCACCAGGCCGAGCATACAGGGAGACTCCTGGATGGCCCCGCAGCATCCCAGAAAGCCCACCACCATCATGAGCGCTCCTGCTGCGATCAGAGTGTACACCCCTGCACAAACGGCAAACACTCTTTTAGACAATAGTTCTTCATGTCTTGTCTTCATATGACACTGTGTTAAATGATGTGAGGTCTCACCAGTATAAAAGACATAGGGCGAGTCGTCCCCTTCAAACAGGCCCTTGGTCTTGGGGTCGAGCCTGAGCCACAGGCCGATGGCAAACACTGCTGTCCCTGCGAGCTGAGGAGGACACGCATGAGAAGTTGAAGTTGGTTGTTTAAGTAAAAAAAAAAAATCTGCTTTTCTAAATTGTAATCTTATTTTATCTAATCAGTATGGTGTGGTATCCATTTTACAGTCCATTCACATTTGCAGGATACTTCAGGAAACCTCAGCTAATACATTTTAAGACATGTTTAACTCTTTTCTGTTGAATTGACAAGCAAAACAAAAACCAAGGACAAAACCAGGAATAATAAAGACTAAAACAGGATTAAAACAAGACTAAAATAGGACTAAAGAAAGACTAAAACAGGACTAAAGAAAGACTAAAACGAGAAGAATACCAGGACTAACATCTTAACATATAATATTGTCTTAATATCATTATCGGGAGTACGGAGATATTCTAACGGTGTATGACTTCCTGGAAGTGAAAGTCCACAGCAGGATTCCATTGAAATAAAGAGTTAAAACCACACTTTGAATATTATTCTGCCAGGAGATATATTTTATGCCATGCTGTGGAGTAATAGAGCTAAAGGAATATTTCCATAGAAACAAGCAGGAGGCGGCATCCACAGGCCAAGTACGAGTCAGGTTTGTGGAATGTTTTTCGGTTTATGTTTTTTTTTTTTTCAATAAAAACAACCAAAATGGAAAAAAAACATGTCTTTGTTTAAATCTATTTTTATATTCTGGGTCTTTCAAAGATTAATGATTAAACAAATGTGAAATGTCAGTACAATTAATCACAAAAGTGCAGAAATATCACATTTTATCCATTTTTGAAAAGATTACAACATAACTTTTACACTTTTATTTTCTCTCAGCTCTTTTTGTAGTATTTTTACAAATTAATAATATACTTGATATTCAGATGTCCTTTTTAAGCACAACACAAATCAATTCACAATCGAGTCTTGATGGAGGTTGTGGATAGAGTGTTTCCTCTTAGCATGCTGCAGAATTCTCTGATAACTACATATTTGAGTTGTTGGACCACTTCATTCTCCTCTGTATTTATCTCTGTATTTGGCACTAAAACTTCTAAAGTCTGCGTTTGCTCTTGTAGTTGTTGAACAGTGGAGCAGAGCTGCTGTTCTACATTATAAAGAATGCATTGCTTCCCCCACAGAGCTGTGGCGTTCCCTCAGATGCCGACTGTATCTATTTTTAGTCACGTTTTTGTCACTTTTAAATCAATTTTTTTGTTGGTTTTAGTAGTGTTTTTGTTGCTTAAAATCGCAATTTGTCAGTTTTTATCGGTTCTAGTCGTATTTGTGACGCCATGTTATAGTTTTTGTTGCTTTTTGGTCAAATTTTAATCACTTTTAGTTGCCTTTATGATACTTTTAGTTGTGTTTTTGACGATTTTAGTCGCGTCTTTGCTGCATTTATGTTTTTATCGCTTGTTTCTGTTTTAACTAATCTAAACTACAGGGTTGGCAGTCTTTATGCAGAATAAAACAGGATATTTTGTTGTTTGTGGAAGAAATGACGACATTTCCAAAATTACAGCCTTTGCGATTTGCTTATTACATCGACTTAAATTTCAATTTGATTAGTTGTGTCTGTAATTGGTTATTGTATCACTGTGTTATAAATTAGTATTGTCTATATTTTCTTCAATATATTGCACTTCAAATTTTATTATAGTCTCTTGTTCACTCAAATGGAGAGAACACAAAGATCCAAGGCATTCCCACAGACGCTCACTGTGGGTTTTCCATAAAAAGTGCTGACTAAAGCGCGTGCCAAGTCTGCAAACAGTGCTCTGTAAACTTTGTATGTATTGTATGCTCTGCTCTTTTTGTCGACTCAGTCACATCGCGGTCTCTCCTTCACACACAACACAACCACATCACGTCAAACCGAAAATAGAAACAGTCTCCCTACCCAAAAGATGCCGTTGAAGACAAACATGAGCCATTTGACGCACTTGATTCCCCCAGAGACTGCCATCCTGATTACCTTTTGTTAGTTTGTGTATATTTCTGCACAAGAAGAGGAAGCAAAAATGGTGTCTGCTCCAAACGTGGGTGAAAGGGAAAGCCTCACCACCCGCCTACAAGCATGGTGTCACCTGATCGTTCACTTTGGGAGTGGCAAGCTTAAGTAAGGTGTAGTGTAACATGACCAAGTGAACTCTGCCCTTTCTATTCTATTCCAAGGCCAGTCGCACAGCCTCTCTTTTGTTCTTTTGTTTTGTTTTGATTTTATTTTTACCTCAGGATTCCGTTCTGCTTTACTGAACTCTCATGTCGGCTGAAGAGGATTTGTCGAGACATGTTGGAATAGAGAGTCGTCTTGATGTGGGCAGGGCCTGCTCCACACCTAAAGGTTACATCAGGACTTTCAAACTCTTGGCCACAGACTAACAAGAGCAGCTGCTGAATGTTTCAAGTTGGTTGAGTCTGAGTCTGGTGAGAGTGAATGGACTTTAAAGGAGACATATTACACCTTTTTTTCAGGTACTTAGCAATAAACTACATCACAAGTAGAGCATAATTTTATATTTTGCTCATCCTTGTAAACCGCTATAGTGATGTAAAACAGTTTGGTGATACAAATTAGTTCATTGGCTTCCTGCAGAACTGATAAGCCCCGCCTCTTCATGGTGACATTGTACTGCATTGACATTTACATGTTTGTATTTTCGCTATATGGCATTCTAGAACTCTACGTGTGTCACTCACTCTTATTCTTCATTCTTCAAATAATCACAACAAGTACAGGATGTGGGCGGGGATAGGGGGTGGGTGAAAACAGGGATTTTCTGAACACTGGGGCTTCACTTGCAGGACAATAGAGGACTGACGAATGGTCACTAACGAATGGCGAAACATCGTTGGAATACATTTTGTCACCTTTTATTTCACTTCCACAGCAAGTTTTAAGATAATCTATTTTAAATATGTATATGATATTTTATTTGTATGCTTGGAGGTGTAATGCCTTTTTCTGTCCTACTGTGTGACGCACCAGCAGCAAAATACAAAAGTTATGGTGTGACATCACCCGTGCCCCCACACAGGCCAGTCGCGATAATTACTACAATTTATCGTTCAATACATGACAGCTGGAACTATATTTTTGGGCATTATAATTAATCATATTCTTTGCATTTGTGGAGAATTTCTTCCTACGTTTTTTGTAGTATGTCAAGATTTGAGCTGTAGAGAGCTGAATAAGGAACTTTAATGACTCAGTATAGACGCTTACTAACCACTTGTGGGTTCTATTGTGCTTTTTATTTATTGCAGCCATTGTTTTCTTTACAATATGTTTCTTATAAAAGAGTTCACAAGGATTATCTTACTTTAAGGTTATTGTTCAGTGATATAAAGTTAATATAATCTTAATCGTTTATCGGGATATTTTCTGTGGCAATATATCGTGTTCAAAACGTGTCGTGACAGGTCTACCACCGCAGCACATTCACAAAAATATGGCATGTTAAAAAAATGTCTCTAGTGTAAGTTAAATAATTAGGTCACTGTCCCATCCTGAATGATATTTTATTTTTCCAAGAAAGATACAGCTGTCACACCACAGGACATCAAACTGGAGCATGTTTAACTTTTTACAGAAAAGTTGGATTTTACATTCCTTTTGACCTGTGTTTTAAACCCTGAAAGCCCTGGAGCAGATGAGGCTGATGAGATGGTTTTTGTGTAACTATCTTTTTAAATATGTGATTTCTCACGTCACACCAGAGGACACACTTTGGATTGCAACATTGAACTTCTTATAGGATGTCTTTATTTTTGGATTAAAAGTAGAGCAAAGTAATAAATGTATCAATTCTTATCTTTATTAAGTGAATCATTCTAGAAGTGTGAAAAAGTGTAACAACAGGACAATTTTGTGTCATTCATAGAAGACATTTTGTGCACTGTTAATTTGAATTTTGATCCAAGAAAAAACATTATTTAGAGCGTAAAAAATCTCAGGATAAGTATTACTCATTATATACAGACTAAATAATTTAAATGGAGAAAATGTGACACTATATAAGTAGGCCATGTAAATACTTAATGTCTTTTCTCTGTAAATGTAGGATACTTTACACTATCATTTTTTACTGTAGACACAAGAGTTAACGGCACAACAGACTGGTGGTTTGTGCAGAGCACACACAGAATGACACGATTAAGAATGATTAACTGGCCTCCTCCTGCCCTAGTGCGCATGTTACATGTACATGAGAGACTGACTGTTCTTATAAGGGCAAAACATGTCATCAGCACCCACTGCCCACAGCTCTGCACCCTACACACACGAGCCGACACAAATAGCTCATGACACACTCCAAACCATGAAGTATAAGATCCGCGCTCCAAACACTCTCCGCCAGATCCACAAACAGGAACATGCGCAATTCAGAGCACCACGTGATCCACTCCTATTCTTTGATTATGATCAGGACTATTTCAATAAACGCGTCCATAACCACGTAGTAACGCCACGCTCCACACCGTGTCTTTCGGAGGAACTGGGTCACTCGGCCACAGGGGATTATTCTGCCTCCGCCGGGCTCTGTCTGTGCGCCGTGTCTGATGTTCTGACCGAGGCCGAAACACACAAGGGCCATTTTCTGTCGATTGTTATACTTGTAGCAATGGGAGCCGTCCCAGCACGAGTCTGTATTCTATGATTATTATTAACCCACAACCACAGCTCGCCCTCAGCCCTCGACAAACGCGCGCACGTCCGCACTTCTGCAGGTAGTCCATATCCTTCCGTTGGAAGAAACAAAGAAACCAGAGCAAACGCTCGCTCCAGACTTACCCAGAACACCAGGTTAAAGGCAAACATCAGGTATTTAATGCAAGTTTCTCCTCCTGAAAGCGCAGCCATGGTGATCCACAGAGTCAAAGCACCGAGTTGGATTAAGCGTGTGTAACAGTCAGTGCAGAATGGACTCGGACACGCGCGTCGTGTGCGCTCCTGGAGTGGTCCCGCCCCCTCACTCTCCGCTCCGGAGCAGCGTGCCTTCTGTTCTTTAGCGCGAAAGTACTCATTTTAGCTTCAGTAACACGTTATCAGCCTGTGTGCAGTGACAGGTTAAACTTGTAGCGCTTTCAGTGCGGAAGAAAGAGGCAACAGCCTGAAAATATTCAAGTGGACCACAAGTGATAAACGTCAACACTGAGCCCAGCTCTGTGCAACATGGTCCAGTGTGCGGCTATCTTCTCCTCTGCCTCAGACGTGCTCTGCAGACGTGCTCTGCAGACGTGCTCTGCAGACGTGCTCTGCAGACGTGCTCTGCAGACGTGCTCTGCAGACGTGCTCTGCAGACGTGCTCTGCAGACGTGCTCTGCAGACGTGCTCTGCAGACGTGCTCTGCAGACGTGCTGCTGGCAGTGCAGTCTCTGTGATGAACGTGCTGGTTAGGTGAGGTTCAAGGTGAGGTTCAAATACAAAACAATCTTATATTACTGAAATAAACAAGTTCTAAATGAGAACTTATTTATCTTCAAAACTGAGTAAAATAATAAGGAACCCTTTGCCTCCTGTGTCTGTGTTCCTGAGTGAGCAAGTGATTGTTAATGTAAATATGTGAAGGGTTTTTGTGCTGCACTCTAACTGCCCCCATTGTTCTTTAATTTAGCTCCAGAAGCCCATAAACACCAGGCCACGCAGGACGGATGTGGAATTATGACTAAAGTTAAAGCCGTTTGTCAGTGCAGTCTTATCTGCAGCTTCTCTGATGTTCTCTGAGTCAGTAGTGTTCATGCTGCTCTGTACAGGTCTCATTATAGCGTGAGATGTGTGCAGATCTGAGCACTGAGAGGCCTTGGAGGGTCTGTTTGGTTTGGCCCGCCTGGCACTGTGCGCATGTGTGGACCTATCAGTCAGCAGGCCCATCAGCGGGCACATCCTGCCTTTGTCCTAATGCATGTTTTGGATGGTGTCAGTCCACAACTGCCCACTGCAAAGACCCTGATGAGGGGAGGGAGTGCTGGGAATTTCTCCAATATAAAACCAAATTCCTATGTGCAAGTAGTTTGTTTTGCACCATGCCCTGATTTGGTGCTAAAGGTCTTTTACTTTTAGACCATATTTTTGTTATAAACAGGCTGAAAACATGGAGGTATGCATATCTACAATCTTCAAGGCTTAATCAAATGATAACTGTATATTTCTTCTAGGTTCATTGGAGATCTTTGCTACATTTATGCGCTCTCATCCACTTGACAGGTAAAATGCGTGCCAAAATCATGACTTTTTTCTTCCTATAACTCATTGAAGTCAAACATTTTTGGTGCAGCTCTGGCGTCAGGAGCAAAGGGCAGGTGCAGCTTGTTCGGTCGGCAGCACATCCACACGTTTGATGGAGTTTTGTATGACTTTCCTGGAGACTGCAGTTACCTGTTGGCTGGGGACTGCACACAGCGCTCCTTCACACTGCTCGGTGAGTCGGACACAAAGACACAATCTTTACTTGGACTTATAGCAGATTTTATAACCTTGATTTTCAATAATCCTTTGGTTTTTTATGTCTCTATTTGGATACTTGCTGTTTGAGGTTATAATGCCTCTTTTCACTTAACACATGCTGCTGTTAACGTCACGCCGCAGGGCATTCATGACAAATTTGCCATGTGAAATATCATAAATCAGCATATCATATGTGCTAGTCTGAGTTTAATAATTATGTAATTGTCCCATCCTAAGGAATATTTTTGAACAGTTAACAGAATTGTATTTTTGTTAGAAATAAAGCTTTTCTCACCGCAGGACATCAAGCTACAAAAAAATAAGAATATGATTAGGACTTTAGTAAAGCAAAACATAAAGAAATTCTTGGTCAACTAAAGACCTGCCCTATCGACTGATTAGTCGACTAAAAGGGGTGTGGAGGAAAAAAATGCATCAAAACTTTGAAGTATGTCCATGTATCTGACCCAAACTGTACTTAAAAGATCATAACTGCACAGGAGTTCATGTAAAAACAACTATTTACAAAAACTACTCGTAAACAGTGAATTATTAGGTATACTGTATGCTATAAATTAGATTAAACTCACAATTCACGCTAAAATGTTTAGCTAACACACTCCATGTCTTCTTGTTTTGGCCATCTAAATCCTTTTAATCCTTTAATAAAATCGGCCGATTATTCGGTTAAGAGATTACAGTCCTAAATATGATAACAATTTCTTATGGTCTTTAGCTTAAACCCTGAACCCCAGAGTTTGTCCTGGAGCATAAATAACGTCATGTCACAGGACACCCTTTGGTTCACAGCATTTTATCTTTTTAGTGTTAAATTTGAGATAAAGTTGTAATTTACTTATTTCAGCACCGACTGTCTCGGACCTCATTGACTTACTATTGACCTACATGTATAACATGAGTAGATCCACATTTTCCTCTGTGTTCATTGTTAACCGCAGTATTGATCAAAAGCAGCTAATAATAGAAGCAGGTCCAGTGACTTCCTGATATCTGATAAGTTCCGCCTCTTCATGGTGATTCTGCAGCAGATTGTCTTTTACATGGTTTTATGTATAAAAAGTGGCTCTGTGACATTTTAGAACTCTACATGTGTCACTCAGAGTCTTTTTCAAATCATTTCAACAAAGTAAACAGCTAAACAGGCAGGATGTTACAGGATTAACTCAAACACGCAGGAATAATCAAAATGCAATTTTGAGTAAATGAAAGATGAAACACTGTTGTAACAAGCAGGGATGTCGGACAGGGGGGACAAAGGGTGCATGTTTCCTCAGGGCCCAGGTCATGGGAACCGTCCTCAAAAGCATATGATATATACATTTTTTTCTCAGTTGCGTCTACCCTATTTTTGTTATATATTGCAATGTGTTTGATTAAAGTCCTTTAAAGACTAAACACAAGTATTAGCTAAATTGTTAACAAATAAAACCAATGATTATAATCTGCAGTTAGTGTATTTTCTTATTGTAATAATAAGATGGGCATGTAAGCTAAAGTTTCCAGACCAGCTCTCTGATGGACAATGACTTCTGGATAGAAGTCGAAACGTCTCGATCTTTAAAGCGTCCAGAATGACAACCCCTGAAACCTTTTCTACGATATTATTGTAATAATTAGTTTTGAGATGTTTGTGACATTGGTCTGGTAGTTATTGCAAAAACAAACAGTACTGTATCATAAGTACATACACACGATGTGCATAAATATTGTAGAAACCATACAGTGTATATTCTAGCAACAGTGAATACAAAATAACAGTAATATGCAAATTTGCTGGGATTAATAAATCATATACAAAATTATGTATCAGGGCCCACCGTGAAGGTTTGTACCCGCGGTCCAGAGTTTTGTGTTACCCCCTGATAACAAGTAAAAGCTCACTACGTTTCAACCAACTGAATTTCAGCTTTGAGAAAGTGGCAGCGCAAATGAGAGACTGGTGTGAGGCTGTTTTTCTAGAGAATCGGCTCAAGAACTCCCAAAAAACGAATTATAACATAAACATCTAGACCATTGTGTGGAATGTTTTTGTAAATCAAGAATAACTCAGCGGGTGCACGGTGGCAGAGCTGCTCATGCCTCCCAATGAAGAGATTGTGGGTTCGAATCCCAGAATAGACCAACATCACACGATCTCTCTGGGTGGAGGTTGTTGTGGGTTGTATGTGGTAAGTCTCAGGAAAAATAATAGTTCACACAAGAGCAGAGAGGACTCTCTCAAAAAGGTGGATTCTGTTTATTCTATTATGCATCAAAGAATATTTTCCCAGACAGATGTTCTGTCCCAACTACACAGGCGACCGATGGAGCAAAACGCGAACCCCACAATGACCAATGCACAAATATATATAAAGCCAGGGTGGGCTGGAACCCGAGGGGCTGATGGCCAATGAAAACCAGGTTATCAGGTAAAGACATGGAGTAGGGAGTACATTACAATACAAGTAACACCTCAGAGTGATTAACTACAGGAGGTGTCTCCAGAGTAAAGGGACCAAATGGACCTTATGTTAACTAGTCTATGCACAAACAGAAGAATAAAGGTCGAATAACAAAGGTATCAGCTGTCACATTTCACACCAGCAACCAAGAACAGGAAGCCGAGGAGGTCAAACTGTGAACAAATGGTCAATGGTTATACAGTACAATCAGTACAGAATCTCAACGCATTTTGAAACAAGTCACTTTCCATTACGAGGCAGAGTCTAGATGTTCTGCCCGTGTTACCGTGGGTTCCCTCTGGGTTCTCCTGCTTCCTCCCACCGTCCAAACACATGCATGTGTAGGTCAAAGTCACTGGGATAGGCTCCAGTCACCCGTGACCCTAATAGGAACAAGCGGTAGAAAATGAATGAATGAATAAATCAATGATCAAATGAATGATCAAACCAATGGTGATTAACAAAAGCTATATTTGATTTGAACATGTTTAACTGTGTTTTATACATTTAAAAACTAAAGGCATATTTTAGCTAAATACTTATTTTCTGCTATATATGTATGGGACTTGTGTAAGGGACTATAAAGCTACATAACCCAATGAAACATGTAAAAATGATACCTATTCTCTTCTTTCTGAACCACAGGGGATTTTGTGGACGGCAAACGTGTCGGGATCACTCTGTTTCTTGGAGATGCCTTTGAGTTGCACCTGTCAGTGGACGGAATCCTCTCACAAGGAGAAAAAATGTAAGCGGTCCTTTGCTGAATATCTTAATACTCCGTTTATTTTCATTTAAGGTGAGACACGACAGATGAATAGGAAAACATCTTAAATTTAAAAATATCAATTTGAAACTTCTCCTGTAGTTTTGTCACATAAATGTAAGGAAAAAAATGTATTACAAGTTTTACATCATGTAATGTTTTCTTGTAGACATTAGGCATTTTATGTATAAAAATAGCCACAGATACACATATTTGGTACATATAAACCTGAAAAATGGACAGAACCAGGTTTAAATTTCTTGGTTCATTTTGTACACATGTTACAAAAAAATGTACAGAAGGGATTTTGGATATCTTGATTGGACTGAAAATTATCCTAAGAAATCAGATTTCGCCTCGCCCTTAAAACTTCAATAAATCAGTTTCAGACTTAGATATAAAAAATCCTTTTGTCAGTTTCGTCAAAATCTTGTTGAGACCAAGATTGTACAGTTTGGTGTGGGATCTACGTTAAGTGTTGATCTTTATGTCCCGAGGGAGAAGATGCATTTCAAAAAAACTGCCTTTAAAGTTACAATGTCCCAGAGAAATCTATGGATGGACTGAATTAAATGGAAGAATAAAAAACATTTTTAAGAGCAGATTGGACGAGTTTGTTTAAAGCTGATAAGTTGAGAGCAAACTGACCAAAAAACAAAAAATGGATTGTTTTGCCTGTAGTGTCTTGCCTTAAAGCTGGATGATGTGATTGCAGTCTGTCTGTGCCATACGCGTCCCATTCTCTTTTTGTGGGCACCGAGCTGGGCTTCTTCAAACTTTGGAGTGAAGAATTTGGCTTCTCTGTGACTATCGATAATGCAGCTAATGTCGCTGTGATCCTGAGGGAGCAGCACGCTAACAGCACGTGTGGTCTGTGTGGGAACTACAACGGCCTCACAGCCGACGAATACACTGCTCAAGAAGGTACGCATTTACTGTACATATGGCTTTAACATCAGTAATAGGTCGCATTCACTGGCTAAAACTAGATCATTTCAAAAATTAAAACATAGGGGTGTAACTATGTGAGCAAATAATCTTTTAACATTTTATTGGGAGAAGAAAATCATGTTAGTTATATGCACTGGTTGAGAAAATGTTGAGCTTTGTGCCACTTTGTCCGTGTCCTCCCTCACTTGTCCAGGTTTCCATAGCAAAAGTAAACGGGACAATTTTTTTTTGTGTTTAAGAGTGACTGCGTCCACACATAATTCCAGGTAGCTTCTTCAGTTCCTCTGACAGGGTTCTGGTCTTTAGCTCTTTGAAGGGTGGAGCTAACTACACTGAAACAAATAAAAAAGCCCGCCCACTTTTTCCTCTTTTTGCCACACTTCCGGTTTGATGAGAACTCCATTCACACAAATGGCAAATGTGGGAGAAGTCTCACTGCTAAAATATTATATCAAGTAGACTGATTTGTGTAAAATGTTTAATGTACACGTGCAACAACAAGTCAGTAATGCACCGATTTCCTGGGCAGCTTGAAAAATGTGAACTGTCACCTGAGTCATTTAGCATGTTTGTTTATTCAGTGTATGAAGACTGCAATGTTCAGTTCAGTACGGTGAAACCAAAGAGCCACGCCATAAGATAATGCACCAGCATCGTTGTGAGATCAGTTCAGGACCTCAGTCTGCTGTGCATCTCCATCACAGTCAAAACATCTCCTTTGAGGACAGTGAAGAAGAGATGGGAGAGGAGTAAAGAAAACTATATTTGTCAGGAAATCTAAACACAAATGGAGGTCTAAAGTACAACCTCAAACCAAAACAAAGAAAACAATAGGGCTAATCAGAGTTTGCTAATAGGAGTTAGGTGAACTGTTAGGCATGAACGATTATGTTGAATATGACTCGGGTGACAGTTCACACCTCAGGGTACTTCAGTGCAGTTTTTGTTCATGCTTTATTACAAGAAGAAGATATACATTTCGAGAGCACATTTCATACATATTAAGGTAATTAAAAGAGTGTTACCGATTTTAAAATTTAAAAATCTGCACTTGCCAAGCCAGTTCTGAACCAGAATCAAACTAGGACTAGACTAGTACCAACTGGGTCTGAACCAGGACTATCCCAGATTAAACTAGGACTAAACCAGGGCCAAACCAGGAAACATGGTAAACATGAGACAGTTTAAACTAAATTCACCTGAACTAGTGCTTCAGTTTCAGTGTTGTTTGCTCATCCCTTCAGAGAGATATAAGGCAGTGATCTCAGTCAAATGAACCTAAGAGGCAATTTGGATGAGCAGCGAAACGTAATCACTCTTAACAAACAAAATCAATTGTCCATTTGACAGAATTCAATTTTCTTTTTTGCAACTTACTCGGTCCTTTGATTCTCATTTCATTTTTGAGCTTTCTTCACTTCTTATGAAAGCAACCTATTAGCTAAAGCTAGGAAATATTCTGAGTCACCAGGACTGAGAAGCAGGAGGAGGAAAAGATAAGCTGTTAAAAGAAACAGTTATGGTCCTGTGAGATTAAAGGGTCTAATTAGTGTGTGCCTGATTGTAGGCTTCGTCACAGAGGACAGTTATGACTTTGCAAACTCGTGGGCCGTGAAGGGGGCGGGTCAGTCATGTCAGAGGGTCGCCCCGCCCAGTACGCCCTGTAACAGCAGCCGAAGGACCACAGAGGTGAGAGCACACAACATAGTACACTGAAGTATTTACAGAATGGAGAAACTGACTTTTGCTTTGAGCTTAAACATGGGACACTGGGACGGATAGATATATGGGGACTTATGACAAACTGATATGTTGATTTTGTCTTTTTACTCTCTCTTCATTGAACTTGTAAATTTACCTAACTATGTGGTTGTGGCCTGCTTGCATTCTAGACATCTCCTAAATTCAGATGGCGGAGGAGAACCTACATAATAGTTCTCTGATTTTGAAAGATGCCACAAAACTCAAAATCTGCATATTTTGAACTTTATTTTTTATTTATGGGGTCATCATTTGGCCATCTTGATATTGTGACCTTATCCTCAACTGGCAACAGTCTAGGACCACCACATTTGGACAGAACTGCTTTTCTGCCAAAGCAGAGCTTTTTGCCTTCATCTATGAGGGAGTGTAGCACTCTGGGACATTTTAAATCCAACCTTAAGAAGTGACTTAAAGATAGTCAGGGGCTAGGCTTGTAGTCATTAGTAATCTGTCTGTTGGAATCTTGTAAATTGCAAAAATGTAAATGTATGAATTTGTATTTAGATTGCTGATACTGATGGAGATGTTCCCTCTGCTGGTGATTGGTTCTTGATGGTTATTTGTCTTTTTTAAACTCAATTCAATTCAATTTATTTTTGTAGCGCCCAAAATCACTACAACAGTTGCCTCGATGGGCCACAGGTAGAAAGCAGTTTAAATAAACAATGTTCAAGAGAATTTAGCAAATGGATAACTGTCCCAGAGCGCCCCCTATCCTAGTGTTGTAAGTTCCTCCAGGCAGATGAGGAACAGTTCATCTAGTGTAGAGAGAGTTCCTCCAGGCAGATGTGGACCAGTTAATGTAATCACAGCTCCATTTTAAACTCGTTTAAGATGTTGTGATGTCACATGAACACAACCTGATGTGTGTTTGTTGTCCACGCTCAGATCTTGTCCAGCTGCAGTGCAATGGGGCAGTCGTCGGTGTTCCTCCGCTGTGCTCACGTGGTTCCTCCGGAGGGCTTTATGGCTCTGTGTCAGCAGGAGGCCTGTCACTGTGAGGGGGCCCAAGAGGACTGCTACTGCCCCGTCCTGCTGGAGTACGTCCGCACCTGCCACGCTCATGGCATACTTCTGAGCGGGTGGACCGCACAGAGCCAGTGCTGTGAGTCCAGAAGCTTTTACTTATTTATTTTTTAAATTAACTTTTAAAATCAACATTCTACAAAGGATCTTGACCAAAAAAAAGGTGGCCCAGATGGTGGGGAGTGCTTACACTTCTCTCTTCCTCTACATTAGAATTAAGAGTTCTCTACATTAGGAGCAGACTAGGAGAGGCATCCAACCACCCCAGGGAAGAAAGAGACAGGATGACATGTGTTTGGATGTGGACTCACTCGTTTAAGATCAGCAGAGATAGCAATCTACTCACCCTCCACCGTGGGCTAGCGCCTTCTGGATAAATTTTGATGCAAGGCGTTAAAATGCAAATAAAAACTACTAGAGCTTCAGTTTTTTTTTCCCCAATGTGAACAAAAGACTTGTAAGCAACGCTGTTCCTCATTTCTGAAAATCAAAAGCTTAACCACATACATGAGTTGTTGCTTATCTATTTTTGCCAAAAATCTGGTTATATGTATCATTGCTGTTTTTGATATATAACTGCAAAGTTATAGTGCTTATGCTAAATTACTAAATTACAAACACACAACGTCTCTCAAATCGTACCTAATAGATTCTTTACAGCCTTACAGGTTTTGAGGAAAAGATGAGTGAGTTTGAGTGCTCTTGGAGTTCTCAAAGAAGCTGGAGGAGGTGTCTGGGGGGAGGGACATCTGGGCCTCCCTGCTCAAACTGAGAAATTTGGAGCCCGCTAATCCTCCTGTATAGTTTTGCGACAGTGAGAAAGGGGTATAACTAAATATTATTCGAAAGTCAGGGTAAGGTTAGGATTAGGAACATATAATGTGGTGAAAGGTAAGGCTTTGGGAGAGGTTGCTAAACAGCAGGTTTGCAATTGTTCTTATGTTTGTCTTGTACCTAGTGCCCAAGTGTCCCATGGGGATGCAGTACAGTGAATGCACCAAGTCTTGCTCCACCACCTGCCACAGTCTGAACATCCAGGAGGTGTGCACAGAAGACTGCTCCGACGGCTGCACATGTCCAGGTAACTCTGCTTATTAATGGGATTATGTCCAAGTCTCAGACGCTTGAAAATATGGATCATTCTTTTTTCAGGTCCTTTGCAGTGAACTGTAACATAAGTAGCTCATCATTTTACATTTTGTTCATTGTAAACCATACTATTGATCTAAAACCGCTTAGTAACAGAAAAAGGTCTATTGATATTATGTTGAAAACTGCAGAAATCATAAGCCCCACCTCTTCATAGCAGCAGATGTCATTTATTTATTTTTTATTATTATTGTTTTTCATTTTGAAAAGTAGTGACATGTTAGAACTCTACATGTCACTTGGAGTCTTAATTTTTTCAAATAATCACAACAACTCTAATAATAATAATAATAAACTAAAGATGACTAAACACTGCTGTAACAAGGTCTAATCCAGTGTTCCCTGTAATGAACTGATTTCTGTGATACACTTGTGTTATGATGGGACTGTGGATAGATGGAGTTTGGGGGGCCTTGTTTGTCCAGCGGGGGCTGCATGAAACATGGATCGACATAAAAGAGGAGATACTGGACTGATAATTGTAGAATGTGGACTAATGGATTTATGGTGTTTTCCAAGATGCAAAGTACTAGTCGACTCCTCTGTTCATAGGTGATTAAATGTTACACTATCAACACAACAGACAGGTAGTTTGAGTTGAAGAAAGCTTTACTGACGTCAGTGGGTTATAGTACATATTATATAAATATTAGACTGGAAAATATTCCCTCACTTTTATGCCATTGGTTAATGTATATATAGCATGACAGAAAAAGAGATACTGGACTGGACATATATGGCTGAGAAAATGACACTTTCACAAATAAGCTGACATCTTTAATACAGGACAGTCTAACACTGAAGACAAATGGGTGTTGAGTGTAACAGAAGACAGCTTCAATGGAGAACAGGCTTTTTTTGTGAAGTGTATCTCCTGATGTCCATGTCCATGGCACAGTGCAGCTCAACAGAAGATGTCATCAACTTATTCTAATATGTGTACAAAATAAGATCAGTCATCCTATCATATAATGATGTAATTCAAGTGTGATAGGTGCTAAATTATAAACAAATAGCAGGGTCTTTGTGTTGGGGTCTCTGTGGGGGTGAGCTTTTTGTTTTTATTGCAAAGCTGTAGTATGTTTTCTCATTCTAATTGATTCTGGTTGCAGTGGGGAAGGTGCTGGATGGAAAGCGCTGTGTGGAGGTGTCTCTGTGCTCTTGTGTCCACATGGGCCGACACTTCCCTCCCGGCTCCACCATCTCCCAGGACTGCAACACCTGGTGAGAGGCCATCAAGCAATTATTTCAGACTCCAGGTCCATATAAACCAATTAACACTCATAAGACAAACAATTACAATATCATAACATTTTACAGTCCTTTAAACAGTTCCTCCAGTGGTTCCAGAACACTGCTTTCATTTTGTGAGTCCTCCTGTGCATTGTAAACTCTCCAGTCACAGCATGAAAACATTAGTATTCACAATCATTGTCCGATGAGGGACTTTCAATAAAATGTGCAGTGCATTGTTATAAGCAACCTGCAACTTCTTGTATTTTCATTTGCTGTCTCTGCACCACATGTGGGCAGTATAGAGCCGTCTGCAGTCATCTTTGTACACAGTTATTTTGACATTGTGTGAACACATGCAAATTTTTCATGCCAACACACAGTGTAAGTTTGTGCATATATTTTATTTGATATGAGCGATATATAATTTCTAGTATCGGAGCCTCACAAACATTATTTATTATTTCCATCTGTAATCAGAGCGCTAAATCAGACCATGAGCTCTGGCACTTGACTCTCGTGTGTGTATTATGGGATGTATGACTGCAGGTGTAGCTGGGACTGAATTTGCTGCTCTAAATTAGGCACTTTGCACTTATATGCATATTCATTTGATTTAGGACTATTTATTCAGATCATTTTTGCGATTTTATACTGATTTTGATAGATTCTGTGTAACAGTTTTTATGTGTGCATAAAAATGACTCAAATTTAATCCTGATCTTGGTATATCATCAGTTCTATTTCATCTCCTGACCGTCAGCGATGTCACTGGATGATTCCCTTTGGCATGAGTAGTTACTTTTGATATTACGAATGGGTAGATATCAAAGAACAATATTGTGATATTTGGCATCAGTATTTTGTCGATGCCAAATATCTGCCCCACTCTGTGTGTACGTAGGTCATTCCGCTTTACCCTTAGTGCAGCAGATTTGTCTTTTTGTGCAAACTTCATGAGTAAAAATGGAAATAGAAGAGCAATTGGGCTGTGCATATGACTTTTAGTTTACACAATCAGGCAATACAGTTATTTTATGTGATTTTTTGTTAAGTTGTGATCTTCACTTCAACTTAAGATCTCTTACCTTACCTTGGACCTTGCTATGGATTTTAAAATCAAATATAGGTCATTGGCCAGCAGCATTTTTTACAGTTCTGCCTCTGAATGTCGTCATGTGGGGGACATGATGGGTTCAAGAGTCTATCTCCCAGTGTAGCCTATAAACATTTTGATTTAGTCTCTCATAGATCATACTAATATATATTATAGACCAATGACAAATGCACAATATTTCACAATTAAGGTATGGCTTTCAACCAACTTTATCTAGATTTACACTGTTTAAAAGAATATTTACCTGTCATGTGTTTTTTGTTGGGTCAGTTTTAAGGATTTTCTTACTCTAGTTCTGGTGTAAACTTGTTGTAGTCCTTCAAATGTAACGGTTTACATTGTTTTCTTAACACTGTTAGTATGCCTACTTGTATATATATAAATAGATATAGAATATGGAATATAGAATATAAATCTGTTGTTGTTAAATGTGTCTTGTCTGTAGTGTGTGTCGTCATGGTTCCTGGGAGTGCACAAACGAAGGCTGTCCGGGTGAGGAAAGGTGCTTGTAAAAGTGATATTTGTAGAAATGATGTACTTTGTTAATATGGAATCTTTTTGTATTTCCTCAGGGGAGTGTCTGGTCTTGGGCCAGTCTCACTTCAAAACGTTTGACGATAAGTTCTTCACCTTCACCGGGCAGTGTCAGTTTCTCCTGGCCAAGGACTGTGCTGAGAATGACTTTTCAGTTATTATTGAGAATGTGCAGGTATTTTTTTAGTCTTTATTTTTTGGGGTTTTATTATTCCTAATATTCACATTGAGCACCCTTTATGATGTGGGTGAGAAAATAATCAAATTTATCATTACAATTTCTTTCCCAAAAATGCAATTGGTACCCACAAATGAGCCAGTTTGTGCAAATGTAGGTACTGTATACTACAATATCTGCTCTGAATGCAAAAGATACATATATGTGCAAAAAAGATAAGTTTCTATTTCTGTAATATTTGTGTGATTCCATATTAAAATCTATATGACAGGTTAGATGACACATTTCACCAAAACGTAGTCATCATTATTATATTTAAGACTTTACTAAACATTTTGCCCAAACATAGTTAGAGGTAATTCCACAACTGTTACCTAGCAACCAGACTGTAAACAATGGCCAATATCCATATAAATTACACAATAGTTATGTTTTGACAAGTTATACTAACTGATGAACAATGATGGCTCAAACTGTCAACAAACGGTGTCTTGTGTAAATTGTTTCTGTATTCCATTTTAGAACTCAGCACTACTTCCTGTAATTTTAAACTTGTAGTTTTCAAAATGTCATCACAAACTGCAACATCACAAATGTAAATCTATAACAAATAATTGCTACAGGTGCTATCCCATCAAACTTGGCCATAATTAAAACATTTTTTATAACCTCTCATAGACTTTAATTAAGTAGAAAGGAATCAAGTTGCAATAATGGACAAGGACAGTGTGAGCGAGTATTATTTATATTATTTATTATTTATGGGACTACGGATGGAAATTAGCCCTGAGCTAAATCTGGTGTATTTACAGTGTAAGCTGTTCATTAATACATGCTGTCCCATTCAAATAAATAAAACAAACAAACAAACAAATTTTAATCTTGATTTGTGTAGTTGCTCCTGCTGAATAAATGCTAAGAAAGCGCAACAGCCTTTTTGCTTGATTGGCAGCAATTTAATTTGTGGATGCAACTTTTTGTAGTACTGAAATAGTCATTTGAGGCCACAACATTGATTATTTTCCCACGTCATCACGGGGGTTATGTTCACCATGTGTATTATATTTCAGTGCTCTGATGACCAGGAGGCTGTGTGCACGCGCTCAGTGACGCTCAGCCTGCCCTCTCTGGAGAACATGACCATAAAGCTCAAACATGGAGGAATGGTCTCTGTCAACAGCATGGACATTCAGACACCAATGCACCATGGTACTCATACTTCATATCACAAATACTCATCTGTACCATATCTTGTCGACGAGTGGACGCCATAGATACAGTCTGCAATGCGTCATATCGGGGGGCGTGGTCTGACTTGGGGGAAAACTCCCTGTTGATTCAAAAGGGAATGCATACTTTTTACTCTTCTAATTCTAATCTTCTAATAATCTCAAAAAAGTAACTGGATTGTTCTGTACATTGCGATAGCATTTAACCCAGAGCTTTTACTTAACATGACTCATGTCTTACATCGTCTAATGTTAAATGGTCAAAGTTTCGATCTTGTTTATTTACAGGTCATCTGCACATTCAGAGGTCGGTCCAGTCCGCGGTGCATGTCAGGTTTAGAGAGGATTTTCAGATGGAGTGGGATGGACGCGGTCGTCTTCGCTTAAAGGTGAAGTTGTGTAAAAGTGCCCATCTTATCCAACTTTATTTATACGGACTTGCACTTTTTCATGAACAGAAGCAGTTTCATTTGGCACTACCAGCCCTAATTGAAATAATAAAATCACTATACCCAAATTATTATGCAAACCCAAATGACAATTCCACACATCTATCAAAAACTAAAATTGACTACTTTAAAATAACCTTACTCAAGGATCAAAGTAATTACTCAAGTAAGAGTGAAAAGTATTTGGGAGAAATGCTATTCAAGTAGGAGCAATTATTAGAGTAAGAGTAACTGTCTGGACTTATGTTACATACTTTTATTTTTGTCTGTTTTTTGGCTTAAAAGTTACTCGTTGGGGCTTCAAATAATGCTTAAAATGTGGTATTTTGAGAAATGAGAAAAACTAAATCATAAGTGAAAGAGCATTGCAAGTAATACAAATGTTTAATCAGGCCAAAACCAAGACCCAATCCTTTAATGTGATATTTTTGTGGCTCCTTGTGTCAGCTGGGGCCACAGTGGCAGGGCCGCACCTGCGGTTTGTGTGGGAACTACAACGGTAACCATGGCGATGACTTCCTGTCTGGGTCGGGCCTAGTGGAGGGAGGAGCTCAGGCCTTCGCTCAGTCCTGGAGGATCAATGGAGACTGTGAGGCCGTCCACAAACAGGAGGGCGACCCGTGTGCGGCCAACCCCAAGAGAGGTGCACTCACACACTGACACACACACACAGACACACAGAGACACACACACACTGAGACACACACAGAGACACACACACTGAGACACACACACTGAGACACACACACTGAGACACACACACACACACACACACACACACACACACACACACAGAGACACACGCAGACACACACACTGAGACACACACTGAGACACACACTGAGACACACACAGACAGACACACACTGAGACACACACACACTGAGACACACACACACACACTGAGACACACACACAGAGACACACACAGAGACACACGCAGACACACACACACAGACACACACAGAGACACACGCAGAGAGACACACACTGAGACACACACACACAGACACACACAGAGACACACGCAGACAGACACACACTGACGCACACACACTGAGACACACACACTGAGACACACACAGAGACACACGCAGACACACACACACAGACACACACAGAGACACACGCAGACACACACAGAGACACGCAGAGAGACACACACTGAGACACACACAGAGACACACACAGAGACACACGCAGACAGACACACACTGACACACACACACTGAGACACACACAGAGACACACACAGACAGACACACACTGACACACACACACACAGAGACACACGCAGACATACACACACTGATACACACACACACTGACACTCACACACTGACACACACACACTGAGACACACACAGACACACACACTGATACACACACACGCTGACACACACACAGAGACACACGCAGACACACACACACACACTGAGACACAGACACGCATGCAGACACACACACACTGACACACACACACACACACACACATACACACTGACACACACACACTGAGGCACAGACACACACACACACACACACACACAGACACACGCAGACACACACGCTGACACACACACACACAGACACACACACTCACACACACACACACACACACACTGAGACACACACACACACACTGACACACACACTGAGACACAGACACACACACACTGACACACACAAACACGCCCACACACACACACACACACACACACCCACTGAGACACAGACACACACACACTGAGACACAGACACACACACTGACACACACACACACACACACACACACAGAGACAGACACACACACACACACACACACACACACACACACACACACACACTGACACAGACGCAAAAAAGTTACACGGTGTTTGTACGATTTTTAAATCATTTATTTGTTATTGCTGCAGATAAGTATTTGAAAACCTGCCAATCAGCAAGAATTCTGGCTCTCAAAGACCTGTTAGTCTTCCTTTAAAAAGTCCACCTGGACTTGTCCATCCCACTTGTCCATCCCACAATCAGAGTCCAAATACTACCATGGGCAAGACCAAAGAGCTGTAAAAAGACATCAGAGACAAAACTGTAGACCTCCACAAGGCTGGAAAGGGCTTATGGGGCACTTGGCAAGCAGCTTGGTGAGTGTCACTCTCCCTCGGACTGGGGCTCCTTGCATCTTGTGGGGTATCAATGATGATAAGAAAGGTGAGGATTCAGCCCAGAACTACACGGAAGGAGATGGTCAATGACCTGAAGAGAGCTGGGACCACAGGTTCAAAGAGCTATTGGTATTGGTAATACTATAGGTAATACACTACATTATCATGGTTTAAAATCCTGCATCACACTGCTTAAGTCAGCACATGTCCAGACCATCTGAAGTCTGCCATTGATTTTCATAAGATCTGTGTGGAGGAGTGGGCCAAAATCTCTGTTATTATAAACAAAGGCTCCTTTATCAAATATTAACATGGATTTTCTCAGGTGTTCAAATATGTATTTGCAGCAAGGACATACAAATAAAAAAAATAAAAAAAATCACTATGATTTTCGGACTCTGTCTCTCTCAGTGAAAATGATGAAAATCATCATTTCTAAGTGGGAGAACTAGCAGAATCGCAGGGTGTTCAAATACTTATTTTCCTCACTATAGATATAGATCAATGTACTTTATTAATCCTGAGGGAAATTCAGTTTATCAGCTGCTTTATAGTCACACAGGCAGACATAGAGATATAAAATAAACATTAAAGATACAAAAAAATACTATAAAAAGGGCAGCGCTATATTATATACAACTCAACTACAATACAGTCAGAAAAAATATAAATTACTCCTCCCTTGATTACCCCCAGCATTACAAGGATTTCTCTGTAAAAGTGACTTCTTAAGCCTGTCTGTGGAGCAGGAGAGTGAGACCTCTCACTGCCTCAGCTCCAGCTCCTGCAGAGGGCAACTGTCTCTTATTCATGACAGAGACAGTTTGTTCAATGTTGTTACATCAAAGATGTGTCAAAAACATAAGCCTATATTTTTCTACATATACTACGTCCAAGTAAAGTATAAATGCCTCTCCCTGTGTTTGCTCAGTGCGTTTTGCAGAGGAGGCGTGCTCTGTGATGCTGTCCGAGGTCTTCTCTCCCTGTCACTTCCTGGTGAACCCGGCTCCGTTCCAGCGCTTCTGTCGGTACGATGTCTGCGCCTGCTCTGATGGAGAGGAGTGTCTCTGCTCCGCCCTCGCGGCCTACGCCTCAGCCTGCTCTGCTCGAGGAGTGCTGCTCAGCTGGAGGTCGCCCTCACTCTGTGGTACAGCCAGTCACTCTATTCATGCTCTCACTTTCATATCTTATCAAATATTATAAGTAAACATGACAATTCAAATATATATTTGACTAAATATGTAAAAATGTCCAGAGCCTCAGCTGGAAAAAGCTCGCCTTCACCAGGGCATTGATTTGTTTGTCAAGTTAAAAATCTTTAAGATCTACTTTCACTCTCAGGTTTGTGACAGTGGGTTTGACAAACTGGGCCAGGGATTAACTGAAGCATCACCACCAGCACAGCTTGGTCTAACTGATTTCAGTTTTCTGAAGTGCAAGTAAAGTGCAAAACATTTGCAGTCATTCAAGTTTTAAATTAATCAATGCTTTAAATCACCCAAAAAACCTTATTTTTAAGTGAAACTGAGAACGAGGTGAAATATCGAGCCTCACAGCGGCGTGTCTCTTCTCTCTGGTCAGCCATGCAGTGCTCTGGTGGGCAGGTGTACGAGGCCTGTGGAAAGACGTGCGAGCGGACATGCAGGTCTCTGTCGGGGGTGGAGTCTGGCTGTGGGGCGGGGTCAGCGTGTGAGGAGGGCTGCTTCTGTCCCGTGGGGAAGTATCTGACTGACTCTGGACAGTGTGTGACCTCTGACCTCTGTCCCTGTCTGCACGACGGACAGCTCTACCAGCCCAAGGACGTCTACGCTGACCACCACACCATCTGGTATGGAAACTGGAATCTCAACATCACTCAACTCTGAATTCATAACTTAAGAGCTTAGATTCAAGGTTCCAAACCGTTTTGATTTGCTGTTTTGATCTCAGAATAGGTCCTTCACATGAATCGTGTCAATCTGCATTAAAGAAAGGAGAAATGGGGGGTCATTGTGATCAAACTTATTTTGGGTGTATCAGGAACGTTGAGAAAGAGAAGTACAGGTAGTAAAGAGTAGAGTAGAACATGGGCATTCTAATAAATATTGAACAAATATTCTCAAATTCTCAAGAAATGGTCACACTGAACCTAAGGGTTAGGGTTACAGTACTGTACACTGTACGTACAATAACATCAAAGTCTTCTGTTTGATTGTGAAATATTTCCTTACAAAGCCAGAAATCTGAATTTCATCATTTATTCATTAGCCTAGGTCTGATTCTGACTTAACTAGTTAAACAATTATTTTTATTACATTTTAATTAAATTGGAGGGGTGCACGGTGGCAGAGCGGCTAGAGCTTCTGCCTCTCAATAAGGAGATCGTGGGTTCGAATCCCAGACCACCCCAACATCGTGGTTTCGGATTCCGAACCACCCTAACATCACACGATCTCTCTGGGTGGAGTCTGCATGTCCTCCCCGTGTTACCGTGGGTTCTCTCCGGGTTCTCCGGCTTCCTCCCACCGTCCAAAGACATGACTGTGTAGGTTAATTGACAACTCTAAATTGTCCCTAGTGTATGAATGTGAGAGTGAATGGTTGTATGTCCTTGTCCATGTCTCTGTGTCAGCCCTGCGACGAGTTGGCCACTGTCCAGGGTGTACCCCGCCTAAGGCCCAAAGTCACTGGGATAGGCTCCAGTCACCCGCGACCCCTAACGGGAATAAGCGGTAGAAAATGAATGAATGAATGAATGAATGAATTAAATTGGAATACATTTTGTTCAGTTTTGAATGAGGAGGAACTGAAAAAGCTACTTGGATGAGTCTTCTCTTTTGTCCAGTTGACAATATAAAATATTCTCTAGCTATTTTTATTGTTTAATTTTTGTAGCAATATTTTGCAAAAAAAAAAAAGTTTTGTTTTTGTCCTATTATTGTATTCTATTGTGTTACTTTTGTCCAGTTATTGTGAGAATGGAGCCATGCACTGCAGTTCCTCTGAAGAGGGCGCCATGCTGTCAGACATGTTCTATGACGATGATTTGGGCCCATCTAGAGGTATCATTTATTTCACTGCCTTAAATTAACCTACTCAATGTCAAAATCTCCTTGAATTATTAATAGCTGACACTGTATTTTACAATGACAATGATGCATGAATACAACCATTTAAATAAACTGACAAACTAAACTATAATTTTCGGCTTTATTTGGGCAGCAACAGTAGTTTCTCCCAAAGTTGCCAGGCTAACCAAGACTATATTCTCTTATATATTTTATACAAAGACATACAGTGTGGGTCCTGTATTGTCTCACAGAGTGAAGATGGACGTGATTTTTTCACAAACACTGAACTTGTTTGACAAATGGACGAACAACTGTTGGCACTGGAGCAGCCGCCACAGTGTCTGAAACAGTCTCCACTCTTTGGAGAGACAGAAACTCTATTGAACAGCAATGAACAGACTACAGTTTAACTAAAATCTCAAATATTGTTGATAGGGAAAATAGGAAGAACCAGAGGACAGTGTTCAACCTGCCATACTCACTCCAGCAGAGTTGCTCGTAGGGCACCGTAGCTAAAACTATTAGATTTTCATTTCTGTTCCCAACTAGTCTGACCATAGGCTATTTCAAAGAGGAACGTTTTAGCTTGGTCTTAAATGTAGAGACTGTTTCAGCCTCTTTAACATGAATAGGGAGCTGATTTAATAACACAGGAGCTTGGGAGCTAAATGCTCGACCTCCTACTGTGCTTTTAGAGACTCTAGGGCCAACAATAGTCCAGTAATTTGAGAGTGAAGTGCTCTGTTTGGGTGGTACTCTACTATTGCACAACAGTTTGCACTAGAGTCACAGCTGCCCGACTGTGGCACCCGGTATTCAGTGTCTCCCATCCAAGCACCAACTAGGCCCATCCCTGCCACGGCAGAGACCGAGACAGTGGAGCTACAGAATGAAATTTAAAGCATAAAACATTTGCTGGAGAAGAAATGTGTCTGTGGTGCAACGTAAGAGTAAATGTGTGTTGTGTGTTTGTTGCAGAGCGGCGGTCAGTGCAGTGTGCTCCTCCCCTGGTGCGGGCAGACTGTGAGGCTGGAGGCACAGGTCTAGAATGTGCCAGAACCTGTCAGAACCTGGACCTCCCATGTGTGAGCGCCGCCTGTATCCCTGGCTGTCTCTGTCCACCCGGCACTGTGAGTGTGATGTCCTGATCTACTGTGTCCAAGTGTGACATCCATCTGATCTACTGTGTCCGCTCCAGGCCTGGGAACTCAGTGAAACTATGTGTCACGATTAACATGGCCAAAATGATGACAATTAATGATAATTTCATTACAGTTATTACAATTTCTGATTGTCTAAAAATGTCTAATTTTAATTTTTATTAATAAGTTGCATGTTTCAAAATGTATATAAGTGAAAAGAAGAACAACAATATACAGATATTGTGCAGAAGTGGCTTGTGTGTGTGATGACGATTATCTTTGTCGACGATTATCTTTTTTTTTTTAATAATAACAATGTTGTTGTTTTTTATTAATAACAATGCTGTTCATTGTTCCACCCCCAGTCCATTCTTCTGTCTGTATCAGGGAAGGGTTATTAACTTGATCATTTTGACAGGTGCGTCATGGAAGAGACTGCATTGCACCAGAGGAATGTCCCTGTTACCATAACAACCGGCCGTATGCATCAGGAAAGAGTGTAACTGTGGAGTGCAACACCTGGTAAATGATGATGTACACTCCATACATACAGCGCCATGCTAGAAGAAAACTTTGTACATGCTAAATCATGTCAGGACTTTTTTCTTTCTTTAAAAATTAAAATATTGAAAAAACAAACAGAACAACACGAGAAAGTGAAAAGACAAAATACCCCCCCCCCCCCCCAAAAAAAAAAAAAAAAATCAATCAGGCATATGTCTCGTTGTATCTGTCCCAATGTCCATCACATCTGTCCATTTTCAAGTTCATAATCAATTCGTCCATTTTGTAAAGATCCAAAGTTATTTCAGTCCAGTCTTTGACAGTTGATTCCGTTCCAATCGCCCTTGAAACTTAGATTTTCCAAGTTCCAAATTCCTACTCAGAAACTCAGAGAAAACTTTAGATCCCGAGTTAGAAAATGGAACATGGCATGAGCGATAAACACCTGGCCTCTTCATTGCTGATAGTCCTTTTCCTGTCATTTTCCCTTCAGTGTCTCTCTACTGTCCACTTGTTGTGTCTGTGAACCTGCTCTCATTCAAAAGATATAATATTTAGTTTTGAATCATTAATTGTTATGGCAATGATGTTAGATTTTCATCTCTATGAAAACCATGGATTTGGGGAAACAGTTAAATGTTTCTCATTAATCCTTGCATTTGAGATGGTTAGCCAAATATTTAACTCAGACTGAGATAAAAGTATTGATAAGATGATGTATATTTTTGTTTACCATTCTATATGTTGTAATAATGTTGTAGTAGGCTACATGGATGGAAGTGGAACTATTATGGGGCGTAATAACAATGGTGTGATGAGGTCACGTAGAATGATATGTAAGATCAAAGATTTAAAACAATAAAATGCCTTCCTGAGGAGCTGTCCCTCTCCTGGTCTTTCCTCTTGTTCCCACGACCTTTTTACTACAAGTAACACTTAAAACATTGTGACAGTATCTATAACCTGAGATGTGGTCATAGGCAGTGATGGTGAAGAACTAAATTAAAAGTAGAAAAAGTGCTGCTTGGTGGTGGAGTGGATAGCACATATGCCTGCCATGTGAGCAGGTTGCAGTGTCATGACTTGGAATCCAACTCTGATCATTTGCTGCATGTCCTTCCTCAGTCTCATCCTTATTTCACATTCTGTCCAGTCCAATAAAGCCTATGGGCTATAAAGTAAAATAAATGTAGAAAAAAAAAAGTTTTGTTGAAAAACGTGTCTCAAGTACTGAGGAATTGTTTCGATGTCTAATTCATGTTTTTGAATACTGTAATCTGACAGAAACAAAGAACATAACATAAGAACAAAACACAAAACAAAGTAAAGATGTAGTCTATGTCATCCTTCCAAACTAGACCTGTTCTGAGTTCTGAGGAGAGTTGCACTTATGCCATGTGAGAATATCATCAAATCAATATATTATAATAGTTCTAATAGTAAAAAAGATGGTGATAGAATTTCTCATCTGCCTAATTCTGTTGGATACTTGTAACTAACCTTTAGTTTGTTCCCCTCGACTGTGCCATTGTTGGTTGTTATTTAACGACTTCATACAGTACAAGTAATTAACTCAAACCAAACACTTGCTTTTCCAGTGTGTGTAAGAAGAGGAAGTGGCAGTGCACAGAGAATGTGTGTGATGGAGTGTGTCGTTCGGTTGGCGAGGGCCACTACATCACCTTCGACGGGCTCAAGTACTCCTTCCCTGGGTTCTGTCAGTATGTGCTCGTCCAGGTACACAGTACACAGCTCTACATACGTCTGAACATGGGAGTTACACGAGGAAGGATAGAACCAAATATATTATCCTCACATATACCAGAGCCTTGACACTGGCTGGAACACATGTGCCTTGAGGTATTGCCAGGTCTGCCTTGAAAAAATGTCCACTTTGGTTTTACACATGGATTTAATTGAATATTTTGAATGTCCTGAACAATATCTAATTGCTCGAGCACTGTAATTGTTGTTATTGTGATTAGATTAGATAGAGCATCAACATTTGAAAGAAGAAACCATGAACTGCAAAACGAATGCATTTCAGAACATGTTTATAGTGGTCCTTCAGTCTGTCAGCAAAAGAAAATGTAATTCTGTCAACAGGACCAAACTTTAAGGTGTGAAGACCTTTCGCTACTCATCCAAGTAGCTTCTGTCTGAAGGAGGAGCTAACTACACTGAAACTAACACAAAACACTTGTTTACGTGTTTTAAGTAATAGTCCAGTTCTCTGTCAGATGAACTGAAGAAGCTACTTGGATGAGCACCGAAACCTCTTCACTCCTTAAACTTTTGTCCTGTTGATAGAATTTCATTTTCTTTTGCAGGTTTATTAGTGAAACAGGATATGTTGCTGTTTGCTCAGGAAATGATGTTAAATAATGGCAGTGAATTGGTAATTCAAATTGCAATTTCGATTTCATTGCAATATATATCTTGCAGCTTTACCTGTAATGTAAGTAATAACAGCTCCAAACAGATGATGCATTTGTGTTTTGTGTGCAGGACATGTGCAGTGGTGAGGAGGGCTCCTTCAGAGTGCTGGTGGAGAACGAAGCCTGTGGAATCGTCGGACATCGTTGTGCAAAAGCCATCACCGTCTTTTTCCAAGGAGGAGTGCTCACCATGCAGCACGGAGAGGTAGCACCGTTATTTGGTTATTGTTGTTGTTTTTTCATACATCTTTTCAACATATTTTTTCTTTTTCAATATATTCACCAAGATTTCATACCAATATTTGCTAATTTGAACTACGACATTTTAGTGAGTGTGTAAGTGAACAATGGAGTCTGGTCTGACCACTGAATTATAGGGATAATTTGGTATGGTTTAAAAAATGCATTTTACTCAAGAACGATTATTAAAATATTCGGCAACTAATTTTGTTGCTAAACAATTGTTATTAGCTGAGGAAAGACAAACAATGTAGAAATTACATCAAAATGACACAGGAAACATATACAATTTGTGTTTTTGGTGAAAAATCAATTTTGTCTGTAAATATCCTTCATCAGAACATCCTCAAGCGGCATCACTTTGGCTTCATCTGGGTTAAAAACGTTACATTCACAATCCTGTCGCAATCTAAAGAACTAAACGAGAATAATCACTAGACTAATCAATTAGTAAAATAATCGTTAACTGCAACCCGTTTCAAATTTAAACATGCACAGTCATCCAAAGAGATGATGTCAGATCAGAAATGTTGTGCCATTTGAAGAAAACCTGTTTTTCACCTGTAAATGTTTCCTCCAGGTGAAAATGAAGAAGCCAATGCTACTAGACTCTCAGGTACAGATTGTTCGGTCGGGTCACTCCTACACTGTGTTACTGGGAAAGCACATCTCACTGAGCTGGGACAGAGGAACTCACCTGCGGGTCCACATCTCTGCTGTGTACAGGGTAATGCCTCTAATCTGTCAAATGTATGGCTATTACAGATTTGATTCTGATCCAAGTGTTTGTGAGCAGGGCAAAGTGTGCGGCCTCTGTGGAAACTATGATGGAAACGTTAACAATGACCTGATGAGCAGCAACAATCAGCTGGAGGTGGACGCTCCGCACTTTGGGAACTCCTGGAAAGTGGTGCCCAGCTGTGCCGACATAACACAGGTCTGATGAAGCACATGTATGTCTGCTACTAGAGTGCAGCGGATAGAGGAATAGTTAACATTAACTCTAAGAACAATACACACATTGAACACAGGAGAACATGATTGTGTTTTTAGTTGATCTATTTATAATTTTTTACTTGTCCTTTTAAGTTTTTTTTATAATGTCTTTTTGATGCGTTCACGTTGTCGGAGAAAAGGCCCTGTTTTTTATTGTTTTGAAAAGTGAAAAACAGAACTTAAAATTAAACTGTTAAACTCTTTACATCAATTACATGTATCGCTCACTTTGTTAATAGTCTCAGCATCCTAAATATTCACCGCCATGAGTTTTTTCACTAGTTTCTGAGCCCAGACCATCACAGACCATCATGGTAAAGCTAACAAACAACAACAACCTTCCTGCTGCTCTTGCAGGATAAAACGCTCAACAAATAAATGCTGTGAAAGTGCTGTGGTCTCATTGTCACTCGAATAGATATGATTACAATATCTGTGCAGGAGCAACACAGATTTTTTACTTTTTACATGCAAAGAATCATGAACTAGTTCTGTTTTTCCTATTTCACAACAGTAAAAATCAGGTACAGCCCCTTTAAGTTTATGAGATTCCACAGTCCAGTTGTTTCTCAAACACCTTTACTGCCTGACATGACTGACATTTCCATCAGTTGTTACTTGACTTAAAACTTCTTACACCACGTCATTTGAACTCCAAAAGACAAAGGAATATTATAGACAGATAAGACAGCTGCACTCCACACTCACATTAAGCTGATCGCTTGTTTCCCAGCTTCTAGATTGGCCCACAAAGTGAAGAGGGTTCAAGCCTGGTTCAAAGGGAAACTGCTGTTAGATCACTGGGCACTAAACACAATTTACCCTACATGTATGAATGCATTAGTAAGATAGAGTAATGGATTGATGGAAATTGGATGTTGTCGGGTAGCTCTTCTGCTGTCTTTATCCGAGAATCTTCTGCTGTTTTAGGTCCTTAAGTCATCGCCAAACTCGTTCTGAGCATTTCTGCCATCTATACATGATAACTGCTACTGCTTGGCTAATCGTCGTGTGTGCTAACATAACTAATTTGTGTGTAGCGTTAGGTGCCATCTGCTGATTGGATGCACTCAGTAAGTGTCATTGCACACAGCATTTAATTTAATCCATAATAAACTAGTTTTTGTTTGTATCAAAACATGAGATGGCAAACTTAAGGTACCCAAAAGCATGTTTAAAGACTAAAAATGCATAATATTTTTCATTTAAAAAGCTTGGCTCCTGAATACCTGAGTACCTACCTCAGTGAGGTCAAAAAAACAGAGACAGATCAGGCCTTTGCTGTGGCAGTTTACTTCTGCATAACAGAGCTTCTCCATCACTAGAGTCTTTTAAATCTGCTTGTTAAGACACTTTGCTTTGTCTTTTAACACAAGTTAAACTGTCTCTTGGGTTTGTATGTGTGCTTATCGGTATTATTTTTTATAACTTCTTGTGCATGTGAAGCACTTTGGGCTGCTGGTTTTGTTGTAAATATGCAGTGGAATTTTTTATTCATACGTCCTTTCAGATACCTCCCCCTTGCAATGATGACATCATCAAGCTGGTCAAAGTGGAACAGTCCTGCCGTGTGCTCACTGGCCCCATCTTCAAGGAATGTAATGCTCAGGTGAACCTTTTTTCAATGTAGAGACTGTATGTTTGCCTTTTTATCTGGCATTGTGACACATTTAAGAATTCACGTGCAACTTGATCGGAGGCTCCGGTTGCCACACCTGCCAGAAGGCAGAAGTGTAACCCTTGTGCTGAATCTCTATCTCTTATCATTGTCATGGATAAGGGCACTTCCAGTGGTGTCGTCTGCAGACTTGATAATAAGTACATGTATACAGTCATCAGCTAACGTCCTTCTCCTGTGGTCAGATTGATGCAGAGCCCTTTGTAGAGATGTGTGTGGAGGCAGCGTGCTCCTGTCCTTCAGTGGGAGACTGTGCGTGTTTCTGTGACGTTGTGGCAGCTTACGCTCTGGCCTGTTCAGAACGAGGCCTGTCCATCAGCTGGAGGTCCAATCAGCTCTGTCGTGAGTAGATATAAAATGTATTCGGGACCTTTTTCATAATCATTTTCTTAGCAATAATAAACAACTGTGTTTCCCTGAAGCTTTGAGCTGTGAAGACCTGAACCCCAAGAGCGCCAGCACAGGGGAGGAGTTATGTCAGTGGAGGTACAACGCCTGTGGTCCTGCCTGTCCAATCAGCTGCCAGCATCCAGAGCCTCTACACTGCTCGCTCACCTGTGTGGAAGGATGCCACGCCCACTGCCCTCCAGGTGCCCTCCCAACAACACACTGTCTGTTACTGAGTGCAGATCAACCAGGAGAGATGGAGAGGCTGAGGAGGCCAGTGGTTCTGCTGCTGTGGTGGAGGAGGGTTATTGTAGCTGAAATGGCAGGAAGGAGATGTCTAAAGTCTTTTTCATCAAAGGTTCCTTATGAAAAGTACTCAACTTCAAAATGGTATATAATATGGTGTGTGTGTGTGTGTGTGTGTGTGTGTGTGTGTGTGTGTGTGTGTGTGTGTGTGTGTGTGTGTGTGTGTGTGTGTGTGTGTGTGTGTGTGTGTGTGTATATATAGAGATAAATATATATATTTATCTATAAACAAGCCTTGAAAAGATAAGTCAGATAAGCCCAGGGTACATTTATCCAACACAAAATACTCACTAGATATTACTATAACCTGTCAATGATTCATCAAATTGGTAATAACACATAACCTGGCTCATGCCAGATTGATATGTGTATCACTCTGAATTAGTTCTACACATTATCAATCTGGGCAGGCCCTTGTTGATGTCGTTCGGGTAAGTACGTACACACATGACGAACATTTGAACTGATAGGTCGCAGCATTGCAAAAGCGGAACAAGCCGAGAAGTCAATAAATCCAGAGAGAGAAAAGCACTGACTTCTTCCCCATCCTGAAATGCACTTCTATGTGCACGTTTTCAAAAGCAAAATAGTCTGTAAATGTGTTGAAATAGGCCGATGTACATATGTTGGCAGCACCATATTTGTTTACGTTCTATTTGAATTCCGCTCAAACCATGAAGCAGCTCTGATTGGTGCGCCACACAGCGGCTGGTGCAGCCCTGCCAGCAGACCACAGCCCAGATGGATTCTCAAGAGTTTGTGAACTCACAAATATAGGGAGAATTCATATGGCAGGGCCGGGTTAAATAACACAAAGTCAAAAGGAGGTTGTTTTTATTATTTTGTTTTGTTAAATTTATGAAAATAAAATGAAAGATATAAATGATATAGGAAATTTAAATTCACCTTTATTCATGTTTGGAAACCTAAAGCTGTTGTACCCAACTTTATTCTTCTCAATGTGTACATTAAGTTTTCCCGATAGAGTGTATCGTAAAAACAGCCCTTTGTGACAAAGTCAGATCACTACGTACTGGCTGCATTTAATAAAGTATTTTATCTATCGTACCTCCTAAAGTCATCTGTAAGCAATGCTAGGATTGACGGCTCTTTGGCGATCCACCTCTGTTTGACGTCTCTGTCTGAAAAAGCCGAAAACAAAAATGTATGTATGTGAATATTAACAAACACTTGTGAGAGCTAGAAACCAATTTGAAATATTTAGACATACTTCCTCCTTTCGGTTATGTGAAAATTGGGTAATTAATCTAGTAATATCAAATCTGTTAAGATTAGGATTGCATAGTTTGAGAAGCTGAGAAGTGTTGAGAAGTTGAGAATAATTTACTATTAAGAGAATAATTTACTATTGTGAACTTATTACTTAATTCATTCATTTGAGCCAATTTACCAGGAGCCTGAGGGTCAATAAAACATATGACTAGTCTGGAATCCACATTTGACCCCTGGGCCCATACTGTGCACAGCTCTAGCTCAAGAGGTCAGTCCAAAGTAAGCAGGCTGTGATTGGCTGAGCCTGGCTGACAGGTGATTGGAGGTAGTGTTGCTCATTCTGATTAGTCAATAGAAATATTTAATATTATTCAAAGACTGTTATTCCTTACAGGCGGAGGACTCAGCTCATACTCAATTACATTTACTCAGTTTCTAGTAACTTAAAAAAAAAAAGTACTTTACCATACTTTTACTCCTATTGTGCAGTGTAACAGTCTCTTAATTTACTAAACTTCTCACTGTGAGCAAATCTACAAGTGACCAAAGCTCTGTTTATGTTGACAAAATGAGGTATTGTTTCTTGCACTACACCAACAGGTATGATATAGTTTTTCTTATTTTTGTGTCTATGCTTTGAAAACTCCATAGTTTGTTCTTTTATTTATATTAACTTCAGACCTTACATCCAGACAGTTACCTTTACTTGAGTGGATGTTTTCTCAAATCCATTTTTACTCTTATTTTACTCATTTCTTGGACCACTACTTTTACTTGAGTAAAATTATTCTGAAGTAACATTTTTGGCTTCTCTGCCTCCTCTGCTTACAGGCCAGTTGTTGGATGAGGTTCTTCTGCGCTGTGTTGAACCCTCTCAGTGTCAAGTGTGTGTCCATGATGGTCAAACAATCTCCCATGGCACCAAAATACTCCTCAACCCAGATGTCCCAGAGCAGTGCAAGATCTGGTAACAGTACACATTGCATTTATCATAATCTAGAACAGATGTTCCCAAACTTTTCTTGCCGGGACCCCCGGCTTAACCCCAGGTTTAATATTGGTTAATTGAATAGTTTATTGTCTTATTAGACCCTATTTCACTAAAAGATGCTGTTTTTCATTTTAAAAATAGAGCAAATACAGTGTCATATTTATTCAAATTAGATCTCGAAATCATCTCGCAACCCCCAGCTCATCCCTCGTGACCCCTCGGGGCCCACTTTGGGAACCATTGATCTAGAAAGCATACTCGCATTTACAGTGTTTTCCTTTAAAGTCACTGTGAATCCACCACCCTGCACTGTGAGGACTGCGCCTCCTCCTCGTTCTCTCTCACCACTCCTGCCCCCACGACGTCCTGGCTGACACACAGCACCCTGCCTTACACCACGCTGATGCCCGAGGGGAGCTGCGACAGGGCCATGGACCTGGCTTTTCTCCTGGACGGCTCTGAAGCCCTGAGCGAGGACGAGTTCCGGGTGACCAAAGACTTCATCCTGGCCGTGGTGGAGCGCTTCCGGATGGGCTCGGCGCACACTCGAGCCACTGTGCTGCTTTACCACTCCGGAGTCAAAACATATAACTTGCAGGTATAACTCCTAACATAAGTATAACTCCACAAGTGTTTTTGTAACAGGTTTATATATGTTTTTTTGTGGGAGTCCTCTATCCAATGTACGTCTTGGCAAAATGGTTAAAACAATAAATATAAAACATTTAAACCATAAAAAAGTCCAGTACAGGGCTGGTGTAATCTCTCATTTGTCTAGGTGTGAGTTTCAAAAGTAGTCATCTGGACAATGTTTCAAAAAAGTTTCAACTTCCATCCGAAAGTGATTTTCAATCTACAGAACTGATCTGAGAAACTTTATACTGCTCAGAGCCTCCTGGGTGTTTCCCTAAAACTAACCCTGTCTTTAATTCACTTGAAACTACCTGCCCTTGTTTACCTGTGAGACCTATACGGGCCTAATCTGACTGAAACGCCCTCAACACTGTTAAACACCTGATTAGCATATAATTGGTTTGTTTTGTCACTTGACCAAGGTAAAAGGACACTGCTACTAACAATGGTAACTAAAAATGGTCGTCTTCACACCTTTTTCAAGCCGTCTCTTCTCCTGTTTAAAATCTTCACCTCAATGTCTTCAAACGAGTGGTTTGTGACTTTGAGATGGAGATGCACAATGACTGTAATCCAGATTATGAGTTCCTTCTGTGTTGATTGCAGTCTTTTGTGCAGTGGCTGTAACGTTCATTGCAATCACGTCTACGTTCTTGCATGACATTTATTATTTTCTCCAGTAATAAAGAATATTGTTTCACACATCAAATTACACTACTGGGCAGTAAGGAGCTTCAGAGAGTTTACTTTTTAGCTACGCAATAATCTAATGTTCATGCCATTTAAAATTATGGAAGCAGATTACAGTTAACAGTCCTAGTAACTTATTTTTAATTAGGTTAAAGTGTTATGCTCTTTCTAGTTCCTGTGTTGTTTGTTTTCTTTTTTTCAACAATTTCTTTTGAAATTAAGTAATCAGAGTAGTAATTGAATTACGAAGTAGTAGAAGAAGTAGTAGTAGTAGTCAGTAATCAGGGACTGTACAATAATGTAAGGTCATGAAAAAGGTGTAAACACTTCCAAATCAAGCTTTGAAATCCATGTTGTGAGTTTGTGGAATGTGCCGTATTTAAATGCTGAATGTTACACTGTTTCATTTGTCTGTACCTAAACTGCGCTCCAAATGCCTTTCTGTTACAACAAAGTGATTTATTTAATTTTTTTCAAATCCCCTTGCAGGTTCAGAAATGGCTGTTTAAGAAGACTGTCCGTGAGCTTCACTACACCGGAGGAGACGCAGCCTTCTTAGACGAGGCCATCAAGTACCTGGCCATCAACATCTACGACAAGAACAAGCGCGAGCACGCGGGCCGCGTCGCCATCATCCTGACGGCCAGCGAAAACCCTCGCCCCCTGCGCGCCACACTCAAGATGCTCCGCAGGAAGTCCATCACCACTTTGACTGTGGCGCTGGGCCCTGGAGTGGACATGGCACAAATCAACGAAATCACTAAAGTCAACCCGGATAACAGAGCGTACATTCTCAGCAGCACAGGCGAACTGAACGACCGACTGTTAGAAGTCGGCGATTACCTTTGCACTCTAGGACTTGAACCTGAAGAAGACAAGCCAAAAACTACTCCTACTACTACTACTACTACTACTACTACTTCCACTACTACTACTTCCACTACTTCTCCTCCAAATCTCGCCAAAAGTTCCACCAAAACCCCTTCCACCTCTCCAACCACAACTCTCCCTTCTCCTCTCACACCAACCAAAGACCTCACGTTCGTAATAGAAGGCTCAGATTCGGTTGGCGAGGTAAACTTCAACAAATCATTGATGTTTCTGGAAGAAGTGATCACTCAGCTCGCACAGGAGAAAGAAGAAGTCATACGCATAACTATAATCCAATATTCAGTGACGGTAACAATCGAAATTAGCCACTGGGAGATCAGATGGCATCGACAAAGACTCGTGGAAAGGTTGAGGGAGATTCACTGGAGAGGTGGTAATAAGACTAACACAGGGGCTGCAATTACAACTGTTTTCCAGCAGATGGCAACAGCGTCTCCAACTGGACCAACGTCTCCTCCACAACTGGTGTTTCTTGTGACAGCAAACCCGCCAACAGACACCATAACTCGTCCAACCACCAACACGCGGACACAAATCTACCCTATAGGAGTGGGACCCAAAGTAAATGAGGTGGACTTGTTCCCCCTCAGCTCTCCACAGCGCCCCCTAATGGTAGAAGACTATTTTAACCTCACAAACTTGGTCCATCGTGTGATCAATATTACAAGGACTACAGTGGTGCCACGCTCCCCGACCCTTCCGCCTCTGCTCGTGCCCACGTTGGCCACGCTGCCCCCTTCAGGTGCAAAGCAGTATTTACTGGAAGTGTCGGGCTGGCTCTTCATGGTTTATTCATTTGTGGTTGTACTCTGTCGTTGTTTAGTGCCTTGTGACAAGCCCATGGATGTTCTGTTCTTGTTAAAGGCGGGGGGACAGTTTGCAGACGCCAAAACGTTTGTCAAAAGCTTCATTACTCATGCTAAAATAGGTGTGTACTTTATCTTTTATGTAAAATATGTGTTTAAGTTACACTTTCATTCTTATTAGTATTCCACAAAAACTATGTAATAATTCAATAACAGAAGTATTAGTATTAGTCTAAAAAGGTGTGCTTTGATGTCACAGTATTAAATGTTAGTGTTATGATTATTGTGGAAAAAAACAAAAGAAAAAAACAGTGTACAACTGTGTAAAAAACTGTGTATGCTGTAGTGCATGTTCTGTACTAGATAAAGTTTCACACACTCTCACTCAGCAGGGTAAATATAATGCAAATGGACTGAGCTAATGCTTCTTTGTTTTCTCAGGACCTAATGACACTCACATCAGTTTAGTTCAGTACGGTGAAAGAAACACAGCAGAAATAAGCTGGAAACACGAGCAGAGCAAAGACCAACTCCTAAACCTGGTGGAGCGAGTTCACAGCAGGACCACCGCAGCTCCTCAACTCGGTAATGACACAATCAACTCGAATACAGATCATTTGTGGATGATCTCTGGTCATCAGGTGTGTCTTAAACTAATCGAGTCTAACCATTTTTGGCAGAAGAATTGGACAAAAATAAATTATGTTGTTTATTCATTTTCATTTGCTCTGTCTTATAAAATTCCAATGCCATATGACGAGTTTTATTGAACAAGACAATTTTTTTTTTCTTTTACATTATTCAATTAAATAACAGAAACTTTTATTATTTGTAGAGTTTAAGCTTACATTTCTTACATTACTTTATACTACATTTCATAAGGGGAGACTGGGTTTTTTGTTTGTTTTGTTTTTGTTTTTTTGCATTGGTGATTTGTTGGTTACAAAGCATAACTAACCCCTACCAAACTCTGACAACAGTAATAATCAAATGTGAAATGTTATTTCCCATAATTTACTTAACTCTTCTTGTGAGAACTGTTTTGAACAAAGTGTTAAATTTTATATTTTAGGAAAGAAAATTTACCCAAATTGTTAATATGTTTTATTTCAAACACAACAACAACAAACAACACACGCTTTTTTGCAAAACTTGTTTTCATGAACGTGACAGATTTTTTTCTTTGAGTAAGTAAAAAAAAGTTTTCCTTTGTAATTTTTCGTTATTTACCCAATCAATTATTTAAGAATGTGTGCTTTTGATCTATAATGTCATACCAACAAAATTATATAGATTGGAGCTTTAATGGGTGGCTTAATTCACCTCCAGTGGCACAGCTTAGCCTATGCAATAATCATCATTATTGCTGCACAACAAATGTACGTATACAGGGCACAAATAAAGTCAACTGAGCTGAACTGAACATCTTTACAATCATTAGCTCAAAGTTGATCCTCTTGTCTTCAGGTTCGGCTTTACGGTTTGCCATACAGACGGCGCTCTCCCCGGCCAGCGGAGGCAGAGCTGGGGTGGCAAAGATCGTGATCATGTTAGTCCTGGACAAATCCACTGATGACGTGAAAGAGGCGGCGAACGAAGCTCTGGCGGCTGGTAACGTCTGCCTGGATAAGTCTCCTCACATGTGTCTAATCCAGTTTGACTCACCTCTGCTCTCTCCTCCTGTTAGGTGTGTCTGTGTTTCCTATTGGCGTGGGCTCAGGATATGACAGGGCAGAGCTGAGTGTGCTGGGTCACCATGGTAGCCAGGACAACAGCCTCCACCTGAGCAGCATGGACCAGCTGCTGCTGCTGCTGACGCTGGATCAGGGCTACACTGAGAGGATGTGCAGAGGTGCATGTTGCTGATAATCTGGAGTTATTAAGATTGTGATCATCTTCATAACTAAATCTAAGGCTCTTTGTGTTTTTGTGTTTATAGCTGGTCCACCAGGGCTGTGCGTTGATGATGATGGAATTGAGAGAAAGGTTTGTGTTGAAGTGGCAGTCTTTAACCCCTTACACTGAAAGCTATTTTTCCTAAAACATCTGACTAAATTGAGTTCTAATTCAAACTGAAGCTGTTCTTGAACCCTTTGAAGCAAAAACAAATGGCTGGACTCTTTGTGAAGCTGAGATTCTGCAGTTTTGAGTTCTGGTGTCTGATTTACTCTAACTAGTGGAAACAAGCTATGCAAAGAGGAAAACCAAAATTTAAAGTCTGCCTAAATTCCTTTTGTTAAATATATGAAAAACTAAAGCTGGTGTCTGTAGCAAGGCCCGGATTGACTCTAGTTTGGGCTTTTGTTGGGTTTGAACTATTCCTCTTTCAAAGCTGAAGCTAATTTCACTAAAAATGAGTTTTAGGGACTTGTAATAAAGTTTAAAAAAAAGTCCATATAAATGTAAAAAATGTTTGGGTACTTTTTATTTGTGGGTTTGGAGAACAAACTGATCCTGATTCATCCCAGAATGGTTGATTTGACTGGAAATAATCTTTTTATGTCTGAGCAGCAGTAAGCAGTAGCAGCTTGATAGTTTCCTCTGATGGTGGACAAAATGTAACTTTTTCAGTTCCTCTGGTGTTTGGTATGTATGATGAAATGCCCATCTCAACCTCTCTAGGATGGATTTAGGATGGATTTTCAAAACATACTGTCAGTCTTACGTTTGCCAGGTTGATGAAATTTAATGATTTGTTCTTTGGTGCCTGATGTAACAAGACACATTTCTGCCTTTTGTTACAATTTGGAGACCATAAAGTTCTTATTTTTTGTACCAGACTTTAGTTAGTCCTACTCAGAAATGCTTTACCAAACAAAAAAGACACTGGAAGGTCCTGCTGAGCTGAGTTTTCTGTCACTGAGCAGCACTGGCTGTAATATCCCACAGTATGGCATAAAACATATTTATCTACATGAAGAATGTTCTGTTGTTGTTTTTTTACTTTATATTTCCATGGAGTCATGCAGGTGACGTGTCTCTCCGGAAAGTTTCATAGTGTTGCTTTAACTGAGGACAAGATCAGTTCTTTACAGTTTATTTACAGTTTATTCTTTACAACAAAGGGCGGGAAGTAACTAAATACAAATGCTTATGTTGCTGTTTGGGTAATTATACTTTTTGAAGTAGATTTTGAAACATGCACTTGTACTGTAACAAAGTATTATTGTAACTTCTTGTTGCGCTGCAGCCAGGAGAGTCGTGGCTGATGGAGGACGGGTGCCACTCACTCCTGTGTCACCCCAGTGGAGCAGTGACCGTGCAGAGCCACAAAGTGAGCTGTGAGAGGATGGAGCCCCCGGCCTGCAGGAACAACATGCCAGCGGTCAGGGTCCAGGAGACATGCAACTGCCACTGGGAGTGTCCATGTATGTCCAACATACTCTCTCTACTTACATCCACTGCAGAACTTCAAATAATGAACACAGAAGGCTCTAAGTTATGAAAATGGAGCCAGGTTTATAGTTCTTGCTTCGTTATGTTGAAATATTAAATACAAAAAAATGAGCAAATGGATTTTGAATATCTTATTTAGTATTTGAGGAAACCATATTTGACTGAAACTGGCATAAAACTTTTGGAGTTAAAATGTAAATAAATCAGCTGTAGAAGGACTGATCTTTATGTCTCTGTGGGAGAAAAATGCACTTGGAGAAAAGGCTTTTGAAATCATGAAATGAAATGAAACACTAAAACATCTTTAGGGACAGATAGGGGCCCTTTTTTCCCACATGAATGTTTACATGTTGAGAGAGCAAACAGACCAAAAAACAAAAGATTTGCCTGTAGCCCAGGACTATTCAACTTTATTTTACAGAGAGACAGATTTTTTAGATGTTTTTTTTCCTCGGGGCCAGAAACTGTGTCCAACACTTTTGAAATAAGAAAATTGTAATGTAATATTAAAAGGCTTTAATAACATCTGTAGGAATAACCAGGACTAAACCAGGACTAAAACAGGACTAAATCATGACTAAACCAGGTCTAAACCAAGTCTAAATCAGGACCAACCAGGTCTAAACCAGGACTAAACCAGGTCTAAACTAAGTCTATACAAGGACTATACAAGGACTAAACCGGGACTAAACCAGGACTATACTATTAACCTTAAACTATAAACATAAAATTGTGTTCCTTTTTATCACAAGTTTAGTCCGCAGTGGTTCCCAACCTTTTTTGTCCCGAGTACCCCTTAAACTTTATCTCACGCTCAAAGTACCCCTTGACTTCAGTTTAAGGCAAATAAATGGGTTTAATAGTCACATATTGTCAATTATGTCCATTCTATTTTCATTTTAATCATACTTATGGTCCAAGATACGTCAAAAAGATGCAAAATGTACAACTAATAACATGTTTTTCTTCAGATAAAAGTACACTTATTTTTCTTTTAAAACCTGAAACAATTCTGAGTACCCCCTGGTAATTACTCATGTACCCCCAAGGGTCCCCGTACCCCTGGTTGGGAAACACTGCTTTACATAACATAAAGTGACTTACTTTATCACAGACTTATCAGGGGATTCTGATATTTATAGAGGGCACTGTTAAGTTTTAAGTGTTGTTTTTGTCCCTGTGCTTGTAGGCATGTGCATGGGCAGCTCCACCAACCACGTGGTGAGGTTTGATGGCCTGGCTCTCCGGTTGGACGGGGAGGGCCTGTGCTCCTACACCCTCCTCACTGTCAACAAAAGTCTGACTGAATCCTCCGAGGTCAAACTGCACAACGGAGCCTGCAGCCACCCCTCCGAGTACAACCAAGTGTGCATGAAGGCCATAGAAGTCATCCATGGACCTCATACCATCACACTGAAAGATGACATGACGGTGAGTTAATCCTAACAAACACACGTACTTTAGTCTCACTTTAAATATCAATGTTTAACCATTTCAGATTTTTTGTGTCATTGGTTCTGTCAAAGAATAATGATGTAGAACATGCCATAAAGGGGCAATGTACAAAGAATTAAAGGTGCTGTACCAGACAATAAGAACAATTCACAGTGTCCACTCTGACCCAAACACACTCAAACACATCTCAATCAGCTATGAGCATATTTACAATGGTTTTCCCTAAGCCTTTCTGCTTTCCACTAGTGCATCAGTCCATGGATTACATATAATGATGATAATATATGTAATAATAAAAGTATATGTAGAATAAGGAAGTGATAAGAAGTGCTCTTCCGCTAGTGGCGTATGAACATCTCCAGGTTCGTCAGCCAGAAGCCACCCTTCATAGATGTTTAGCTGTTTTATTTCTGGAACATTTGTAGATGGTGGAGCAGTGGTAGAGACATCTTCCTACCATACCCTGCAGTTGCCCTGGATCTTTCGCTCCGCCACATCTAATCTTTCTTGAAGAGCCAAACCTCCTGCTCAGCTTCTTCTGCCTTGTCTGTTAGAGCAGAAGAAGCCCTAAAAGACATGTCCAACCTCTGATTCCGATGCGTCCTGTATAATCTGCAGCTGCAGCTTTCCAGCTTTCCGCTGGAAAGGTGTAAGCTTGGCGTGTTGATGTTCGAATTCAAGCTCTGCATGTTTCTTCTTTTTCCTCTCAAACGCTACTTCTATCCTATCCACTCACGGCACTGATAGCGCTGCCATGATTATAGATTATATAGATGGCATCTGTGATCAGGTCTGGGAACTTAAGTTCACGACCAAAATCTGATATTAGCTCCTATTCACCTTTTGGTGACAGAAAAGAACTGTTGATGGTGAAGTGGATGGTGACGTTTCCAAATCTCATTTGAAAGTTTGAAAGTTTAGTTGAAGTTTCTCTTTTGCGCACTTGTATTTCAAATTGGGTGGGTCTTACTTTGTAACATTTAAAGGAACTAAACAATATGGTTTCACAGTTTCTTTCTTGAATAATTTCTTGGTTAAAACTACTGTGGCAATGGTATATTCCTATGTAAGACCTGGTTTAACCCTAATGTTGGTGGTGGTACTTGTTTCACAGTCATTGGTTCAGGACATTGTGCTTTAAATCCATGCATTTCTCACCGTTCTGCATGTGTGTCGAGCAGGCTTTCATGGGACGAGAGGAACTGGCCCTGCCCTGGACTCATGCAGGGCTGGAGCTGGTGCGTTATGGAGGCATCATGCTGCAGCTCAAGTCAGACCATGGCTACACGCTGACCTTCACTCCTCAGAGCAACGAGTTCACCATCTCTGTGCTCAGCTCCAACACAGCCGGGTCCACCTCCGGACTCTGTGGTAAGACCTTTGTGCCCAGACTGACAGACTGTAGACTGAGCAATTTGAGGGGTTTGACAAGTTCCCATTTCACTTTTTAGATTTTTAGGTTTTCTAGTTTTTATTTTTACTTAGTAACACCTTACTAAATAAGAGTTTATATTTTTATACTATTAATAATTTCATGTTGCTAATTTCCGATTTCCTAGCTTGTGAATTTAGTTAGCTGATAATAGTTATAGTAGCAGTTGTGATTCTGATTAAGATCATTCAAATGTCCCGCTGGTTTAAACAGAATCAATTCAAAATTGCTGTTTGACAAAGGACGCCATGACTAGGCATTTTAAAATCTTCTTCAAATAACAACATATTTCTTCCCCATGAGTTCTTAACTCCAGCCTGTGAACCCTGTAGTTTACTTTTATTATCTATAAACATGTTCTGAAATGCATGGGATTCAGTTAGTTCATGACAACCCTGAACAGAGGACACAAATACATTTAAGTTGTGGTTCCTGAGGCTCATGGATGATAAGTGCTTAAGCTGATGTATTTCAGAGGGGCAGTTTCTTCTCTTTAGAGAGAGGTCAGTTCAAAAAAGACTATTTTAACTGTATGTAGTCAAATAAATAATGAGATCACGTATGATGCTCATAACAGTAACCTCTCTCTCAGGCGCCTGTGGAGAGGATCAAGTCAGTCTCCTGCATTTCCGTAACGGCAGCCTGACCACAGACCACTCGGCCTTCATGTCGGACTGGAGCAGCTCTGGAGGTGTAGAGGGCAGTGAGGGTGTGTGCGTGCCCAGGAGGCGGTCCCTGTGTGCCCTGGGAGCCTCCATGGGCTGTCAGGCTCTCAGGTCTGAGGTCTTTGCTCCGTGTCACCCTGTGGTCCCGGTGCAGCTGTTCCTGTCGCGCTGTGAGGAGCAGACCTGTGAGCAGTCAGACGTGTGCGAGCTGCTGTCGGCCTACGCACACTTCTGCAGGCAGAACGGGGCCTGTGTGCACTGGAGGGGCCCGCATCTCTGCCGTGAGTCTAATAATGAGTCACTCACCTGTACCTTACAGAGGCTGAGCGAGAGAAACAGTTGGTGGGAAAAGTATGAGTTTGAGTTAAATTAAAGAGAAAATTATTGAATATGGCAATTTTTCCAAAAGAGCAAATCATAACAGTGATGAGACCACAATTATACATATTTTTTCTGTATTCCCTTGTCTTAAACAAGTTGATCTATTTGATGTTTTTTAATGAAAGTCCAGTCTTATGGCGTCAATTAATCTATACACTATAATCTATAATCTATACACATGATAGAAATATATTGTATCCAAAATACGAACATCTAAAATTAAAAATACAAGGCAATAAAAATATATTATATATTAAATTTGACATTTATTTATTTAGAGGAATAACCCCTTGAGATGAACCATCTCGTTTTCAAGGGGGTCCTATAGTATATTATATTAGTTATGTCCTTCATACAGGTACTGCTATGTATGATTGTTCTGGGTGATTTAATAAAAATAAATCCCTTTATTTCCCGTCACATACAATATAATTGGCGCTTGACAAAATACTTAACAGTGGCATCTATAACATTCGTACTAACGTTCAAGAATATTCAAGTGATAGTTGTTAGTTCTGCCTCCGCTCTTCCTGCCTCTTCTCTTTCATTATTAGTGTTTTCAGCCTCGGCAGCGCCTGAAGAATCAGCAGGTGAACACAAAATTATTTAGCAAATATACTTAATTACAATATTTTTTTTCCAAATTTCATACTGGCCTGAAAGCACATGACAATATATCATGAACAATATGATTACACAGTCCTACTGAACGAGCTGAATTTTCAAATCATCAAATCAATTCTATTACTTCTTTATTATGTATTTATTGTGTCACAAAAAATAATCAAATTTCTTTCTCCAAACACTGCTCCACTGCTTCTTTCTCCAAATGCTTTTATTGACAGAGGATTGATTGTTGACGTCTGTTTTAAAAAGACCAAAGTTTCATTGACCATTAGAAATGACAGAATCTTGATTCCAATTCAAATGTGATTAATTGCACAGGCTTAGAATTAATGCATTTAGACTTTAGACAGTTTGCCAGCCCTTAGTGTGGAAACATATATCACCATTAGCCATTATCACCATGTCATTATATCTACACCAGGGGGAGCTACTCATAGCTCTCCACCCCCTTCCAAGTAGCTCCCCAAAGGACTAAGGCATGTTACTCTGAATGATTCAAATGTGATTAATCACATGACTGTTATCATTGTACTCTAAATGTTTACTTTCAGTGCTGAACTTTATGCACTAATACCTTGATTTGTTAAACACTAAAGGATTGCCAGGTGTGCTTCGAAAAAATGTCAAATTTGTAATTTTATGACATTTTAATGTGTCCTGAGAAACATTTTAAACCCTACACCCTAGATACTAACAACTACTGTAAAATCTGAACACAGTAACATTTGATCTTTTTATAAATGATTGGTGGTGTTTGATAATATTTTGGTGTGCAGTGGTTCAAAAAGGTTGAAAAACACATAATAATAAATGGAAAATGGTGACTCTAATCTAACGCTTGCCATCGCTGTTAGACTCAATTTCTTGTGACCGCTAATAGGAGAAGCTCTGTTATTTTCATAGTAGTAGTAAAAGTAGCTCTCCTTTGGAAACGGTTGACCCTGATCTACCCTATACCTACTTCATTTAACACAAACATTTAGATATTCTTGTTGGTATGATATTGGGTGACATTTGAACGCTTCGCTGCAGCCTTCCAGTGCCCGAGTGCCATGGAGTACCACGCGTGTCGGAGCGGCTGTGTGGATGACTGCAGCAGCATCCAGACTCTGGCACAGCAGACTAACTCATCCTCCTGTGTGGACACTCCCACTGAAGGCTGCTACTGTCCCGAGGGCACGCTTCTCCACCAGGGGGCGTGTGTGGCGCCTGACAGCTGCAGTCAGTGCATGGACCAGCAGGGACACACATATGCAGTGAGTGACCTACTGTTCACATATTCTGTATTTACAGGTCAGGAGTTTGAACTAGATGGATTACATTCAGTGTTGGGAAGAATACTTTGAACAAGTTGCACTAAAATGTATTCTGTAGTGTATTATGGCGCTTGGTCCTATCAGTTTATAGAGTTTATAAGAATACTTTTACATTGAGTTGTTTTGTATTACAGTGTAGAAACTCTTTTGGAAAGTAGAAACAGAGGACTAAAACAATATTTTTGTTTTATTGTTATGCATTTATTTGTCACTGAAGAAAAAAATCACACATGCACTCACTTCAAGAGCTGGGTTTTCTAGATTTATCGCTGATTCTGTGTAGTTTGAAGTCTTAAATTACTTGATCACGATGTGTTCTTTTCATTTTGGGAAAGTTATTGTATTCTGAGCACCCCCAAATAAAAGAATAACTGCATAGAATACAATTACTCTAAATAAATTAATATTCTCAATATCTATTTTTAGTATATGTATTTACATGTAGTTACTTCCTGCCTTTTGTATTTTAACATCTACAGAACAATCAGTTTACTTTTCTGAACCAATGCCAGGTCAACACCTCCATTAAGACTTGGTTGTGACTTTATTTTAATTAGTTATCTTAAAAATACACATAGTTCTCCGGGAAATGGATTAAAAGAGTGAAATCAACGTGATTTCACTCTTTTAATCCATTCAAGTGAAATCTTGAATCAACAAAAACGTTATCGCCACGCTAGGCCCATAGCACGGTGGTGCAACGGTTAGCACTCTTGCATCACAACGAGAAGGTCCTGGGTATGACTCCTGGGTGTTGTGTGGTGACACACGGAGCATGTTCTCCCCGTGTTTGCATAGGTTTCCCCTACCACAATAGGCCCCTCCCCTCTGGGGCCAGGACACTCCTTTTTGCTTTTCTTTATATATATATATATATATTTCATTCATCTTTTATTTTAATTACACAGGCCAAGACTCTTCTGAAAAAAAATCTGAATCTTAATGAACATGCAACTCTGGAATCAGCCAGGGGCTAGTTTCATCCGTTGTCCTGCATTGACTCTCACAAACACACTCTCACTCATATACCAGAGTACTATTGTACATGTTTTTAGTGGTAGGGGAAACTGGAGGAAAGCTACGCAGACATGCTAGAAATATTATTTTATAAATTCATTTTTCTTTTATATACTGTATTGTTGTCATATCCAAACTCTCCTTCCCCTTCCTCCCTCAGTACATGCAGTCTTGGGTCCCAGATGAGAATCCCTGCCTGATTTGTATGTGTTTGGACCAGCAGCGCATCAACTGCACAGCCCGGCCCTGCAATGACGTCAAAGGCACACATTTACACTTCTTTACTACTGCATCCTTCTTGAAAATCAAATATGATATGTATGGTTTGATCATTCTGTATGTCTGTAGCTCCTGTGTGTGGCCCCTGTGAGGTCCTGAGAGAGAAGAGAGAGTCCAAGTGCTGTCCAGAATATGAGTGTGGTAAGGCCCAGCTTAAAAAAAATGCTTTCCAATTGCTTTTACTGCTGAATAATATGATTTTATTTTTTAAACAACTATATAGTTTGTGATGTTACAAATTGCTCCGTGCCTGAAGTGCCTCTCTGTGAAGACGGTCAAACTTTAGTTTTGAAAAACCCAGGAGAATGTCAACCTGTGCATGAATGTGGTGAGCATTTTCTTCTTGTTTTTCTCATAAAAACTAGAAAGCAGTCATTATCTACATTAGTTAATTATTTATTAATAATGACTCAAATTCTGAATAATATATTTACTTGAGTGGATTTGACAAGCTTAGATGTATTTGCAATTTATTTTATTTTTAATAATGATTGGTTTCAATATCTTTATGTTAATTTCTTCAGCGATGGAAGAAGTACTCAATTGTGTTACTAAAGTAAAAGGACAGATACATGTGCAAAAAGTAGAACACAAGTCAAACTAAAGTAAAAGTAGAACATAAAATAAAAGTATATATATTATTTATTTATATATATTGCTCAAAGTAGTGGCTTGAACTCAAATCCTGAATGAAGTAGTGTTTTGTTTGTTTTTTTCATCCATTTTAAAGTAGTGTAGTAGAATGTAAAGATACCTGCTCTGAAATGCGCTTAAGTAAAAGTATAAAGTATCCACTGTAAAAATGACTTAAGTAAAGTAAGACAAGGCAAGTTTATTTGTAGAGCACAATTCGTACAAAAGGCAATTCAAAGTGCTTTACATAACGGTATAAAACAGCAATAAAGTCACAAAACAGCTTAACTCGTTATAAAAATACTTTAACTGAGGTACAGCTATCTAAATATTTTATGTACATTACTTTAACTTTGGACTTTCCACCTCTGAATTACAAAATAAATGATATGCCAGTGGTGTAAATATGTTTTTCTTTCATATTTCAAGTGCACTTTTCTCAGTCCGCTGGCCCCATTGGGTAAAACAGTCGAAAACAAAAACAATTATAAAACAATCTTGGAGCACAACTATCATTTCTCTGTTTAAGTGTGTAAAAAGGAGCAGTGCGATGTCCAGCCCCGTCCCACGTGTCCGCCGCACCGACAGCTGTCAATCAAAGCGTCCAAATGCTGCGATGCGCTGGAGTGCGTGTGTAACTGTCAGAACTCCACGCGCTCCTGCCCCGTCGGCTTCATCACGTCCGCCTCCACCGACGACTGCGGCTGCACCGTCACCAGCTGCCAGCCGGACAAGGTGAGCACGGGAAGGACGCGTTTGGCACCTGCAGCAAGGACGCCATGAATGTGGATGAACTTTGAGGCTTAGAGTTAGACCGAGGCAGCGAGAGGCAAAGGGGAGCGTGTGATAGTTTTGTCAGGGAATCAAAACTCATCTCAGGGTAAAAAAAGCACAAAGAATATGAGAATAGAGAGTATATTTTTCTGGATGATTTGAGAGGTTATTGGTTGAAGGGTAAAAGTAGCTGGCAACTTTCAAAAGTCATCCTCATTTTTGTCCATTGGTTGATGGAGTGTTATTCAACCAAGATTAGTCAATTAACAATTTTATTGAGATTTTTAAGGATTTATATTGATTACAGAAGAAAGAAGAAGACCTTGAATGAGTTAGCTGAAGATTTGGGAATTAATTATGATTTTATAATGCCTTTTTTTTCAAATACAAAGAAACATTCAGTTTATTAGTACTTTTTTGTGTTACAATATTTTGAGAAGCAACATCACAATTTTACAAGTATTCACAATTATTGACCCCATAACCAAACAACAGAAAAATACTTACATTTCTCTTATTCAAATTGTCTAATAGATAACAATTTAATAACAAAAATCCATCTTTCTGAGTGATCTCACAGCCATATAGTGCCACGGGCCACACCAAAATAGCATCAGACCTCTTTGGAAGCTAGACCTCACACGGCCCACTTTGGATTCCTTAAATAGACCGGTACGGTTCACTTCATCAGTGGAAACATCCCTTATTTCACAATTCTGGATCCGCTGCTTGTTTGTCTCTGTGTCTCTGTCACAGTAAAGCGCAGTGAACTTTTAAACAAGAAAAAGACAAAATAGTTTGGGAAGTATTTATTTTGTCCAAGCCACCCACCCCTTTCCCTAATAAAGCAAAATAGTACATAAAAACTAACTTTATAAAATTGGTCTGATTTCTTAAATATCCTTGTGGGGATGGACCCCCAAACCCCCTGTTTAAAGCTGTTTAGAACATGAAAGCTGTGGCACATATGAATTTGGATTTTCCAATAGTTCAATTAGCACCCCGAAGTTACACTTCAGGACAGTTCAAGAGGCACGACAGTCACACAATCACACTTGATGTGGGGGGCCCTGTACTTGATTTTGACTTGGGTCCCCAAATTTCTAGATCCGCCACTGATTCAGACACTTAACACTGACTCCAACTCAGGATAGCTCATCTGCTGATTGTCTCATTACTTCCTGATTATAGACTGAAGCAGGCTGGTGACATAAGGAATTGCGGATGTTAAACCATTCAGAAAGTTTGTTTTTCACTCTGACAGCTGCCTTTTGTTCTCTGTTCAAACTCATCACTTTAAACTTTCAAACTTTGTCCTTAATGCTCAGTTTGTACAAAGATATCACAATGTTAATGTTAATGTTTCCACTCAGGTCTGTGTCGAGGGGGCACAGGTGCACCCAGTGGGCAGTGAATGGGAGGACGGCTGTAACAAGTGTGCGTGCACCCAGCAGCAGGACCCGCTGAGCTCACTGTATGTGGCCCACTGTGCCCCGGTCCAGTGTGACACCTCCTGCCCACTGGTGAGATACTGCTTCATTTAAAGGACACATATTCTATTACAGTGACTTTTTTGAGCTTTTAACTCTGTTCTAACAATGTTCCGTCATCAGAAGCATATCTGGAGTTGCATCCTTTTGCATTCACACCATTTTGAGGAATGTTGGTTTGAAAATCCTCCTCCCTCCAACCGTCAAAAACACTTCCTTTTTCACTATTAGACATCACTTATCAGAGAATCTGCTGCTGTTTTAAGTCCTTAAATCATCACCAGACTCGTTCTGAGCATTTCTGCCATCTATATCACTGCTACTTCTAGCCTGATAATAGCGTCTCTTAAAGTGATAACATAACTAAATTCTTTAAGCACTAGGCTCCATCTACTGGCTGCATACACTCAGTACGTGTCAGGACAGACAGCAGAGAAAGTTGTTAATTTAGTGCAATAAATATTGTTTTTGTTTTGTTTTAAAACATGAGAAGGCAAATTTAAGGTACTCAAGAGCATGTTTGAAGGCTACTGACAATATGAAAAAGGCATAATGTATTTCCTATAAATGGGAATGTCAACAATGCTTGCAACATATGACCATCACCGCTTGTGTTTCCAGGGCTCTACATTTGCTCCATCAGACAGTGAGTGCTGTGGGAAGTGTGTGTCCTCCAGCTGTGTGCTTTCACATGGAGAGATGAGAGGGGACACGCTGAGAGGAGCTCAGATACGCCATGTATGTACAATACATCTTATCTTTTCTCATTGTTTTATTTCAATTGATTTGCTCCAGGACACTCTCAACAAAAAGATTTTGATCTCAATAGTTTTTTCACCTGGTTTAATAAAAGTTAATAAATAAATAAATGGATTCATACATGTTTGAGTAATTCTGTTTTGTCCTGCGTTTGAGGCACAGAAAATCTCTGACCACTGGTCTGTACTTAATTGGAATTGTATAAAAAAAACAAAAAACAAATTAATCATAGCCCATAGGCCTGTTTCATAAAACTGGTTTACTTTCTAGGTTAGACTCAAATGGCCAAGTGTTACTTTGTCATTTGGGACAACGCTCAAAGAACGCTCACTCCGAGTCTCACTCAGTCGCTGTGGCAATTTAGACCAGGAATTTATACTGGTCTGGAGTGGACTTAAAGTCAACTCAGAGTCTGAAAGATTGCACTTTTATTACATTTTTCAAGGGGAAAACTATTACTATCAATATCCCAAATCATGTTTTATTATTAGATTAATGTTACTTAACTTGTGAAATCTTGATATTTACAAAATGTGATGCTAGATTTATGATTTCTAGATGGACTAACAGCTTACTTTTATCGAATATGTTGTCCTGTTAACAATATTCACATAACATTGTTTCTGCTTCTTTCTTGACTGAGCATAAAGTCTAGCTTTTTTGAACAAATTTTATGAAACAGGCCCCTGGTCATGAGACACTACAGGTGAATAGCAAAAACTTAAATTTAAAGATATAAATTTGAAACTTCCCCTGTAGTTTATTCACATAAATGTAAGAAAAAAATATATTACACGATTTTCATCATGTAATGTTTTCATATAGAAACAAGGCATTTTATGTGTAAAAATGGCCAAAATTACACATATTTAGGACATATAAATTTGAAAAATGAACAGAACCAGGTTTAAATTTCTTGATACATTTTGTACACATTTTAGTTACAAAAATATTTACAGAGAGGATTTTGGATATCTTATTTAGTTTTTAAGTAAACTAGATCTAACTGAAAATTGTCCTAAATAAAGTTTTTTACTTAAAACTTTAATAAATCAGTTTTAGAATTAGATATCAAAACATCTTTCTCTACGTTTCATTAAAATCTTGTTGAGTCCAAGATTGTACAGTTTGGTGTATGTAGGAGCTACTGGTGTGTCATAATTTCCTCTGGATAACGTTTGCATGTTTGACACAATGAAGAAGACAAACTCGAGGCAATTCAATGCAATAGAGTCTTGTCCAAAAAAATAACTTCATCCTTGGTAAAAATAAGATCTGGGTGGTTTCGTAGACCACGCAAAAACTCCTCTAACCAGTGTCCCAGATCATGGATCCAAATCCACAGAGATCACACGAAGAAAAAACCTCCAGAAGCCCCAACAAAGAGAATGCAGCCCATTTGATTGCTTTTCATATATGAATATTACTCTGGGTTTTCCCCAGTCAACCAGATGTATTACTCCAACATATAACTCCTCTCAATTAAGCCCTTTTTTACAAGTGTCCGTTACAATGCTGTCCAGTTTTACTATCAGTAAAGATGATTTTCTGTAAAGATGATTTTGTCATTTTTGCCCACTTCTCTTGGTTGAGCCCCTCGTTCTTGACACATTACCTCATCTTACAAGCGCAGCACGTTTCATTAGCATTAATTCCATTGACCTAGGAATGTTCTGGTTTGTTTTGATGCCAATTCTAAAATCACTGCCTCCTACAGGCCCAGTACCATGTCCTGACCTTTGTTTGAACTCCTGGCACAGGTTCCTCACACTTGCTGCGCCATAGTTACAAGGCTTGCCCCTAGTGGCAGACTCCAGTATAGGCATACCTGAGCCTCCTATGCACATGTTCCTTTAGTAAGTTTTTTTTTTTAATAAGTAAAGTAGAAGAACATTGTAAACAAAATAATAACTCTACAGGCCTTTGCTTTATCTGAAACCTTAGATGAAACACTGTAGAAAACCCCTTTGTTGTTATACTCTTTAATATTGTTATTATAATGTTTCATACATTTGTGAAGCTTAAATATTCTTCATCAATCCTTGTGTCTCTAGGGCAGAAAAATGCATTTTAAGAAAACAGCCTCTGAAGTTCCAATGTCCCAGAGAAATCTATGGATGAAGTGGATTAAATGGAAGAAAAAAAAAGATTTAAGAGCAGATTGGACAAGTTTGTTGTTTCCACATGTATGCTGATATGTTGAGAGAGCACCCTGACAAAAAAAAACAACTAAAAATTGAAAAAAAAAAAGATCTTGCCTGTAGTGTCTCGCCTTAAATTCAAAAGAACAATAGAAAATACAATTGAAAATGTGCTGCTTTTAAATTGAAATGACACTATGATGGGTTAATCAATGCTGCACTTTTGAACAGGAAGTCAGTGAACCCATTTCTAGTAGTTTTAGATCAATATTATGTTTTACAATGAATACAGTGTAAATTAATGACCTACATATGTCATACTTAATACTAATTACAGAGTGAAAAGCGTCATATGTCTCCTTTAATCCTTCCACTGTATGAACATGACTGACGTGGTGTGTCCTGTGGGGGCAGGTGGGCGAGGCGTGGTCTTCTCCTGTGGATGAGTGTGTCCTGCAGGAGTGTGTGAAGGTCCAGGGGCAGGTGTTTGTCACTGAGAGGAACAGGAGCTGCTCTGTGGTGGACACTCCCTCCTGCCCCCTGGGGACAGAGCTGCAGTGTGTGACGGAACGATGCTGCCCCTCCTGTCGCTGCGGTAACACAAGAAAAACAACTCACTTAAAGTAACTCCAGGAAAAAAGAAAGTTCAAACCACACTTTAGAACACACAGCAGATAGATAGACACAGTAATGTTTCCATGGGGACGGGCCACGTTTGTTTTTCAAGGTTTTTTAGTGCGATAAAAATGTCCAAAATGAAAATGTATGCTTCCATATTAGACAGTTTTTTTGCTAAAAAGTTACATGGTGGGGTTTTAAAATAGTTGTTCTACTAGACATCAAAGTAACATACAAATCCATGTTTTTAATTGAATTTAACGAAGTGCAATTCATTTCTACCTTTAGCTTTTGCTTTACATTGATCAAATTTGCTGTCACATTAGAACTAAATTGATTTTTTTTCAAGATTTTATATCAGGCCAATTCAACTTATCTAAACTGATCTGAGGTATACCTTCATCTTCTAAATATGTATAGGGAACATATTATGCTGTATTGACTTTTTGAGATTTTAACCCTGTTCTAACATTGTTCTGTCATCAAAAACATACCTGGAGCTGCAAATAGCTTCTAGTGCTGAGCATTTCTGCCTCTAAAGACGATCATTGTAACTGCCAGCTTTAACCGAGCACTTCACAAAGGCTTGAGTTATAATATGTTCAGCTTGTGTCAACACGATGCAACAAGTAGATTACGCCTAAACTCAGTAAGTGCTAGGTCAAAACAGACCCAGATGTTACTTTTGTTTTTATAGACCCTTTTTTGTTGTTCAACCCTAAATGGCTCCAGGGAGCAGTGTTCATTTTGTCAATTAAATGACGAAAACTATGACAAAATCAAAGTCATATTTTTGCTGACTAAAACTAAATAAAAACTAAACAAAAAAAGTACTTTACTAAAAGTAATCATAATGACTAAAAATATAACTAAAACTACATACATAAAACTATGACTAAAAGTAGATGTTTGTGTCAAGTAAAAGTGCATCGACTAAAACTGAAAAGAATTGTTTGATTAAATCTTGACTAAAACTAATAATAATTTTAGACAAAAGACTAAAACTAAAACCAAATTGAAATTTCTTGTCAGAATGATCACTGCTAGGGTGAGCTGAGGATTAATGTTTTTTTTTTGTTTTTTTTTACTGTGCAGTTGTTTTATCCCATGTCATGAATAACAGCAGTTTTTCTTTGCAGTCCCAGTCGATGCCTGTCTCTACAACCACACTTTGATTGGAGTGAGTTAAACATTAGCTTACATTATGATCATAAATCATAAATGTTTCTAATCGTGTTGTGTTTGTGTCTTGCAGCCTGGAGAGCGGCTGATGGTGGACCTGTGCACACACTGTGACTGTCAGGTGGAAGACGGGGCGCTGAAAAACTTCCGATTGTCCTGTAAGAGAACCAGCTGCCCCGAGTGTCCCATGGTAACACTTATCAATGCTTTTATTCATAATCTCTGACTAATATTTTACAACTGTTACTTACAACAGTATATGACGTACAGTATAGACCCTTTAAAATGCTCTGTCACCAAAATCTTCAAAATTCAAGTCATTAAATGTTTTTTCAAAAATGAGGCCTTAAAATGCATTAGAAAGCATTAAATTCTATTCCCACAGGCATTACATATAAAAAAACATTTAGAAAAAAAGATTTATCCATCAGAACAATAACTATAAATGTAAAAGAAAAATCCCAGCAAAAAGCAATACATTTGAACTGAAACCTGATTAACATACATCAGACCTAAATACTTATTCTAAGCAGTTATAACAACAAATAAATCAACCAATTTGACTTTCGTGGGTAGAAATGTCAGTTGGACTTCTACTTCTAAAAAAGCAGAATTTTCTTGCCTCAAAATTTGTAAAAATTTGTTGTAGATTTATATTTTTATAAGTATAACTTGTGGTAAAGTATGTATACATCTGTAGATACTAGGGCTGTAATCCTTTAATCGATTAATCGGTCGATTGTGTCTTAGTTGATCAAGATTTTTAGTAGTAGACTAATCATTTAATTAAGATTAAAATTATATATGTGGCAAAAACGGGAAGATATATAGTGAGTTGGCTGAAGATGCTGGAGTCTAACACTTAAATTACTGTTTCCTAGTACTTTTCTGTATAGTTGTTTTAACATGTGCTTTTGGGTTGAATACAGCCCTAATAAATACAATTAAACATCATGGGTGAAATGTAGTTGTCCAGTAAAACCTAAAAATCAGGATTTTGACGTATACGTATATTTAAGTATAAGTATAAAACAATATATATCTAAATAACATTGTTAAATGTGTTTAAACCAGACTCTGATGTTAGTCATGTATTTAGTGTTTTATCTTGACAAAATCCCTTTGATTTTTCATATTCTGTGCTTAATTCCAGTTCCTCCGTTGAAAGTTGTAACCATTCCAGAATCTAGAATGTTTTCTTTACAAACCTATACAAACTTGGCCGGTGCTGGATATGTCCTGGTACTTTGCTGTGTGCAGGGCTACAGTCTGCAGGAGGAGGAGGGCTCATGCTGTGGTCACTGTGTGGCCACCACCTGCTTCATACAGAGGCCTGATGGAACACTCCACAGTCTGCCGGTAAAGTGTCTCCTCTTTCAAATCATACAGTGTTCAGAGTCAGCTCCCGCAAAAAAATCTAACCCTAGAATGGTTTAAAATGACTTGAATTTATCATTTTGATCTGGATGTTAGTCTCGATTTAATTGCTGATGAGATGCAGAATATTTCACAAGTTTCAATGTATTTCTGACTGATCCTGTGATAATGAAGCTCAAAATAAGAAAGAAATTGCCAATGGGGTAAGTAAAAATATCTCAACCCACTGGCAGATAATTTGACTTGAAGTAAGAAGTAAAGTATTGAGACAAGTCAGAAACGATTAAATAAATCATAACTAATCTTAACAAGTCAATGTCTGAAATTAAGATTCCTGAAATCACCTGAAATCAAGACTGTTTAACTCCTCTAGAAATTCATTTTTTGCAATGCAAGCTCAAAAGTGGTTTTGAGCCTTTTCATTTTAAATCATATAATTCAAATATGCTCAGATGCTTATCTCCTGGATCTAGATGACCTTGTGTAGCTGCTTCAGTATAAAAAAATAGTGCACTATGGACCATGATCCTTAGCTGCGTTCCTGTAATGCCAATGGTTGTTTTAATGGGGGTCGTGAAAAAGGTTGAGAACCACTGAACTAATTAATGCAATATTTTATTTGTCTAATAATCTGGAAATAGTAATATAATCATAAAAAAAACTTATCTCAGTACATGTAATGTCTTTGGAGCCAGAAAACAATGTTTCTATTACTAAATTAGTTGATTTTCTTCAATAATCGCTTAGTTTCAGCAGAATTTCAAAAGAACATCTGCTGGCCAGGTTATTGTAATCATTATTTGCTGTGAAACTTGAGCTATTGTTGGTATATTTGTGAGAACTCACTGAGACACTTGACTGTGTGCCTCCAGGTGAACACCACAAGTGAGGAGGGCTGTAACCTGTACTCCTGCAGCCTGAACCCTAATGGAGACCTGGTGGCTCAGGTCAAAGTCACTACGTGCCCTGCATTTGACCCACAGGCCTGTCTGGATCATGGAGTATGTCGCTGCTTTACTATTTACACTTTTAACTCTGGGGGAAGAAACTAGATCCATTGTATTCAAATGTGTCTGGTTGGTAACAATCTATGGGAAATGTTCCAAGTTCAGTTCCATTGACACAAACAGCACAAACAGGGAGTTTGTATGAGCTGATTAACTTAATACATAACGTATCAGGGACCAGAAACAGAAACTGCTTCACACTAAATATTTGTAGGTGTAACATTTTGTAGCATTTTTTATATATTATATTATATTAATGTATGATAATATATGTGGAAAATATCTCTAAAGGAAGATAAGACTTAACACTTAATCCACAATCCAAAAATCAGGGAGATAACAAAATCATGTAAAAAAAAACAAAATAAACATAAGTGCAGTGGAACAACCCTGGCAAATGCATACTATACTTTTAAATGAGCACCAAGTTTAGTCCTGTATATAGCTAGTAATTCTATCGGTTTAACATAAGAGAACTGAAAAATGGAATGAGATTATTTTCTTATTCCAACAGCATTTTTTAAACCACCAGGAGATAATTAAAACCAGCCAGAAAATTTATGAAAAAAGCTAAATAATAATGTGTAATTTGGATCAAATCAAAACATTAACAAACTACAGATAAATGGTTTACCTCACTATTAATGTTAAAGTTTGTATCTGTCCTTGAAAAGGCGCCTACAAATTAAACGTATTATTGTTTAGTTGTAATCCTGCTCAAATCATATAATAATATATAATATAAAGAATTCAAAACATTGAATGTTTTGTTCCTCAGGGTAAAGTCAGTCCTCTTGGAAACACCTGCTGTGAGACATGTGAGTATTTTATATTCAGAGATATTTGTGATCAAACCCATTACCGCCCGTGTATGCACTCTGTGTGTGTTTGAAGGCGTGGAGCCTGAGTGTCGGAGGACCAAAGGAACCCTGAACTACATCAGAGTGGAAGACTGTACGTCCGAACAGGAGGTGGAACTGCACTACTGTGAGGTGAGTCCGGGAAATCCACTGGGACAAACACCATTCAGTTCAAGTTCAAATCACAGCTTGTTCCTTTAGATTATTGCTCCTGAGAGGCATTTTCACAACAAAAAATATTAGATTTTTAGTTTAGCTGGGAAATATGGTGATGGCAATCTGATATAGCCTCACATTAATGAAGCTACAAATGTAATTCTGCATTACTTTGTTTTCTTATCTGGGGAAAAATTCAGTCATCTCAGAAAAAATTCAAAATCTTTATAAAATTTGGAGATTCTATTAATTATTAATAGAAAATAATGAGAGAGTAGTGTGAGGAGAATCAATCACAAACACCGTTAGCATAAATTGACTGTTTAATAAAATCACAAACTAAAGTTAAACCAAGGACTTTGTCATGTACATGTAATGGACACTTCAGAGACTAATTCCCTCATGTCAAACTACTTCACAATAGTAATAATAAAACCATATGTTTTCACTATTGTATCAAGATCAATTTGTCTAGATCTGTAAACATATTTATAGGTTTTATAAAAAATTATATTCCTCACGAGACACTTTGATATTAGAAGATGGTGAATCAGATGTCCAGATTCTGCAGATTTGGGCACCATCTACATGATCTAAACTTTTTAAAAACACACTCGTGCCACCTGTGGGTCACTATTGTGTAATCTTGATTAATTTTTAAAGATGTATTGTTATCGAAGACTCTAAGAGCAAAATTTAAGGCTCATTGATGTTCATTACCTCGGTTTCTTCCCTGATATAACGGCGTCAACACATTTTATAAAATTGTGCTGGAGCTTCAACACAATAAAACAGCACACACTGTCACCAAATTTAGAATCATGATGTATTGTTATTTTAGCACAGCCTACTCTGTGCCAACTGTATTATCAATGCTACCAACAGTCAATGATACATCTCCTCTCATTTATTACTCAGTCAGTCAGTGTGTTAATTACCTTCCTCACTACCATGTCCCACTGACCTTTCCTCACAGTCACTGACCCATGCCCTGTATCTGTATCTCTCTCCAGGGTAAATGCCGGAGCCGATCCCTGTACTCCCTGGAGCACGGAGGAGTGGAGCAGGAGTGTGTGTGCTGCTCTGCCCTAAACACACAACCTCTGAGTGTCCCCGTGGTGTGTGCCAATGGGACCCGGAGCCTGCACACTGTCCTGTCTGTGAGCCAGTGTGACTGTGTGTCCAAGCACTGCGACTGAGGCCTCACCACTCCATGACACAATAATACACTTCAAAATATTCTGTAACAAACAGGGCCGTTTCTAGCTCTGTGGGAGCCCACAGCAACATGCTGCAAACATGACATAGTTCATTGTTAAGCGCAAAAGAGGCTGTAGTAATATTCTCAACAAAATGGCTGAAATAAGAAAGCAACTACTCACCCAGAGCAAGAATGCAATCCAGAGAAATTTGGCCAGGAAAATTCTGTCAAATGGAAAAAAGTTGTAAGTTTGAAGACGTTTTTCCACTCATCCAAGTAGTTTCTGCATATTACACAAACATCTTTTTTTGGTATAATAATAAATCTTAAAAGCATATAAAAATGTATTTTATAATAAAATTGGCAAACAGTCATGTCTGAAAAGCAAACCCACGACACCAACTAAAGGTGTGCAACACCTTAAACCACTGCCGGGGAGCACAAATGTCATCAATATAGCAGACCAAGTCATTTTAATAATGTAGAGAGACAAACAAGTTTGTTGGAGCTATAGCTAGAAACGGCTCTGTTTACTCACATTTTTCATTTTACAATTGCTACTGCACTGAATTCATCAGATTAATACAAATAATAAATTGTTCTAATAATAAAAATGTGTTGATTGATATGGATATGCATCAAACCTCAGCCACATTTAGCCACATGCTAAGCCTTTACTAAAGGGATTGACTTGAGGTGTAGTCTAAATGACATTTCTTGGTTACCAGATGCTGCAAGACAAAGGTGACAGTTACCAGTGTTCAAGAAATGGAGTCTATTTAACAGTGACAGCCTTATATTGGGTAAACTTAAATGCCTATAAAACATTTGAACTATTATCCATTTGTTAGTGAACAAACTGAGGCTACTAATGTCTACATTTACAATGGTAATAAGCATGTGATGTGTCACATTTGAATTATTCTCTTAACTACTTTGGGGAGCTACTTGGAAAGGGATGAGATACTGGAAGCTCCCAAGCCTCAGGTTGGAGACCCCTGCAATATTGCTTTTGACAACTGCTCCAGTAGGACCAGGCTCAAATCAAAGTGGCACCGGTCAGGTCTTGTGGCAGCTAATATGGCACCTACCAGGTTGTGTGGCAGCTGACGTGGCAACTGTGCTGGTATTTTAGTAAGATGACATTGCACCTTCCAGTACTAGCATCTGACAAAAGCTGGCACCTTGCAGCTTTAGGCTCTCAAGGTTGCGCCAGCTGTGACTGATGAGGCATCATGGTTTAATTAATTGCTTAATTTGTTAATTGCAAATCCATTAGATTATTTAGAATTATTAGAATGTCTTGGAGTAATAAGTAGACTCATTGTGTTAAGATTAGAAGTAGATCCCACAGCAGAGACAGAGATTAACCAAGTTTAACAAAAATGTATTTAACAAAAATCCAGGCTATGGAGACAGGGAGCTGGCTGACAGTCCAGTCCAAAAGCAGGTGGTAGCAAGGCCCTAAGCACAGGACAAAAAGGTTAGTGTCAAATGACAAAAAAAAAAAATAGTTGTAAAGTTCAAACTGACAGATTCAGACACACTGAACATGGAGCATAAACTTTCACATAATGGTTTATCTTTTCACAAACTCAACTTAAAATTTACTTGTATGAAATTTAAAAGTCAAATTCTCCAATCAGATTTTGTTGCTGATGCCATCTTGTGATTACAACAGCGACAGGCCTGAAATAATGATTAAAGGGTATTAACCTAATATTTTATAAACCCAAATGGACACAACAATTAATGATTATTAATTTTCCTCCACACCCCTTACATTAAATAATTAATGTATTACCTAAAATGAAAAATATTCCTTTCACTACATTTTCATTGTGGTAAAATGTATTAAAGTAAAGTATTTTATAGAAAGTATACTTAAAAATCCAGCTCAGTTCTTTCGAACAATTTATCATACCATATCCTCAAAGTCTAGGTAGAACTGACAGTTTAATCACTTCAGTTCTTGAGTTAATGTTAAGTATACGTGTCATCCAGCATGAGGTCTTCTCTTATCTTCTTATTCACACTGTCAAAGTTTTTCTTAAACAGGCTGTCGAGAGAATGCATCAGCCATAAATTTTTAGACCAGTCAGTTGATATCTTCCCCTCTAGTACTGTTGAATGTTTGTAGTTGAAGCACATAATTTGTGTTTTACTTCTGTTTAGTTTGTATCCTGAATGGGCACTAGATTTATCAAGTAGTTCCAAGAGAGTGTGGATGGTTTCACCTGGGTTCAGACATAAAAGAATATGAGCTAACGGCTCGATGTAGAGAACAAACAGGGTTGGTGATGAAGGGCATCTGTTGACCATCTGTTTATCGGTTTATCTGTTCATCTGTATATATTCATAAGTTAAAACTCATGCGCTGAATATTTAATATTGAGATAAAATATAAATACACAAATGTATTATAGTCACACACACACACAAAAAAACCCACAACAATCTTGTAATTACAAGATAATATTTATGTGGCAAGTACCAGGGCACTCGGGGCACCCTCAGGTGCTGCACGAGCCAAAGACACCGGTGGGTGACGGGCTGTGCATGACTGCGCCATGGACAGCGGACTTTGAACACCCTATGCAACAGTTACACGTCGCTGTGCATGTGGGATTTCTGTGGATATTTATTTTTACAGCATTCACAAGTTTATGGTCAAAATAGCCCTCAGAGCAAGACACCATGACGCACTGCTGGATTCTGGGTATTGTTTTTAATATATACATTGTAAAGCACTTTGCGTTAGTTTTGTATGAAAAGGGCTTTATAAATAAAGTTTAATTTTGATTTAGCTGGAACATTTATATATTCTTCCCTCAATGTGACCATAACCATGCAGGGACACATTCTGAGGGTTATCTAGTTTAGATTTGTAGTATAAGCCCAAAACTCATTGATGACTGAAGTAGTGTTTCAGCAGCTCTCAGATGTGTTAATGCAACTTTAAACTAGAGCCTAGCACTTAGCTGTTTGTGCGGCGTATTCCTCCTCAAAGTGGAGCGCTTGTCCCGCAGTCCCTCCTCTGCACACCCACGACCGGTCCCCTGACCCTATTGAGCCAACTATGACTATATAGCTTTGTTGTTTGGTGACATTTAGCCTGAACTATTCATATGAATATGAAAAAGATGGTCGTGCACTTTGTACTGAGACTGAAGAGGCAGCTATGAAAGGGGCCATAAGTGGACAGTCCTTAATAGCCTTTAATCTAGCTGGCTAGAAACTGAAGTAATAAACATGAATACCAATTCATCAATAACCACAGATCAACCTACTCCAGAACAGTCCGACACCACAGAGCAACCTACACCAGACCAGTCTGACACCACATCCTACTCCAGAACAGTCCGACATCACAGACCAAGAGTCCGACACCACAAACAACCTACACCAGACCAGTCCGACACCACAACCTACACCAGACCAGTCCGACACCACAGAGCAACCTACACCAGACCAGTCCGACACCACAACCTACACCAGACCAGTCCGACACCACAACCTACACCAGACCAGTCCAACACCACAACCTACACCAGACCAGTCCGACACCACAGAGCAACCTACACCAGACCAGTCCGACACCACAACCTACACCAGACCGGTCCGACACCACAACCTACACCAGACCGGTCCGACACCACAACCTACACCAGACCAGTCCGACACCACAACCTACACCAGTCCGACACCACAACCTACACCAGACCGGTCCGACACCACAACCTACACCAGACCAGTCCGACACCACAACCTACACCAGACCAGTCCGACACCACAGAGCAACCTACACCAGACCAGTCTGACACCACAACCTACACCAGACCAGTCCAACACCACAACCTACACCAGACCAGTCAGACACCACAACCTACACCAGACCAGTCCGACACCACAACCTACACCAGACCAGTCCAACACCACAACCTACACCAGACCAGTCCAACACCACAAACAACATACACCAGACCAGTCCGACACCACAACCTACACCAGACCAGTCCGACACCACAACCTACACCAGACCAGTCCAACACCACAACCTACACCAGACCAGTCCGACACCACAGGGCAAACTGCACCAGACCAGTCCTACAGCACAGACCAAAGCACCAGACCAAATTAAAGATTACTTATTTTTTGTGCTTGTTCTTACTTATTGTACCTGGGGTTCTAAGGCCCGGCTCTTCTCCCGTCCTGTAGAATCTTCTCCATCTTGTAAATCTTCTCTTCAAATGGTGTCTTTTTTGGCTCCTGAACCTGTCTCTGACCCTAAGGTTAACCGTAACCTCTGACCCTAAACCTGAGCCTATTCGGACTTTAGCTTTAGTTTGAACTGGCTCTGTGAATGTTGAAGTGTGTTTGTGCGGTGTGTGCAGTGGCAGTATGTGTGGACCCTACTGTCCTCTAGTCTTGTAGAATCTTCTCCGTCTTGTAGATCGATCTTGTAGACTCACTTTAGACTGAACTGATCGGTCTCTGATCCTGACCTCTGATCCTAAGCCTGAGCTTACTTTGACTAAGTAGCTATTGTCCAAGCTGGCAATGTGACCGTTTAAAAGGGTGAACAGAACATCTGCTACAGTCGTTGCAGGTGTATTTCATATTTCACATTTTAGATAAGTTAACAAAGACAGCTTCACCTGTAGAAAGGTTAGATTAGCATGGCAAGACTGGACACAATCTAAAAAGCTGGAAATTGTAATGACTAGTTAGTAACGTATGGTAACATTTTAGCTTAGATTATCTAACACAACATTTGCAACATGTGACACGTTTAACAGAACATCTGCTACAGTTGCCGCAGATGTGTCATGTCTTACATTTGCAAGACATGAACTAGTTTTAGCAAGTCATAACTAGCTTTAGCTCAAGATAATATTTTACCTCATCAACAAGTTTGTGCCTTTTTGGATCCAGGGTTGTGGGACATGCTCTTCTCCTGTCGTGTAGAATCTTCTCCATCTTGTCGGTTGATCTTGTAGAATCTTCAGGTGGCGTTTCTTTTCTACTCCTGAACCTGTCTGTCCTTGACCACTGAGCCTAATCTCTGACCCTAAATCTGAGCCTACTCTGACTACAGCTATAGTTTGAACTGGTTCTGTGAATGTTGAAGTGTGTGTTTGTGCGGTGTGTGCAGTGGCAGTATGTGTGGACCCTGCTCTTTTCAACTCTTGTAGAATCTTCGTCGTCTTGTAGATCGAGCTTGTAGACTTTTCTGAAACTATTTCTTTGTGATTCCTGAACCCGTCTATGACCCTGACCTCTGACCCTAAGCCTGAGCCTACTGATTATATATTTATATGTAAATGTTGAAAAGGCTCAGTTCAACCTTGTTCTGAGCCCTTTCAACATTTACTACAGCTATTGTTTGTACTGAGAGTGAAGCAGATAAGACTTTTATACAGACTACAAACTAATAGTCTATAATGAACTATGCAAATGAACAAATGCAAACAACACTGCCAACATTTCAAACCAACTATTCGATCAACACCAGACCAATCCACAAACCAACCTACACCAGACCAGTTCAACACCACAAACCAACCTACACCAGACCAGAGCAGAACAAAGCCATAAATCACGACAGCGGTCCAAATACAGAACTTCCCAACAGACTACATCTCATTTCTTTGCGCCTGGGGTCGTGGGACATGCTCTTCTCCAGTCTTGTAGAATCTTCTCCATCTTGTAGAATCTTCAGGTGGCGTTTCTTTTCTACTCCTGAACCTGTCTGTCCTTGACCTTGACCTCCGACCCTAACCTTTGACCCTAAGCCTGAGCCTACTCTGACTATAGCTATAGTTTGAACTGGTGATGTGAATGTTGAAGTGTGTGTTTGTGCGGTGTGTGCAGTGGCAGTATGTGTGGACCCTGCTCTTATCTAGTCTTGTAGAATCTTCTTCGTCTTGTAGATCGATCTTGTCGACTTTTCTGAACCAGTTTCTTTGTGACGCCTGAACCTGTCTGTCTATGACCCTGACCTGACCCTGACTTCTGACCCTAAGCCTGAGCCTACTCTGACTATATAGCTATGTAAATACTGAAAAGGCTCAGTACAAATTTGTTCTGAGCTTGAGCCTTTTCAACATTTACTACAGCTATTGTTTTCACTGAGTCTGAAACAGATCATACTTTTATACAGGCTATAAACTAAATAATAAACTATAATGAACTATTAGACAAATGCAAACACTGCCAACATTTCAAAGCAATAATTCGATAGACACCAGACCAGACTGACACCACAAACCAAGCAACACCAGACCAGAACAAAACCACAAACCAAACAACACCAGACCAGACCAGAACAAAACCATAAATTACAACACCGGACCAAATACAGAACTTCCCGACAGACTACATCTCATCTATTTCTTTGTGCTTGTTCTTACCATTTTTGACCTGGGGTCGTGGGACATGCTCTTCTTCAGTCTTGTAGAATCTTCTCCATCTTGTCGATCGATCGTGTAGAATCTTCAGGTGGCGTTTCTTTTCTACTCCTGAACCTGTCTGTCCTTGACCTTGACCTCCGACCCCAACCTTTCACCCTAAGCCTGAGCCTACTCTGACTATAGTTTGAACTGGCTATGTGAATGTTGAAGTGTGTGTTTGTGCGGTGTGTGCAGTGGCAGTATGTGTGGACCCTGCTCTTATCTAGTCTTGCAGAATCTTCTTCGTCTTGTAGATTGATCTTGTCGACTTTTCTGAACCAGTTTCTTTGTGACTCCTGAACCTGTCTGTCTATGACCCTGACCTGACCCTGACCTCTGACCCTAAGCTTGAGCCTACTCTGACTATATAGCTATGTAAATGGTGAAAGGGCTCAGGCTCAGTTCAACCTTGTTTTGAGCCCGAGTCTTTTCAACATTTACTACAGCTACGGTTTATACTGAGACTGAAGCAGATCATACTTTTATACAGACTACAAACTAATAGTCTATAATGAACTATTAGACAAATGCAAACAACACCAGACCAGTTCAACAACACAAACCAACCTACACCAGACCAGTTCAACACCACAAACCAATCTACACCAGACCAGTTCAACACCACAAACCAATCTACACCAGACCAGTTCAACACCACAAACCAATCTACACCAGACCAGTTCAACACCACAAACCAACCTACACCAGACCAATTCAACACCACAAACCAACCTATACCAGAACAGACCAGCCGAAAACCAGTACAAAACCATAAATTACAACACCGGTCCAAATACAGAACTTCCCGACAGACTACATCTCATCTATTTTTTTGTGCTTGTTCTTACCATTTTTGACCTGGGGTCGTGGGACATGCTCTTCTCCATCTTGTAGAATCTTCAGGTGGCGTTTCTTTTCTACTCCTGAACCTGTCTGTCCTTGACCTTGACCTCCGACCCTAACCTTTGACCCTAAGCCTGAGCCTACTCTGACTATAGCTATAGTTTGAACTGGCGATGTGAATGTTGAAGTGTGTGTTTGTGCGGTGTGTGCAGTGGCAGTATGTGTGGACCCTGCTCTTATCTAGTCTTGCAGAATCTTCTTCGTCTTGTAGACTTTTCTGAACCGGTTTCTTTGCGACTCCTGAAGCTGTCTGCCTGTGACCCTGACCTGACCCTGACCTCTGACCCTAAGCCTAAGCCTACTCTGACTATATAGCTATGTAAATACTGAAAAGGCTCAGTACAAATTTGTTCTGAGCTTGAGCCTTTTCAACATTTACTATAGCTCTTGTTTTCACTGAGTCTGAAGCAGATCATACTTTTATACAGGCCATAAACTAAATAATAAACTATAATGAACTATTAGACAAATGCAAACACTGCCAACATTTCAAAGCAATAATTCGATGGATACCAGCCTAGACTGACACCACAAACCAAACGACACCAGACCAGACCAGAACAAAACCACAAATCACAACACCAGACCAAATACAGAACTTCACAACAGACTACATCTGAGCTAAAGCTACTTTTTAGAGCTTGTTCTTACCTTGTTGTTGAGGTTCTTCTCCATCTTGTAGATTGATCTTGTGGACTCTTCAGACGGTGATTCTTTATGACTCCTGAACCTGTCTGTCTTTAACCTTGACTACTGAGCCTAATCTAACCCTAAGCCTGAGCCTACTCTGACTATAGCTATAGTATGAGCTGGTGATGTGAATGTTGAAGTGTGTGTTTGTGCGGTGTGTGCAGTGGCAGTATGTGTGGACCCTGCTCTTATCTAGTCTTGTAGAATCTTCTTCATCTTGTAGCTCAATCTTGAAGACTTTTCTGAACTTTTGTGACTCCTGAACCTGTCTGTCCATGACCCTGACCTGACCCTGACCTCTGACCCTAAGCCTGAGCCTACTCTGAATATAGCTATGTAAATACTGAAAAGGCTCAGTACAAATTTGTTCTGAGCCTGAACCTTTTCAACATTTACTATAGCTCTTGTTTCACTGAGTCTGAAGCAGATCATACTTTTATACAGGCTATAAACTAAATAATAAACTATAATGAACTATTAGACTAATGCAAACAACACTGCCAATGTTTCAAACCAGTTATTCGATCAACACCAGACCAATCCACAAACCAACATACACCAGACCAGTTCAACACCACAAACCAAACTACACCAGACCAGAGCAAAACCAGTACAAAACCATAACTTCCCAACAGACATCCCATCTATTTCTTTGTGCTTGTTCTTACCATTTTTGACCTGGGGTCGTGGGACATGCTCTTCTCCAGTCTTGTAGAATCTTCTCCATCTTGTAGAATCTTCAGGTGGCGTTTCTTTTCTACTCCTGAACCTGTCTGTCCTTGACCTTGACCTCCGACCCTAACCTTTGACCCTAAGCCTGAGCCTACTCTGACTATAGCTATAGTTTGAACTGGCGATGTGAATGTTGAAGTGTGTGTTTGTGCGGTGTGTGCAGTGGCAGTATGTGTGGACCCTGCTCTTATCTAGTCTTGCAGAAGCTTCTTCGTCTTGTAGATCGATCTTGTCGACTTTTCTGAACCAGTTTCTTTGTGACGCCTGAACCTGTCTGTCTATGACCCTGACCTGACCCTGACCTCTGACCCTAAGCCTGAGCCTACTGACTATAAAGCTATGTAAATACTAAAAAGGCTCAGTACAAATTTGTTCTGAGCTTGAGCCTTTTCAACATTTACTATAGCTCTTGTTTTCACTGAGTCTGAAGCAGATCATACTTTTATACAGGCCATAAACTAAATAATAAACTATAATGAACTATTAGACAAATGCAAACACTGCCAACATTTCAAAGCAATAATTCAATGGACGCCAGCCCAGACTGACACCACAAACCAAGCAACACCAGACGAGTACAAAACCACAAATCACAACACCAGACCAAATACAGAACTTCACAACAGACTACATCTGAGCTAAAGCTACTTTTTAGAGCTTGTTCTTACCTTGTTGTTGAGGTTCTTCTCCATCTTGTAGATCGATCTTGTGGACTCTTCAGACAGTGATTCTTTATGACTCCTGAACCTGTCTGTCTTTAACCTTGACTACTGAGCCTAATCTAACCCTAAGCCTGAGCCTACTCTGACTATAGCTATAGTTTGACCTGGTTCTGTGAATGTTGAAGTGTGTGTTTGTGCGGTGTGTGCAGTGGCAGTATGTGTGGACCCTGCTCTTTTCTAGTCTTGTAGAATCTTCTTCGTCTTGTAGACTTTTCTGAACCGGTTTCTTTGCGACTCCTGAACCTGTCTGCCTGTGACCCTGACCTGACCCTGACCTCTGACCCTAAGCCTGAGCCTACTCTGACTATATAGCTATGTAAATACTGAAAAGGCTCAGTACAAATTTGTTCTGAGCCTGAGCCTTTTCAACATTTACTATAGCTCTTATTTTCACTGAGTCTGAAGCAGATCATACTTTTATACAGGCTATAAACTAAATAATAAACTATAATGAACTATTAGACAAATGCAAACACTGCCAACATTTTAAAGCAATAACTCGATAGACACAAGACCAGAACAAAACCACAAATCACAACACCAGACCAAATACAGAACTTCCCAACAGACTACATCTGATCAGTTTTTTTGTGCTTGTTCTTACCATTTTGGACCCGACACCACAAAAAACTTACACCAGTCCAGTCTGACACCACAAACAACCTACACCAGACCAGTCCGACACCAAACAACCTACACCAGACCAGTCTGACACCAAACAACCAACACCAGACCAGTCTGACACCAAACAACCAACACCAGACCAGTCTGACACCAAACAACCTACACCAGACCAGTCTGACACCACAAACAACCTACACTAGACCAGTCTGACACCACAACCTACACTAGACCAGTCTGACACCACAAACAACCTACACCAGACCAGTCTGACACCACAACCTACAACAGACCAGTCTGACACCACAAACAACCTATAGACCAGTCTGACACCAAACAACCAACACCAGACCAGTCTGACACCAAACAACCTACACCAGACCAGTCTGACACCACAAACAACCTACATCAGACCAGTCTGACACCATAAACAACCAACACCAGACCAGTCTGAAACCATAAACAACCAACACCAGACCAGTCCGACACCACAAACAACCAACACCAGACCAGTCTGACACCAAACAACCTACAACAGACCAGTCTGACACCACAAACAACCAACACCAGACCAGTCTGACACCAAACAACCTACACCAGACCAGTCTGACACCACAAACAACCAACACCAGACCAGTCTGACACCAAACAACCTACACCAGACCAGTCTGACACCAAACAACCAACACCAGACCAGTCTGACACCAAACAACCTACACCAGACCAGTCTGACACCACAAACAACCAACACCAGACCAGTCTGACACCAAACAACCTACACCAGACCAGTCTGACACCACAAACAACCAACACCAGACCAGTCTGACACCAAACAACCTACACCAGACCAGTCTGACACCACAAACAACCAACACCAGACCAGTCTGACACCAAACAACCTACACCAGACCAGTCTGACACCACAAACAACCAACACCAGACCAGTCTGACACCAAACAACCTACACCAGACCAGTCTGACACCAAACAACCTACACCAGACCAGTCTGACACCACAAACAACCAACACCAGACCAGTCTGACACCATAAACTAACAATCACTAAATAAATGTAGACACCAAAAACAACAACAACTGAAAACTGAACTGACCAAATCCAAGCCTTAACAACAGTCTACAAATAAGCTAAAATAGTTTTTCAGCGCCCTGTTTTACCTGGCCCTCTTCTCCTCTGTGAGTCCTGATTACGCACAGGCGCGCGAGGGCCGAGGGTCTTATGCACTGTGGAGGTTGGGCTTCAGCTGTTTATCCCGCCCACAAAAAAGTAAACCAATAGGAAACAACCAGACTTTCTCCGGGACCAATGAAATTTTTCAAAACATGCCAAAGCTCACATAACCCGCCCATGGACCAATCAGAGCTCTCGGAGCCAGCAGAGCGCGGAGCATGCGCGGAGTGGGCTGCTTCAGCGCCCCTAAAATATTTCTAGCGTCTCTAAAATGAAGGGGTCTGTAATTTAAAGCGTTTTGTTGCACTGTACCGCTTTCAGCAGCTTCAGCATGGTCCTCTGTCTCTCTCTTTCGCAGCACCAGAGTTTGCGATCAAAACTTTGCTCCGACACACACTTTTGATAGTTTTTTTTTTTTTTCCAGTTCAGCAAGTGTGCTGGTGACTCACTAGTGTATGGATTAGACCAAAGAGAAAACGGGATTCGGAGCCAGATCAACAGGCAAATGTGTAAGTCACTTTACTACAACGGTAGAAAATCTACTGAGTTAAAATTATTCAAAAATGTTTCAGACTAATGTCAAATTAGGACTGCTGCTATAGCAAATTAACAGTTTAAAGTATTAGCCTATATTTTTCAAAATAATGAAAAATCCTCAAAATCTGTTTATACCTGTCACAGAAATACAGAATATAAATTGAGGCTACACACACGCAATTAACAATCAAACATTGTATGGTGTAAATCAAGTGAAATGATGAAAATATCCAACCTTATGCTGTGGATTTCTTTGAATGACTTTGTTGACAGCTCAAAAGGCAAAGTGAGAGAATCCAGGTAAGACCCTGTGACATGAAAACACCAAGCAGATGATAATAACACCAATTAATTCACACATATTTATTTAGTTCAACTATAGAAAAGAGACTTTTCTATAGTTCTTTAAAGAATTTTCAAACTTTACTCTGAATATTATTCTAGAATAGGTTTGGTAGTATTAATCTCATGCAGTTGTTTTATAGATCTATGGACCAATTGAGCGTCCGAAATAAAGTTCATGATGATGATGATGGATAGTCTACAGTTTAAAGTATGTGATGGACTGAGGACTAAACCATAGAGGTCTTGTGCAGGACTTGACTCAAACAATACCAGAAGAAGTATGCTATGATCTGTGGTTTCGAATTTTACGTTTAAATTTTTGGGGCCCCATGTAAATCAGTTTTTGAGATGGTGCTACTGAGTAATCTGTCAATATGTTTTACTCAGTGTTCAATCTAAATTAGAGCTCACTGAGTTCCCAACACAGGCATGTTTATTCTTGTTTACTGTGTTTTTCTTTTTTTTGCGATTTTCTGGGCTCCAGGCGCAACGTCTTTCGGGTTTGAACTGATTACATACAACCTTGTCAATACCTGATCTGGTCAGAGCTAGATTAAGCCTGCTAAGATCACTAGATCTTGTACTGAACCACACGCTTTTCACTCGAGGTTATGGGCCTCGATTGAAAAGGTTATGATATGAAGGATCCAGCCATTCCACATGTGGCCCTTCCAAAGTCGTGCCTCGTCCTGTGAACTGTGCTGGGAGCCTGTACTGTCTGCTGTGGTGGTATAGCAGCATCTCATGGATCAATAGAGAGGCTCAAACCTCTTCATATACTTCATACACTGATTAGTAATAGTACTAAGAAAAAAAGTTTTTTTGTGAAACTTACCGTAAGCTTAAAGAGGCTGAAACTGATCTTAAGTCTTTGCTGTAGTCACGTGTATTGCTCACTTACCTAATGCAGTCCCAGCATCCTAAATATTAACCGGAGTGAGTTTATAAGCACTTTTTTCCGTCACAGTAAAAGCTAATAAACATTAGTATGCAAATGGCGCGCTTCCTCTTTCCTCAGAAAATATAACATGCTATGAATTTGATATTGAAAAATTAACAATTATTCGTTCACTGAGAGTATCAGAAAAGATTGTAGCAGGTTGCATGATAACAAAACAAATAAAGCAGATCATTTTATAAGGGACACATTTGGTAGATTATCTAGAAATGACCTTAGATATGAAATGTGTGAGAAGGTTCCACTGTGACTGACTCTGAGGACTCGACTTTCCTCTGAGGATTGGACCTACGATGTACTGATCCACAGGCAGACTCTCTATCACCACATCAGCCTGTGGCACAGTTCACAGGGAGAAGGCATAACTTCAAAAGGGCCACACATGGTGAGACATGGACATGGACATACCCTTCAACGGAAATTAGGACACTGGCCCCTCATGATGATGCAGAAAAGTGAACAAAAAATATTGCTGATTCATCATTGGCTCTCTACTTTTTGTTTCATGTGAATAGACTCTGTAATTAGAGCGATATTAATCACAAACCAGGACAAACATCAGATTTTTTATTCTTTAGTTGTATCATATTATTTCATCTCTATTTTAGACTCTATAGAATCTCGTAACATTACATAAACACACCCCAAAACATTCCGTAATGCTTTGCACAGTCTATTTCACTCCTGTGTGACTTCTCATATGTCGTTTTTGCTGAGAGCTCGATGTAAAGCATGTATTACAGATGGAACAACTGTAAGGTTTTTCTCCTGAGTGACTTCTCATATGAATTTTCAGATGAGAGCTCGAGGTAAACCGTGTGTCACAGATAGAACAGCTGTAAGGTTTTTCGCCAGTGTGACCTCTCATATGACTTCTCAAATTAGAGCTTGAGGTAAACCGAGTGTTACAGATAGAACAGCTGTAAGGTTTTTCACCCGTGTGAGTTCTCATATGAATTTTTAGATGAGAACTCGAGGTAAAGCATGTGCTACAGGTAGAACAGCTGTAAGGTTTATCACCTGTGTGACTTCTCATATGAATTTTCAAGGTAGAGCTCAAGGTGAACTGTGTATTACAGATAGAACAGCTGTAAGGTTTCTCCCCTGTGTGGCATCTCAAATGTCTTTTCAAATGAGAGCTCGAGGTAAACCGTGTGCCACAGAAGGAACAGCTGTGAGGTTTTTCGCCTGTGTGACTTCTCATATGACTTTTCAGATGAGAGCTTGATGTAAACTGAGCGTTACAGACAGAACAGCTGTAAGGTTTTTCTCCTGTGTGACTTCTCATATGGACTTTCAAAGTAGAGCTCGAGGTAAACCGTGTGTCACAGATAGAACAGCTGTAAGGTTTCTCGCCTTTATGACCTCTCATATGAATTTTCTGATCAAAGCTTGAGGTAAACTGTGTGTCGCAAATAGAACAGCTGTAAGGTTTCTCTCCTGTGTGACCTCTCATATGAATTTTCAGATGAAAGCTTGTGGTAAACTGTGTATTACAGATGGAACAACTGTAAGGTTTCTCGCCTGTGTGACTCCTCATATGTCTTTTTAAAGTAGAGCTCAAGGTAAACCGTGAGTTACAGATAGAGCAGTTGAAAGGTTTTTCACCTGTGTGTGTTCTCATGTGTTCTGTAAGATGGTTTTTTAGGGTAAATGTCTTCTCACAACTTGAACAGCTAAATGGTTTCTCTCCAGTGTGAACTCTAATGTGTCTTTCTAAATCTGTTTTAGACCCAAATCTCTTTTTACAAACAGAGCACTGATGTTTCTTCTCTTCAGCTCCTTCAGCAGTTTGTGCATTGTTTGTGTCATTTGTCTCTGGTGCAGATGTGTATTTAGGAGACAGAGTTGAGTTTTGAGCAGTTCTGGCTCTGATCTGGACTTGGTTGTAGTGGTCTCCATCATCCTCAGTTTCGATCTGTCCAACTGAATAACTGAGGGGAGCTCTCCAGTCTTCATCATTGTCAGTGTCAGAAGAGTGCTCCATGTCTCCCTCAATCCCTGAGTGGAAATGTGGCTCTGATTTTATGTCCTTTTTAAATCGCCCCTCTCTGTGCTCAGTTTGTCTTTGTTGAAGCAGTGAGGACTCTTCTTCCTTCACCCAGTCTGGGACAGATCTGAAAATAAATTGATATAAAATAAAAATTCATCAAAGACAGAAAGTTTGGAGTTGGATATAGACTGTATATAGTCCTCTGTGGAGAAGTCACTCTTGTGTTTGCATTTAACTTGTATATAAAATCTGCTATCCCAGTACATGAGATTAATTTAGTAGTTCACATTTGCAACTATTTTCAAATGCTCTTTAATCTTGGTCTAAAGGATACATATTATGGAAAAGTCTTATCAAACCCTAATCTAAATCTTATCAAAACCCAATCTAATCAAACCTCAGAAGCTAAGCAGGATTGGGCCTGGCTAGTACACTGATGGGAGACCGCTGGGAATACCAGGTGCCACAGTGGGGTGGCTGTGGCTGTAGTGCATACCTTGGGCACTTAGCCAACCCTAACCCTGCCTTTAGTGCTGAAATGCTCTGGTGAATGAGAGTGAATGTGGCCCATGGCTACAATCTGGCGATTTATAGAATGTTTTTCATGTATGTTCATTAACATGCACCGTCCCCAACAAGTAATAACAGTATAATAAGCACATTATACTGTTATCCCCTCATTAAGAGCACGGTATTTTTCATTCAGCGTGTTTCATTTGTCCTATTGGCAAAGTGCTCTTCTATGAGCGCACAGAAATCACCCAGCTTCAATTTCCCTGGATTGTTACATCATAGGTAAAAATGCAGACTTCTCCTACAGAGTTTTAGTCCATAAAAGTCCATAAACCATCATTGTACTCCTGCAGTTAATATGTGTTCACAACAAACACATGGCACTATTAGCATAGCATACGTGTTGCTTAAAGCCTTCTTCACACAGGAGGATTTTTGCTTCTTCACAGCTTTTGGGAAACTTGGCCTGAGCAGTAATTCTCATAAGAAATTATTTGTCATGGCTCTCCTCATCTTTGTGGGTCAATGTGATTCTGTTGCGATTATTTGTCGGGTCGCAAACCTCAAATTCTGAGGTTCCATCCATTGGTACTGCAGCCAATCAGAGCAGCCAGACCGTGCTAGGATCCTTTCGCCTAGTAACGACTCAACATTAGAAACAGAACAAACTAAATCAACACGGAGTTTGTGCAAACTTTTTCATTATTCTTCACTGCTACAATGACTGTAACAGCTCCTTACCTCCAGTGATTATCATGCTCTCCTGTGTCTTTATAAGCTATTTCAATCCACACACGTTTCTTTTTTTTTGTTTGGCAAGTGTGTGGTATCGTTGTCCTTCATGTGAGTTTGATACAAATAATCGCTGCAAAACATGCAAACTTTGTGCCACATTTTCATTCATTTTCTACCGCTTGTTCCCATTAGGGGTCGCGGGAGCCTATCCCAGTGTCCTTGGGCCTTAGGCAGGGTACATCCTGCACAGTGGCCAACTCGTCGCAGGGCTAACACATAGTCACAGACATTGATAGACAACCATTCACTCTCACATTCATTCACTAGGGGCAATTTAGAGTTTTAACCAATTAACCTCATGTCTTTGGACGGTGGGAGGACGTCAGAGAACCCGGAGAGAACCCACGGTAACACGGTGAGGACATGCTCCACCCAGCATGATCCACCCAGAGAGATTGTGTGATGTTGGTCTGGTCCTGGAACCCACAATCTCCTTATTGGGAGGCATGTGTGCTAAGCGCTCTGCCACCGTGCACCCCCACCACCATGTCACATTTTAAAATGTAAAATGTTTTTAAAATGCTCTAGTGTGCAGCTGGCTGAAAGGCTTTGTTTAACCGTGCTTTCATTTTCGTGCAGTTGTATGTGTTAGAAAGTGGTTGAGACTCACACTTGCAGCTGCTCTTCCTCCTGTTTAACACTTAGTTCTCTTGGCTCGTCTTTAATCTGTGGCGCCTCTGGGATTTCTTGGTTCAAACTGGGACTAGGTCTCAGAGAGGGAATCTGGACAGCTGCAGGAGAAAGTTAGGAAATAAAGATGTGTACTTCTTACACATGCGCTTTGAGTTCCTGTAAGGTGGAAAAGCGATCTATAAATAAAAATCATCATCATCATACACAGTACTTATATATACTATACTATAAATTATTTTCTTGTGAAATGAATGATCAGTGAATTTGTCTGTAATCTACTTCAAGTATGTATACAGTGTATAAATTGTTCTGCTATCATACAGATTACACAAGATTTCTAAAGGGCTATTTTACTACATCTAATACATCATATGCTTTTTATACTGATTTCAATTTGCTCTTGTGTGTGTCTCATGTCTTTTCTGATTGGAGCTTGAGGTAAACCTTGTACTTCTAAGTTTCTCGCCTGTATGTGTCCTCTTATGATATTTGAGACTTGAACGTTTCTCACAGATTGAGGAAGTGAGGGGAGCTTTCCAGTCTTCATCACTGTCAGTGTCAGAAGAGTGCTCCATGTCTCCATCAGCCTCTGAGTGGAAATGAGGCTCTGATTTGATGTCCTTTCCAAATGTCTCCGCTCTGTGCTCAGTTTGTCTTTGATGAGACGGTGATGACTCTTCTGTCTTCACACAGACAGTACTGCACTCTGGGACAGATCTGAAAATAAACCAAAAACTAACAAGATTATCGCAATAAAATCAATTAAAATGTGTTTAATTAATTTAAAATGGCCACAGGAAATAAAATCTTGCAGAGAAAAAAGAAAATGTAAAATGATAAATGCAGTTAGATGTGTTTTAAAGTGGTTGAGAGCAACAGTGTATAGTTACTTAGTTAGTTACTTATTCTTTTTGGGTGATTTCTTGTGATTTGTGAGTTTTGTGGTTCTAAATCGTGAAATCTTCCAGTATTTGTTGACCTAATGTAAAGAGATAGAAGGTGAGGCTCGCCACACTCTGACAGCGCAGCCAGTTATTATACATATTTTTCGAGTCAATTTATCATCAGGAAAAGGAATCTTGAGCAGGAGTGTGCACTTTTAGCAAGTTAATCTGTCATTAAACCATGTTTGTGGTTTCTCTGTCTCCACATGGGGGCGAGGCTCCGGCCGCACATTTACTAAGACAAATATATAAGTTTAAACCAGGTAGTGTCAAATGTCACTGTACAGTTTAACCAAACCTTTTTACAACTTTAAAATAAGTAATTAGGCTACTCGTAAATATTGTATTGACATTAGGCCTAAACCAGTGTTAACTCGGTTCACAGATTAGATAGAGGAGGAGATGACATTGTGCGTTTCTTAAACAGTATATGGTTTAGCTCACATGGTTGATTGTGATACAGACGACCCAAGTTCAAAACTCCATCTGATGGTCTTCTTTTTTTTTGTCTTCTCCTTTGTGTAAACACACAAAATGCTAGACTGAGGTTCTGTTTTTATTGACAAACGTAACTGTTATATATTAGATGCCTTTCTTTTCTTCACTGAGCACAATTAAGTGATCAACAACAGGTTCATTTGAACCTGCCACACAGTGCCTCACCAGCTGCTCACTGCACAGCACAGGTCGAGAGTGAAACTCACACTGGAAGCTGCTCTTCCCCGAGTTTGACACTTCGCTCTTCTGGCTCCGCTTTGATCTGTGGAGTCCGTGGGATTTCCTGTTTTAAACTGGGATTCTGACTCAGCATTCCGACATCTGCAGGAGACAATAATAATTCAATTGTCCACCACAAACTAAATATTTTCATCCCATTTCATTTTCATATATTGTTTATCACTGTGTTCAGGTTGTCATTGTGCACAAATGTTCAATTGGGACATTAGTCGTGAAGCCTCATGAACCACTGAGGCGTCACACCCACGCAAAGCATAATGAAGCCTCAAAATACTGCCATCTACTGGAGATTTGAATGTATTGCAAATACTATAGCTTTATATATATGAACTTTGCCGATTACACCAAGAACCTTCATAAAACGTTTGATGCTCACATATACAGAATATTTCTTTGTCTGATTTCACACAAACCGAGGCCTCGAGTCGGTCACATGACTTTCTTGTGGCTGTCAAGCATTTCGAAGTTTTAATTGGCACGACCTACAGTGGTCAGCAGTAATTGCGGTCCATTTTCTCCGTGTAATGAGACACGACAGGTTTCTCAACCCCTGGCTCTTATGGTTGTACGTCTAGGACACGCATGAAACCACTGTTGTGTGTAAATGTGCAGCGTGTACGGACCTTGGAGCACGCACGCGTGACGCCCGTACGTGCTGTGGATGGAGCGAGGATCCATGTGGCGCAGGCCTGTGCGCGCAGCTCTGAGCCTTCACTGTGGATGTGCTCTGGACCTTTAGTGTGCACGGGTTTAGCTTTTAGCTCCGTGGTGTTTACAGGAACACTGCTGTCAGCTGTTCTTTCTTCTTCGGGGCGCGCTACAAACCAATGTAAAAATGTGCATACCGCCATCTACTGTATGGGAAGAAGAAGTCTATGTTCTTATTTAGTCTATGACCTAAAGCCGGACGTAATATTTGTCTGAAAGAATTGTTTATGTGAAAATATCATTTTGTCTTCAATTTGGTGAGATATATGTATGATTTATTTTACATTTGTATTAGCGAACAGCCTAATTCATGCGCAGGGCTCTCAAGTTTTGATCAGAGATTAGAGTGAGATTTTGGCCGGAGGCGGGGTAAAGTGAGTTGAAAAGTATCTTGGAGCATAGAACAGACTCTTTGTTTTTTCTGCATGATCTAACTTACCTGAACAATAGGGTAATAAAGTCAAAAAGAACACTGAAAGACAAAACAAATGTAAGGAATTAATTCAAACGTTTATTTGTGTTAAGATAAGGCAGAGCACCAATTAGTGCCTCAAAACACATAAAAATCACATCTTTTAAAACTTAGATAAAAGCAAACTTTAAGTCCATGACAGGTTCTCATGTTTTTATAATTCTGACTTAGTTTGGTGGGAGGGCATCTGTGGTCAATATTTATCATTTTACATCCGTGAAGCTGCATTTTGTGAAGAAGTAAAAAAAACAACCTAAAAGCTCTAAGTGCTTAGTTCTAAAATGGAATCCCTCTGTGATGTCATCAAAAAGCGACGTACCATTGAAAATACAGAGACAATTAACACTCAACTGACACATTTTTCTGACAGTTTAAACTGACCTTTAAAATAAAGGTGTTATCAGGTATTATTTGTCAAATCATAACAAATGTGTGATGTATATGGATGTTGGCCTTGTTTCCAGTCTGGTTGCTATGGTAACAGTTATGGAATTACCTCTAACTATGTCATATTTGTCTCATGTTCAACCAGGAAGTAACATTATAAACTTTACACAAACTGTTAAACTGGGGACAAATAGGCAACATCTTTAGTCAAATCAGACACTACAGGCAAAACCAATCTAGTTTACTCAAAAACTAAATAAGAAATCCAAAATCCCCTCTGTAAATTTTTTGTAACTAATATGTGTAAAAAATGATCCAAGAAATGTAAACCTTGTCCCAAAAATGTGCAATTTTAGCCATTTTTACACCTAAAATATCTTATTTCTACACAAAAACATTACAATGAAAAACTTGTAATACGTTTTTTCTTACATTTATGTGGACTACTACAGTTTACAATTGATATCTTTAAATGTAAGGTTTTTTCCAATTCACCTGTAGTGTCCCGCCAGAAATATAATAATGTTCACTACATTTTAGTGAAATATGTAGTCTAACCTGTCATATATATTTTAATCATTTAACATGACTAATTTACTAATAACTACTAAATAGGTTTAAATTGAACTTAAAACATGTAAATGTACCTGGTGGTTATTTGTAGGGCTGCAACTAACGATTATTTTGGTAATCGATTAGTCTAGCGATTACTCCTTCGATTAATAGATTAGTTGTTTAGAACGCAAAAGAGCCTTGAATAGGAGAATTGTATTAAATTTTCCCCAGACAAAGCTAAAGTGAAGGGGTTTGACAACGTCCTGGTGGAGATAGATGATAGATAGAAACAAGAATTTTAATCAAAAACACACAATTGACATGTTTCCTGTGTGTTTTTGTCATTCCTGCTCCGTCTGTGTGATAAAACCTCTTCTTTCAGCAGAGAATGTTTTGGAGTCTGTGTTTAGACCAATTAACGATTACTCGATCATTTAATTAGTTGACAACCATTTCTATAATTGATTAGTTGCGATTAATCGATTAACTTGTTGCAGCCCTAGTTATTTGTTTTAAACATGTTTATGTGGCTGTTGTAGCTGTTGGTTGCAGATTTGGCCTCTTTAATGATAGCTTTAGCATTCATGTTTTCAAAACGTAAGAAAGACCACAATTATTTTGGAGAGAGAGAGAGAGAGAGAGAGAGAGAGAGAGAGAGAGAGAGAGAGAGAGAGAGAGAGAGAGAGAGAGAGAGAGAGAGAGAGAGAGAGAGAGAGAGAGAGAGAGAGAGAGAGAGAGAGAGAGAGAGAGAGAGAGAGAGAGAGAGAGAGAGAGAGAGAGAGAGAGAGAGAGAGAGAGAGAGAGAGAGAGAGAGAGAGAGAGAGAGAGAGAGAGAGAGAGAGAGAGAGAGAGAGAGAGAGAGAGAGAGAGAGAGAGAGAGAGAGAGAGAGAGAGAGAGAGAGAGAGAGAGAGAGAGAGAGAGAGAGAGAGAGAGAGGCCTTATGGCCTTATTTTATGGCGTCTTTAGTTTTGAGCGTGAGAAATATGAAGTGTGGCGTGTGAGCGTGTGAACATACCCAAATGCGTGTGTCTCACGGTCAATGTGTGAGACTTGAGAGCCCTGCAGTTTTATGTATTAAAAGTCGTAATTTTGGTAAAGAATTGTGCTTAATTTTGGTCATCTATTCAAATTAATTCATTTCATTTGATGTGTATATTTTCTTTGCTTGTTGAGCTTGAACTCAAAACCTTCAGGCAGAACGTCACCAACAACGTGCTAAAAATAACTCCTAAAACAAAATGAAAAGTACTTTCTACTTTTCAGCCCAGTTAAAGTCTATATGACAGGTTAGACTAAAACATAGTGAATATGATTGTATTTAAGATTTTTCCTATTTGTCCCCAGTTTGATCATTTTCATAGTTTTTATATTGTCACTTCCTGGTTTGTCATGGACAGCAAATATGACATAGGTGGTCGTAATTCTACAACTGTTACCTAGCAACCATTTTGAAAAGAAGGGCCAAAATCAATGTTAATTACACAATAGTTATGATTTGACAACTAAAACAACCTGATAACACCTTCATTTTGTTGAATTACCGTTTAAGCGGTCAGGAAAATGTGTCTGTTGAATGTGAACTGTTGTGAACTGTGAACTATTTTTAACTATACGTCGCTTTTTGATGACACAGGTATTCCATTTTAGAACTCAGTACTGCTTCCTGTCATTTTAAACTTTTATTTATCAAAGTTTCTTGTGGAACTGCAACTTCAAAAATGTAAAACTATGCTAAATATTTTCCACAAGTGCCCTCCCACCAAAGTGAGCCATAATTTGAATATAATGACATAATATATATAGACTTTAAGGGTAAAAAGTACAGATACTTGGTCTTAAATGTAGTGAAGTTAAAGGAAAAAGTATCCACTGTAAAAACAAAGTACAGACACCAAAAAACTGACTTAAGTACAGTCATTTTTCTTTTGTACTTTGTTACTTTCCACTACTGTAGGAATGTTTTTGTTGACGGCGCAATGTTAGAACATGACTAAAAGCTCAAAAAGTCATTTAAGCACAATATTAGTCCTTTAAATCCAATCATTTTGACCTAACCTTTCACACGCGCTTGAACAAAAGCACTGCACTAACCCTGAGCGACACCCCCGTGCGGCCTGACTCTGGGCCCGGGCTGAGACAGACTGTGGGTTTCCAGGTGCCTCTGCGGGCCGGGCTCCCTCTCATCGGTGTGCCGTGGCCGTGCTCGTGCGCCGGGACGCTTTTGACGGTGAGGTCAGGGATGGAGCGGTGCCCGGCTGCCGCAGCCTGTCTCCGCGGCCACCTCCGCAAACACGAGCCGTCAATAAAACCTCGCCAAACGGAAGGAGGAAAAATGACCTGAGGAGGCTTGAAAGCTGTTACGGGGAAATGGAGTTGGAGTTATGGGCCCTTTAAAACGTGATGTCATCCAAAATCTGGAACGGAGGCAAAATGAAGCAGACTGTAATTCATTTTTTATAATTCACTGATCTAAATACTGATGCTTTTACGTCGTTCCGCGAGGGGAAAAAGAATTCTATTACAAATGATGGACAATGTACTATTTTCTAGTTTGAAAATTGTATTGGAGCTTCACAAAAAGTATAATTTATGGTAAAGTATGTGATATATCTGTAGATACAATGAAAAACTACAGATAACTCTCTTTTTTTGATTTGGAGACATGAAATGCCTTTGTATGTGATTGTACTTCCTTGTTTCAATAAAAAAGGAAGAGGGAAAAGATTTCAAATTAAGCTTTTTCGTCTATTTATTGTATTTTCCCAAGAGAGCTGCAGGGGGAGCTCTGTCGCTGAAGTTACCTAGTTATTCTTTAAAGTGCATATCAGTCAGATCTTGTTCACTTGAAAACTAATCCAAATTAAAATTCAAAATCCCCTCTGCACATTTTTTTGTAATTTATAATGTAATTTGTCATTTAAACCTGGTTCTGCTCATTTTTCAGATTGAAATGTTCCAAAAAGTTGCCATTTTGGCCATTTTTCCACATAAAATGCCTGATTTCTACACGAAAACATGACATGTGGAAAAACGTATTTACAGTGATGTGACTAAACTACCGCAGAAGTTTTAAATTGATATCTTTAAATTTAAGATTTTTATTCCTATTCACCTGCAGTGTCTTGTTTTAAAGTTTTCAGTCAAAACAATTAGGCAACATTTAAATTATTAGGTACATTTTCAGTCAGATCTAGTTTTCAGTCAGATCTAGATCACCCCAAAACATTGTACATTTTTTAAAAATAACTAATATGTGTAGAAAATAAACCAAAAAATGTACACCTGGTTCGGCCCATTTTTCAGATGGAAATGTCCCAAAAAATTGCAATTTTGGTCGTTTTTAGTCAAGGCCTTATTTCTACATGAAAACATTACATGATAAAAAACTTTTTCCTTACACTTCTGTGAGTAAACTACATGAGAGGTTTCAAATTGATATCTTTAAATTAAAGTTTTGCCCTATTTACTTGCAGTTTTTTTCCTTAATACAATGTCAAACCAAGATCACACATTCATTACTAAGCACCAGAATAACCTATAAGTAAACAGAAAAAGTTGAACAGTTCAGCAAAGTTTTCCAGCATGAATAACGGTGCACCCAAACGCAGCAATCCGCAGGCCGTGAACGCCTCTTGTGTACGTCTGTGGAGGGATGGACGGGCACGCAGAGGGGAGACGGGTGTCAGGCGGAGAGCAGGTGTGTCCCGCTGTGATCCAGATGGGTGCACGGCGCGGGCACAGCACCCCGGGGAGACAGGGACCTGCACCGGGCCAGCGCGCATCCACACTCACAGCTCTGCTCAGCCTAATCCGCTCTCAGAGGTAAAAAGACGCTCACAAACTCGCCATCCAGCTTAGCAAGAATGTTGGATCAAATGTGGGCAATAGAGCTCCTGCATTATGTGATTGAATTTGTTAAACGGCAGTGTGCAGTGACCATTAGGCAACAGGGTACAATTGTCTTGGACCCCCAGCCTGAAGGGGCCCAGTAAAGTAGCGCAGTGAACTTAAACAAGAAAAAGCAATAAATATAATATATAATATAATAAATAATATAATAAATAGCAAGCAAGCAAAGTTTATTTCTATGGCATCTTTCACAGACAACAAAGTCACAAAGTAAGAAAAACAAAACACACGTATAACAGGCAATGCAGACAACAATATGACAGTAAAATCAGTCCTTTAGTCTGAATTAATAAATAAAATATAACATTATGAAATTACAAATGAATATCACATATTTAAAGTGCACCAACAACTGGGAAATATGCTCTGATTTCTTTAAAATCTTCTGGGGAAGGACCTCCAAGCCCCTGTTTAAACCTGTGTAGAACATGTTAGGTTAATTACAGTTTACAATTAACAATTATGTTAATTACAATTTACAATTCCAATAGTTCCAATAGTTCACTCACCCAGGCTGGTCGACCGAAATACGGGGCCCGTGGCGGTGGCGGTGTTACTGGGGCGTGGTGCCGGAAGTTGTCTTCTTGTGCACATTGCACAGAATCCCCCTCTCTGATCCATTTCTGCACTCAAGCCTATGGTTCTTCATTCGATCAAAACAAAGAAAAAAACACAGTGATTTCAGAAAAAAATGAACATTTCATCTTTAATACAACATAGAGAATATTACAGTGATGTCATTTAAAGGAGGATCATGTAACTTCTCTGGTGGAGGTGACCTTACCTATCTGCTTGTCTTGGAGTTTGTCATAACATTATCTTGACTGTTCCACAGTGTGGCATTAAGGTCAGCAGAGACACCAAGTTACAAGTCAGATCTGTGAAAAGGCGAGCACATTAAGAATGCATGTTTTGTTGAGGGACACATGATACAATCCATATTGTCTCCAGTGATGTCAGACCTGTATTTAATATGAGAATATGGACGTGACAGCCTCCTCCTCCTCTCCATCTCTCCACTGTCCACCTGCTCCTCCTCTCCATCTCTCCACTGTCCGCCTCTTCCTCCTCTCCGTCTCTCCACTGTCCTCCTCCTCCTCCTCTCCATCTCTCCACTGTCCTCCTCCTCCTCCTCTCCGTCTCTCCACTGTCCTCCTCCTCCTCCTCTCCATCTCTCCACTGTCCTCCTCCTCTCCATCTCTCCTCTGTCCTCCTCCTCCTCCTCTCCATCTCTCCACTGTCCGCCTCCTCCTCCTCTCCATCTCTCCACTGTCTGCCTCCTCCTCCTCTCAATCTCTCCACTGTCCGCCTCCTCCTCCTCTCCATCTCTCCACTGTCCTCCTCCTCTCCATCTCTCCTCTGTCCTCCTCCTCTCCATCTCTCCTCTGTCCTCCTCCTCTCCATCTCTCCTCTGTCCTCCTCCTCTCCATCTCTCCACTGTCCGCCTCCACCTCCTCTCCATCTCTCCACTGTCCGCCTCCTCCTCCTCTCCATCTCTGCACTGTCCGCCTCCTGCTCCTCTCCATCTCTCCATTGTCCTCCTCCTCTCCATCTCTCCATTGTCCTCCTCCTCCTCTCCATCTCTCCACTGTCCTCCTCCTCCTCCTCTCCATCTCTCCACTGTCCGCCTCCTCCTCCTCTCCATCTCTCCACTGTCCGCACTCAAAGCCTCCGTCGCACTGGAATAAAAACAGACACATACATTCACTGTACATTCATACTGTATGGTTCCTCCTTTCAAGAAAAAAACAAACTGATTTCAGAAAAAAATGAACATTTTATCTTTAATACAACATAGAGAATATTACAGTGATGTCAGACCTGTATTTAATATGAGAATATGGACGTAACAGCCTCCTCCTCCTCTCCATCTCTCCACTGTCCGCCTCCTGCTCCTCTCCATCTCTCCATTGTCCTCCTCCTCTCCATCTCTGCACTGTCCGCCTCCTGCTCCTCTCCATCTCTCCATTGTCCTCCTCCTCTCCATCTCTGCACTGTCCGCCTCCTGCTCCTCTCCATCTCTCCATTGTCCTCCTCCTCTCCATCTCTCCATTGTCCTCCTCCTCTCCATCTCTGCACTGTCCGCCTCCTGCTCCTCTCCATCTCTCCATTGTCCTCCTCCTCTCCATCTCTGCACTGTCCGCCTCCTGCTCCTCTCCATCTCTCCATTGTCCTCCTCCTCTCCATCTCTCCACTGTCCGCCTCCTGCTCCTCTCCATCTCTCCATTGTCCTCCTCCTCTCCATCTCTGCACTGTCCGCCTCTTCCTCCTCTCCATCTCTCCACTGTCCTCCTCCTCTCCATCTCTCCACTGTCCGCCTCCTCCTCCTCTCCATCTCTCCACTGTCCTCCTCCTCCTCTCCATCTCTCCACTGTCCGCCTCCTCCTCCTCTCCATCTCTCCACTGTCCGCCTCCTCCTCCTCTCCATCTCTCCACTGTCCTCCTCCTCCTCTCCATCTCTCCACTGTCCGCACTCAAAGCCTCCGTCGCACTGGAATAAAAACAGACACATACATTCACTGTATGGTTCCTCCTTTCATTCGATCAAAACAAAGAAAAAAACAAAGTGATTTCAGAAAAAAATGAACATTTTATCTTTAATACAACATAGAGAATATTACAGTGATGTCAGACCTGTATTTAATATAAGAATATGGACGTAACAGCCTCCTCCTCCTCTCCATCTCTCCACTGTCTGCCTCCTCCTCCTCTCCATCTCTCCACTGTCGTCCTCCTCCTCCTCTCCATCTCTCCACTGTCCTCCTCCTCCTCTCCATCTCTCCACTGTCCTCCTCCTCCTCTCCATCTCTCCACTGTCCGCACTCAAAGCCTCCGTCGCACTGGAATAAAAACAGACACATACATTCACTGAACATTAACACACGACCCCGCCAGACGCTAAGGTCACAGACACACGACCCCACCAGACGCTAAGGTCACAGACACACAACCCCGCCAGACGCTAAGGTCACAGACACACGACCCTGCCAGACGCTAAGGTCACAGACACACGACCCCGCCAGACGCTAAGGTCACAGACACACGACCCCGCCAGACGCTAAGGTCACAGACACACGACCCCGCAAGACGCTAAGGTCACAGACACACGACCCCGCAAGACGCTAAGGTCACAGACACACGACCCCGCCAGACGCTAAGGTCACAGACACACGACCCCGCAAGACGCTAAGGTCACAGACACGACCCGCCAAGACGCTAAGGTCACAGACACCACGACCCGCCAGGCGCTAAGGTCACAGACACACGACCCCGCCAGACGCTAAGGTCACAGACACACGACCCCGCCAGACGCTAAGGTCACAGACACATGACCCCGCCAGACGCTAAGGTCACAGACACACGACCCCGCCAGACGCTAAGGCCACAGAGACACAGCAATCAAGCAATCAATAAAACAATAAATCAATCAATCAATAAATAAAGCAATCAATCAATCAATACATTTCATAGCTCCTCCGCAGTAGAGTTAGGGCTTAGCACGAGGAGCACAGAGGATCCGAGCAGGACAAACAGGAGCATAAACGAGGGACACATGGTACAATCGAGCACAGTGGGGCTTAGCAACAGGAAAAAAGGTCGGCTTAGGAGGAGCAGAGGGGGGCTCAGCAGGAGGAGCAGAGTGGCGTTTAGCAGGAGGAGAAGAGGGGGACCTTATCACATGGAGCAGAGGGGAGATTATCAGGAAAAACACAGAGGAGCATAGCAGGAGGAGCAAAGAGGAGAGCTTAGCAAGCGGAGGAGCAGAGAGGGGCTTAGCAGCAGGAGAAGCAGAGAGGGGCTTAGCAGCAGGAGAAGAAGAGAGGGGCTTTGCAGCAGGAGAAGAAGAGAAGGGCTTAGCAGCAGGACGAGCAGAGAGGGGCTTAGCAGCAGGAGGAGCAGAGAGGGGCTTAGCAGCAGGAGGAGCAGAGAGGGGCTTAGCAGCAGGACGAGCAGAGAGGGGCTTAGCAGCAGGAGGAGCAGAGAGGGGCTTAGCAGCAGGAGAAGAAGAGAGGGGCTTAGCAGCAGGACGAGCAGAGAGGGGCTTAGCAGCAGGAGGAGCAGAGAGGGGCTTAGCAGCAGGACGAGCAGAGAGGGGCTTAGCAGCAGGACGAGCAGAGAGGGGCTTAGCAGCAGGAGGAGCAGAGAGGGGCTTAGCAGCAGGAGAAGAAGAGAGGGGCTTAGCAGCAGGACGAGCAGAGAGGGGCTTAGCAGCAGGACGAGCAGAGAGGGGCTTAGCAGCAGGAGAAGCTGAGAGGGGCATCGTAGGAGGAGCAGAGAGGGGCATAGTAGGAGGAGCAGAGAGGGGTTTAGTAGGAGGAGCAGAGATGATCTTAGCAGTACGTGCAGAGAGGGACTTAGCAAAGAAGGGATGGTAAGGAAGGTTATTGCTCAGATCAGTAGGAGGAGCAGGGGTGGGCTCCGCAGAACGAGCAGCGAGGAACTCAACAAGAGGAGCAAAAAGGGAATTAACAGGACGCGTTAAAAGCGCAGCAGGAACAGTAGAGGGAAGAGTATAGCGGCGGTTATGGGGACGAGAGGAGGGGAATGGCACAAGAGGAGCATAGGGGAACTTAGGACGAGGACGACAGAGGGGTAAGGGGCGAGGGCCCAACCTAAGCCGGGGCATGGTGGAAGCACAAGGAGCAGAGGGAGCCAGAGAGGTGTGTGTGTGTGTGTGAGTGTGAGTGTGAGTGTGAGTGTGAGTGTGTGCGTGCATGCGTGTGGACTTAGGGCAAGATGTGGGGTCCTGCGCAGGAAGTCTGGACGTCTGAAAAAACTCTGAGCCAAGGATCACACGGATCTGTGGAAAGAAACATAATAAGTCAAGCACCAGGGCTCACAACCAGGGGCCTCACTTTGATAGGCCTTGCTTCACACTTTGACTTATCTCTAAAAAAAACATTCAAAAATAATTGAAGACGGCGGAAAAATACACTGATAAACATTTATCAAGTTTGTGCAGAATTCTTACAACTTTTCAACAGGCAAGTCCCTGTAAGGCAGCTGTCTGTGTTTATGCACGTTTTGGCCTGAAATATCAACGAGTAAAGAATGGTTGAGAATATTTATTCACTCAGCTGGATGTGTTCTGCTTTGTCTGTCTGAATATTGATATTGACACTTGATTTTATCAGTGCACAGCTAATAATTAATGCAGCCCCTTTGTCAATCTAAACATCCAACCGAGCCCCCCAATACATGTTTTTCCTTTTACATTTACATACGCCATTACATATCAATTGTTTTTACAGATTCACATTTATATTGTACATATATCTAAATATTCAACTTAGATAAAGTTGATTTCAAACTAATATGTGTAGCATATCCCCCAATGAAGGTTGACGCTTTACTGATGCTTTTCTGATTTAATGGCAATAAATCAAATACACCGTAAGAGCTGGAGAAACACAAAAATACATCGTGTAAATGCTAAATGCCATGCTCTTACACCTTAGCAAAAACGTTAGCTTTCTAATTACACATCAATTAACGTGTTTTACTTACAAAATCAATACAATTTCGCTTTATAAACTCAAACATTACAACTGTGCTTATGTGCAACTTAAAACATACCTTGTGCCTCTTCAGAGGGGCAGCTAATACAAAAAACACGTTCATTTTGCTCCGTCTCAACTTTTCTGTCGTTGCCTTTTTACCGTCATATTTCTATGTACAGCTAATGCTGCGTTAAAACAATAAACAGGAAGTTGCTCTTCAAAATAAAAGTGTTCTGTCAAAAACAGGAAGTTAACTGTTACTTCGTGAATATTGTCAAGGTATGAAACAAAATACAACTACAGTTTTTAGCAATGGAAAAATACACTGTTGGTTCTTTACAATATGCATGAGTGTGGTGTACAGACAACCTCTGAGGGCCCCCAATTTGGGAATCACAACTTGATGGAGGGCCCTTAACTCAATACACTGTTAAACAGTGATTTTGTTCAGGTAATATTCAATATCAATGGTGGTCTCTAGTTATTTCAACAGACTTTTTTATAACTCAAGAATTTGAATAACTCAAATTGACTGCAAATGTCATATACACCATTTATATTGTCAGCCCCTGAATTGTAACAATGCTGAAATCTGTGGCAAGACTTTGAAGGCCTGTCAAACCTGTCTAATCCTAATTAATTTAAATGTCAGAAAAACAAGTGGCAAGTTTAAATGTCCAATAGGCCTTACAAAATTAGAAAAAGCCCTGTATAATGTGATAATAAAAGACACCAGAAGTACACGCATCTTTTTGAATAAACTTACCGTAAACATGATCTAGACTTTGAAAGGGCATTGTGCTTAACTATTGTTGCTTTTGTGTACTATGGAAAAATCCCATAAGGACTAACGTGAACAGGGAAAGTCACAAACCTCGCGTTTTTTTGTCAGAAAAGTGGTGTAGTCCAAGTCAGGGCGAGATCAGTAGACCTCTGACAGAAAATGTCCTGAAGTTATTTCTCCTTTTCGTCAAAGTCGGCGTGTAAAGTTCACTCAAATGTAGGTTTTCACCGCAGCCGAAGTTTGCAATGTTTGCACTGATCAAATCCAAACAAACAGTCACTAAGCAACAGTCGCGCCTGCGCACTGGCGCACATCACTAGGACCCACTGCAGCGTAAAACGCCCTATGCGCGGACACTTTTTTCACGCCTTTTATTTTGCCAGAATGTACGGAAGCGTAGAACTGTCAATGTTGTGTTTTTTTTTTTGGGATAGTTATTCTGACTTTTTTTTTTTTTCCGATAGTTATTCTGACTTTTTTTTTTTTTTTGGGGGATAGTTATTCTGACTTTTTTTTTTTTCGATAGTTATTCTGACTTTTTTTTTTTTTTTGGGATAGTTATTCTGACTTTTTTTTTTTCGATAGTTATTCTGACTTTTTTTTTTTTGGGATAGTTATTCTGACTTTTTTTTTTGGGGGGATAGTTATTCTGACTTTTTTTTTTTTTGGGATAGTTATTTTGACTTTTTTTTTTCGATAGTTATTCTGACTTTTTTTTTTGGGATAGTTATTCTGACTTTTTTTTTCGATAGATTATTCTGACTTTTTTTTTCTATATTTTTTCTGACTTTTTTTTGGGGGGGATAGTTATTCTGACTTTTTTTTTTTTTCGAGATAGTTATTCTGACTTTTTTTTTTTCGATAGTTATTCTGACTTTTTTTTGGGGGGATAGTTATTCTGACTTTTTTTTTTTTTTTTTGGATAGTTATTCTGACTTTTTTTTTTTTTTTTTTGCAAAGCTTTATCTTAAAGCTTGAACAGGAAATGACAACACCAGGAGGAATCAAGAGGGCGCATGGCGTCGCTGGAAGAGGATCTGATCAAGTTTTACTTCAGCCTTGGTCTCAGACATGGCGAGATATTATTACTGCTGAACACTGTAGACAATATTGTCATGAGTATGAGCACCTTGAGACGTTTTTTGAAACGATTGAGATTATACAGGCGGAAGAAGAAAAAAAACACAACATTGACAGTTCTACGCTTCCGTAAGAATGAAAGGTGAAAGACATAAGAAGAGTCATGAGAGCCACTGTCTCCAAGAAGAAGAAGAAGAAGAAAAGAAGAAGAAATCAATCAGAGCAAACCACAGCGCATTCACAAAGTTTAACTCTTCCGACAGTTTTCGATGTATTGATATGCAAATTAGCCACATGCGAATGTAACGAGGCATTAAGTGCTTTAAGTGCTTTATGTGGTACCCTGGTCATATTTGCTATAAAAAAGGCACCCCCCAAAGTACTTTTCTTTTTTGTAATATTCTTTGATCTATATTTTGGTTCGTTATTGTATGTTACTTGCTCCTTTTACCTATGGATATAGTTACAGATGTAATACTTTATTATGCCAGTAGGTGTCAGTAATGGCGCAATGAAAAGAGACTGACTTCTCTGCCTGGCGCAGAAGAAGCTTAGTCCAGCCGTAAGCTGTGTACAGTCAGTACAGTGATGCCATTACTCAACAAAACTGTTTTATTTGTGTTCACAGGTGAGTGCACAAGCATTGAGTGCACAAGTATTAGATAATATACAAGTTAGGACACAAATTTAAGTGTAAGACCTTGTTTTATTCACCCAGAACGTATTTTGTGATTGTTCCGTTTATTCAAATGTTCTGACTAAAACGGCGCTACCTTAAATGCTAACCTTTAGCTCTCCCTGCGCGGATGGCATGTTATATAGGTTCTCGGGCAATGTTATTGTTCATAATTGTGTAACTACAAGGCTTATTCCAAAATATGATTACATATAACTAAGTGAATTAGTATGGCAAATACATTTATAGACAAGTTCACGGTTATTGTTATTAACCTGTTTTTCTTTTGTCAAATACATATAACTCTACCGCTTAAATGAATGAATGAATGAAAATACATATAACTGAAGTGACTGCATATAACTGTGTATTTCTTAAAATATTAGTCTGCATCGTCATGGCGCAGAAGAAGCTCAGTCCAGCCGTAAGCTGTGTACAGTCAGTACAGTGAAGCCATTACTCAACAGTTTTATTTGTGTTCACAGAAATAAACGACAACCTGTTGCACACTAATTATTGCCTCTGTTGTCATGTGTGTAACACATGCGCACAGAATCCCCTTCCCAGGTCAATGGGCCAAGTGAAAACTTGAAGAATGAAAATAAAGGTAACTGATGGTGAGTTTATTCAGGCTGTTGAAGACTGTCTTGTTGTGTCAGAGCTACAGTTACGTCTTATCAATGTCAAGAGCAGGGCTCTCAAGTTTTGATCAGAGATTAGAGTGAGATTTTGGCCGGAGGCGGGGTAAAGTGAGTTGAAAAGTATCTTGGAGCATAGAACAGACTCTTCGTTTTTTCTGCATGATCTAACTTACCTGAACAATAGGGTAATAAGTCAAAAAGAACACTGAAAGACAAAACAAATGTAATGTACAAATGTACCAATTAGTGCCTCAAAACACATAAAAATCACATCTTTTAGAACTTAGGTAAAAGCAAACTTTAAGTCCATGACAGATTCTCATGTTTTTCTAATTCTGACTTAGTTTGGTGGGAGGGCATCTGTGGTCAATATTTATCATTTTACATCCGTGAAGCTGCATTTTGTGAAGAAGTAAAAAAAAACAACCTAAAAGCTCTAAGTGCTTAGTTCTAAAATGGAATCCCTCTGTGATGTCATCAAAAAGCGACGTACCATTGAAAATACAGAGACAATTAACACTCAACTGACACATTTTTCTGACAGTTTAAACTGACCTTTAAAATAAAGGTGTTATCAGGTATTATTTGTCAAATCATAACAAATGTGTGATGTATATGGATGCTGGCCTTGTTTGCAGTCTGGTTGCTATGGTAACAGTTATGGAATTACCTCTAACTATGTCATATTTGTCTCATGTTCAACCAGGAAGTAACATTATAAACTTTACACAAACTGTTAAACTGGGGACAAATAGGCAAAATCTTTAGTCAAATCAGACACTACAGGCAAAACCAATCTAGTTTACTCAAAAACTAAATAAGAAATCCAAAATCCCCTCTGTACATTTTTTGTAACTAATATGTGTAAAAAATGATCCAAGAAATGTAAACCTTGTCCCAAAAATGTGCAATTTTAGCCATTTTACACCTAAAATATCTTATTTCTACATGAAAACATTACAATGAAAAACTTGTAATACATTTTTTCTTACATTTATGTGGACTACTACAGTTTACAATTGATATCTTTAAATGTAAGTTTTTTTCCAATTCACCTGTAGTGTCCCACCAGAAATATAATAATGTTCACTACATTTTAGTGAAATATGTAGTCTAACCTGTCATATATATTTTAATCATTTAACATGACTAATTTACTAATAACTACTAAATAGGTTTAAATTGAACTTAAAACATGTAAATGTACCTGGTGGTTATTTGTAGGGCTGCAACTAACGATTATTTTGGTAATCGATTAGTCTAGCGATTACTCCTTCGATTAATAGATTAGTTGTTTAGAACGCAAAAGAGCCTTGAATAGGAGAATTGTATTACATTTTCCCCAGACAAAGCTAAAGTGAAGGGGTTTGACAACGTCCTGGTGGAGATAGATGATAGATAGATGATTTTAATTAGTTGACAACCATTTCTATAATTGATTAGTTGAAATTAATCGATTAACTTGTTGCAGCCCTAGTTATTTGTTTTAAACATGTTTATGTGCGCTGTTGTAGCTGTTGGTTGCAGATTTGGCCTCTTTAATGATAGCTTTAGCATTCATGTTTTCAAAACGTAAGAAAGACCACAATTATTACCATTTTGGAGTAATCAAAAGTCTTGCCTTACTTACCGTAGTTATTATGTGTCCATATCACTGCAGAAAGTATTGGCAGTTATTTGTTTGAGAGTTGTGCGCGTGAATATTGCGCTTTAAATTCACTGGCCAGTGTTTACATTCAGAGGAGCTGGAGGAGAGAGAGAGAGAGAGAGAGAGATTGACCTGATTGGACAGTGCGTTCATTACAGTAACACAGTTCCGTGTACAAAATACGGCTGCACATCCATTTCACATATTTCAACACGGAGCATGGCCTTATTTTATTTTATGGCGTCTTTAGTTTTGAGCGTGAGAAATATGAAGTGTGGCGTGTGAGCGTGTGAACATACCCAAATGCGTGTGTCTCACGGTCAATGTGTGAGACTTGAGAGCCCTGTTCATGCGGTAGTCTTACATTAGCATGTTATGAGCTCGTTATTATCATTTTTATCACGGAGACGTAATTATAGTAGCTAAACTAATACATGTATTGTTTCAGTTTTACGGATGAGCAAAGAAGACAATTTCTTCAATAAATCACCAAAATGCACTCAAGTCTGTTTATTGAAACTGGCTTCCTACTCTCAGGTAATGTATCTTTTCCACATATTTAGATCAAGCACTGCTCTAAGACAGTGGTTCTCAAACTAGGGGTTGGGATCCCAATGGGGGTCGCAAAATGATTTCTATGGGTCCCCAGATGATGGGGAAAAATTGAGTTAAACACCCTTCAAACGCAGTGGTAAGAGTAGATTCCTATTTGTTGGCCAATCAAAGTCATTTTTCTAGGTCTATATTCTCAAAATAAAATCAAACATTAGATATAAGGCTAATGTTTCACTTTGTGTATCGCCTATTTTTTGTGTTTGGGGGTCGCGAATGTGAACTATTGTTATTTTCGGGGTCGCGACTGAAAAAGTTTGAGAACCACTGCTCTAAGACAACCTTCAAAGCGTCATCAGGAAGATGTTTAAACATAACATAACTGAGCTGCTCTTGTAGGAGTTTTACTGCTCTGTTTAACCCTTTTCACTTCACTCAGAGTAAAGTCTGCATCTTTAATCACTGGACGGCATTAACTCATGACTTCCACTGTTTGTTATGTTCACTGAGCACCTCATCTTTCCTAAATCTATGAGTATAGACCAGGTCCAGGTCTACAGGGGTGCATTTGAGGCACGTAAAATGATGACACTTAATAGAAGAGTATCATCTTTTCGTCCCTTTACACCTTGGATGGCCCCTCGGTCAGTTTGGTCTGGACCCGGGCCTGGTATAGACACCTTACAAGTTTGTAAACAACAACATTCTAAATTCTGGAATGGAGGCAAAAGTAAAGTGGAACATAACATGATTTCACTGGAGAAACTGAATTAAACCTCAGAATATCACAAAATATGAAACATTTGGAATGATTCTTGAAAATGAAAACCAGTCAGACAAAAGTGAGTGACATCGGAGCTGCTTTAAAGATGTTTAATATTGTATTTTACATAAGGAGGTTATGATACATTCTTTGCATTTTTGATGAAGGAAAAGATTTTTAGGTTTAAATGGATAAATACTTACAGAACTGATGAACCCACAATAATTTTTCATTGTATCTGCAGATATATCACATATTTTATCATAAATTATACTTTTTATGAAGCTCAGATACAAATTTAAAACTAGAAAATAGTATATTGTCCATCCTTTGTAAAAGAAAAGCAAACTAGCTGATGTTTCTTCCCTAGAAATTCTAATTTGTTGCTTTTCCCCTCACATAACGACTTAAAACCATAAGTATTTAAATCTGATGTGAGCGAATTATTGAAAATGAATTACAGTCTGCTTCATTTTTCCTGCAGTCTGTAATTTTGATGACTTAGCATTTTATAATGGAAATCATCAAACGTTTAGTTTGATGATTTCCATTATAACTTACATCACAACATTATATGACCATAGTTTCATGTCTCAGGTAGAATTCCCTACTTAACAGATTGTATATTTCTTGCTTATGGTTTATATCTCTGTAATTACTAGGCCTATCCACATAAAACAATAACTGGCACAAAGTTCGTCATCTTCTCTGTCAGCATAAATAATCACAGCCTCAGAACACCCATTATTCAAAAATGTGATTGTTGTCAAGACGTGAGATTAATATGACAAGTTTGTGGCGCCAATCCCAAACAAATAATTTGGATAAGATTAATTGTTTGTGGATTTCTATTCTATTCTATTTCTATTTCTTTCAAAAACAGTAAATCTCACCTTCCCACCATCTGAGATTGTGACATTATCAAATTCTAGAATGTGAACGCAACCTATGCACACTGGCAAAGATCTTACCCAATAAATTAGCCTTTACTGAATTGGACAAGGCAACACTTTCAGCTTCAGCAAAAGCCTTTCCTAGCACACGTCTTCCCAGTTGTAATGGTTTTATATGAGCTATCACTCTTTTCATTTTATACATATCATATCAGATATCAGATTGTCAATTTTCTTTTTTCAAATGTATTTCTTAAGTTTCCACACCAAATCCCTATGACCTGACCTTCCCACATCCTCAAATGTCTGGCAATGGCAATACATTTTGACATGGGTTGAAGTTAACTCTACTAAGAACTTACAATGAAAAATGAAAGTGATGCAGCCTCCTCAAACTTTAGTCTCAGACTCAGACCTATCAAGCTTTACAGAACCTTTGTCTTGAAAAACAAAATCAAGATGTGGACGAAGCAGTGTTTCCTGGATGCTAATCACATCAATTATTGCTTTGAACTCTGACCTATTAGCGACAAGGCTTAAGACAGTACCATGAAAAATAACCAGAAACATAGTAATCAGTATATAATATTAGTATTGTAGTTGTGCATTAATGTATCAGCTATATAATTTTTGTTCTATTGCAGAAAACCCCTTTTTGCACCCTAGACATTACTGATATGGTAGATATGGTTGACATCATACATCCATGGACCCTCCACCAGAACGTTACATTGGCTATAATAGTGCACCTTTTATATAGATATCAATTTGATACTTGTTTTCTAATGAACCTTCACATCTTGCGTTTGCCATTAACTATCCTGTCTGTTTTTGGTCATACACTCAGGAAAACTGCCTCTAACATCAGAAGGCATGCACTGAAATGTTACCCACTGGGGAAATAGCACCACACAACACCTGGAGATGATTATGAAGTTGACAAGAGGGAAACAACGTGGGGCCAGGCAAACTGCCCAGGAAGAGACTTGTTGTGAATGCTCACAGTTAGTTGTTAATGTGCTGCAATTTCTATTCTAATGTTATTACTTTATAACTCTTTTTTTGTTGTGATAGTACAACAGTAAGGACAAAGGGCATTGACTTGGAGGGATAAGGAGTATGTACATAAAGGTTTAAAAGGGGTGACGAGACAAGAATGGCTGCTCTGTAACTCTGTGTGTGTGTGTGTGTGTGTGTGCGTGCGTGCGTGCGTGCGCGCGCGCGCGCGTGTGTGTGTGTGTGTGCGTGTGTGTGTGAGAGAGACTGTTCAGGAGAGCAGAGAAAGGAGATGAGTATGAGGCAGAGAAGTATTATATTTCTTATTTACTTTTACTTTTATCTTTCTTCCCCCCTTTTCCTCACCCTTTTTTTCTTTATTTCTTTTTTTTTTCACTTCTCTTCTTTTTCTTTTTCTCTCTTTCTCTTCCTCCCTTCCCACTTCCCTCCCTCTCCCTTTATAGCTCATTCTCATTCAGTGTCCTCCCTGCAGAAGCGCCTGTGTGGATCAGTCTGCAGTGCTCGGGGGTGTGGACACTAGTCTGGGGGAATTAACTGTATGTCCATGGCGCGCTCTAATCCTGCTCACGGGGACGCGCTCGGATCATTGCTCGGCTCACCGTCCTCCCGTTTGCGCACCTATACATCCATCTTCTGTCCATGATATGATCCATGCTCCTGCAGGGCCTTGATCGACACCTCACAGACTACTCAAGAGCTCTGGTGAGTACATATTTTACTTTGACTTCAACTAACGAGCGCACATGGAGTTAGCTGCGTAGTGTTTGAAATGGCGCAGAGAAAGTAGAGGTAGATCTAATTAAGAGGTTTGTTTTGCTAGCTCTCCGTTGGACGATTAGGCTCTCACTGGCTCAGACACTTTCCACCACCTCACCATCTGCGCTCTGGAGTATTTCATTGAGCAGAGTTTGTACAATGGGCTAAGCCGCTCCTGATGACACATGTCCAGGATTAATTAGTCCAAATGGAAAGCAATGAAATTGAAATGTCAGGTTTAGGAACAGAAATGAATTAGGGCTACTGCTGCAGCCTACTCCAGAATCTTACAGTTTAGTCTGACCTGCTCCAGTCAGATTTCTACTGTCATCATATCTTCCTGGGCACACAATTGGACACGCTTCGTATTGCGTTTATTTGTGGGAGACTCCAAATTTCTGATTACAGCCACAAAAATTCAATGCGCATCTAATTCTAAGCATTTAATACTAATAATAATATTCGACCTGCAGCGACTGAATAATTTCCTTTCAGGATCAATAAATAAATTCTTATTCTGATAATAATACAGCAAACTTATGTAATGCCTTTTTGGACACTGAAAAGCGCTTTACAATGCAAAAGCAAACTAAAAAAGGCAATAAAGGTATATTTTACTGAATTTTTCAGAAGCATTGAGCAAAACAAGCTGTAGTTAAAATTAGCGGTGTATAATCTTCTCCCCTGTTGCCCTCTGCCCGCTCTGAGGGTACTCATGACCCTAGCTGTCACCTGGCTTACAGAATGCTAAGCTGCACATAGACACTGCACTGTATCATTGTGCAGTGTACAGCCATGCAGAGAGGCCAGGTACAGGTAGTGCCACAGCCAAGAAACAGTGTCAGTTTGATCATTTGGAAAGCCTTCGTCTGACCTTCTCCAGAAGGTCTTCTCTGTAACACATGCATTCATTCATCGTCTTTTGCTAAGTCCAATTATGTGTGGACAGGAGGCGGCTACACAGTGCACACAGCGGACACAAACAAAAATGCATTGAATGCTGTATTCATTTAAAACATGCCTGATAATATTTCTTGATGTGTTAAAGCTGCCCTATGCAACTTTTCTTATAGAACAACCACCAACTGCTTGTCTCCATGGTCTCCATGTGTTGCCTGGAATGTTCCATGGTAGGAAATTATACTTCTCCATCTCCATGGAGACAAACAGGTAGCGCCACAAGGAAAGTTAACAGCAGTTGTAACTGAATAATTCAGAATCAGTAAATGTCTTATTGCCATTGTCAAACTAGGAACTTGCTTTGGCAGTAAATGTACATTTGATATGTTTTACATTGGAACATACCAGACAAAGCAATAACATCTCCATGGAGACACCCTCCACTGGAAAGGTTACATACCCTTAAAGCACCACCGTGTAACTTTCTGGAGGTGCACATCACCTGCACGATTTCACTGAAATAGAAAGTTAAAACAATATTTCTGAGCTAATGTTTTTCCTTGGAAGTATATAACCAAAGGAACAATGTTCCCATGGAGACAAGCAGGAGGAGGCTCCTCCAAGCTAAGTACCAGTCAGGTTTGTGGAGATGCAAGCCCGCTCACTTTAATGATGCACGCTTTTCCATGCATCCAGAATAATAAAACCCATGGTTTTATATTAGTTTATATTTTGACTAAAAAGTTATACTGCACCTTAAGCTTTAACCTAAAATTGTAAACACTTATGGAGAGCTACTTCTGCTACTGCTACACAATAATTACGATAGATTGACTAATTGTTCAATAAAAGATAGATAAAACTATATTTTTGATGAGATAGAGGGTCAAATAATTAACATGACTTATCATAGATAAAAACAAAGGTTTTTGTTTTTTACAAAACTGCACTTTTTAAAAGGGTAATATCCTGCTTTGGGGTTATTACAAGAGCTATAGTTTCAGAGCGAATGGTTAGAGAGGCCTGCTGTAGTGGATCAGTTGATTACAATTTTCAATGAAAAGCCTGCAAGTGTTTTTATTCTACAATTTCTTTCCAGAGGACTCGGCTAATCAGTGATAATTAGATACAGTAGTTAACATTGTGACTGAACTTGAACTTGAACTGCAGGCCACATTCTTTCCATTCTGATGTCATTCACCATGACAACAACAGACCCATGTGCATGTAGGCTTATACGTTTGTTTGTGTTTGGATTGTGAAGGATTTACACTGAAATCTGCCAGAGTTAAAATACAATTTAGGGCACTACTATTTTACTATACTTGTTTTATTAAACATTGTTGGATTATAAAATTAGGTTGTGTTGACGGTGTTTCCTGAAATGAAGTCAGAATGTCCTGCATTTATCGTGGAAATACATTTGTAATATTATCAAAGTTAAGATGGAAGTTAGGACATGTAGGGATGTATACCACGATAATAGGGTGCCACTGGGTTTTTGGGAATAGCAGCATTTCTTACACCATTTTAGTTTATGGATAGATTTGGTCATTATATGGCTCTTGTCTGAATAGACTGAATTCTATTTTGTTAAGAAGTTTTGTTTATTTTTGCCATTCCCAAACCCCTCAGTGTCGCAGCCCCCTTTTCATCCCCACGATCCCTCTGGGCCACCCAATGGTACTTTTCTCTCTATATATATTGCTCTATAATTAAAAAAAGAAATTGTAATGACTGTAGGCTTAACACTGATTTAAAGTAAGACATTTTTGTATGTAAGTGGTTTTCAGTGCCTCTGAGGCCTCCCATGAACCCCACTTTGGGAAGAGACACAATTGTGCTACACTATAAAATACGCCATTCCACAGTATACCATCATACCTGGATATTTTCTGCTCTGGTGCAAGTCTTTAAAATTAATTCTCAACTAAGCATCCTCATGTGACTATTCATGTATGTTGTATGATAGCAGAGGGATGAAACGGAAAAGAGCACCATCCTGTTGCAGCCATGAGTGAGCCTCCGCCCTTTCACTCGTCCACGCTGGTGTCATTGGCCCGCTCTCTGTCTGGGATCGGGATCGATCTCACTAATGGAGGGCCCCTCACAGCTTCAGACCAGAATGACTCTCCTCCACCGGTAAGCGCTGTTGAACAACAACTGCAATAGACGTTTACAGACATAGTAAGTGCATCTAAGCTGCCATAAGTGGAACAGGAACAGACATTTTCAATTCATCAATTAATGTGCAATATGTTGTTTTTCTGTCCTTCTCTCTGCTTCTGTTTTTCCTTTCCACTGTCACTGTCGATGGCCTCTTAATGTGTATGCTATGTGTAAAGCTTCTTTTTTCATGAGGGACAGTGCACAAATATGTGCACAGAAGGGTTAGAGAGGAGCAGGAGTTATGTTCATAGTGATTTGATGAGCCAAGTCAATAATGAATACATGATGTATTTTTTGGTGAGTTGTGAGGGCCCTTGTGATTCCCAGGCCTAACGTCCACTCTGTAATATAATTTACCTCCATGACTATCTGCTTTGCTTAATATATCTCCCCTGTATTTGATTGTAAAGATCTCGGCTGTTTGACAGATTACTGGCATTGAGCTGGGCCCGGGGCTCTATTTTGCTGATGGGAAGCGTAAAGTGGACTACGTCCTGTCCTTCAAATACAAGAAAAGACGAGCGTCCAAGTCACGCCTGTCCATTGCATCCAATGGCAGTATGCCCTTCCCCGTAATGGGCCCGAGGTTTGATGATGGGGAGTCCGGGGAATGTCCCACAACCGTGGACCCAGAAGAGCAGAAGCTAACGGAAGAGGAGAAGGTCCTGATGAGGGAGGAGTTTGAGGCCCAGCTAGTGGAGGCCGGGCTGCAGCTGGAGAGGGACAAGGAGGTGAGTGAGGCAGACAGAGACGTACCACCTCATTTTGAGCTGCACTCATCATGAAAGTGTACCCACACTGAGAAGCAGCATGAGCTGTGCTGTCAACATGTGTGTTTGTGTTACGACTGTTGCGTGTTAAATCACTTTCTGTTTTGGTTGAGGATTAAGATTGCTCAAGTGTGAAGCTAAAGGCCAGATTATAGAGCCCTCACAAAGTCTGTAGTAAACACTGAAACTAGATCAAACTGCTTTTATTTTAAATGTGTATCTTGAGGACTGTTATGATTATTTGTGTTTAAAAATTTGCAAAAATCAGTACATCATGTTAATGATATGCTCCCCTGATCTGCGGACCTTTCTGGTTCTTTTGGCGCTGCTGCCTGGTTTTGATTGAATAGGATTGTATTCATACTATATTAGAGCATACTTACAGCTTTAGAGCAGGCAACTGGGGTCAAGCACTCATTAGGCAAAGTGATCATTTTCACAGATGTATCAGTATTTACACTTACATTTGCATTTGCTGAACTCCACATGTTGTATTTGTTGTTATTGTACTGTATCATGTTGGCGCAGAGGGCACATGGCATCAGGTTCCTGCGGCTGCACATCCCATGGCCCATCCTTAGTCGAGAGGCAGAACTTCAGAAGATTAAAGTTCCTGTCAAAAAGGTCAGCACTTACTTAAAGCTACCTTAATAGGCTTTTCAAAGTATCTAATATAAATCGTTTCTCTAAATGTATTTATATCATGTATTATATTTATCATATTTGGCTATAGTCATAATAACTAGGGCTGCAACCAACGATTATTAGAGTAGTCGACTAGTCAGCGATTATTTTTTTGATTAGTTGATAGCAATTATTTATACTGCAAATTTGCATGATTATTTTCTATAAGCTCTGCCGATACTTGAGTTGATACAGTCCCGATCAAAAGTTAAAGACCAGTTGAATAAATGGCTAAAGTCACATTTTGCATGGTTGGATATTAAGGTTAATAAGGTTAATAGGCGTGAGAAAAAAAAAGTTTGACTTAACAGTCTAAAAGCAACAATTAAACTGAAATAGGCTGTTTTACAGCTGATCAAAAAATGTAGGACCACACCTCAAAAAACAACCTGAAACACCCTCAAAACAGAAATCACGTGAATTCAGTAATGAGTAGCACCACCATTATTGTTGATCACATCAAACATTGGTTGCGGCGTGCTTGATGCAAACGTATCCAGGAGGTGAGAGGGAACGTTTCTCCAAGTGATGAAGATGACCTCTCGAAGGGCATCTACTGTCAGGAACTGATGTCCATTTTTGTAACCTGCTGAGCTAGCGGCCGTTTGACACCCCTGCACCACCTGGAGCTCCATTGTTCCACTGAAGGAAAAAGCACTCCAGATCATCATGGCGCCCCCTCCCTGTGATGTGTAGAAAACATCTGAGGTGGATCTGCTTGTTGTGCCAGTAACGTTTGAAACCATCAGGACCATCAAGGTTATTTTTTCTCATCTTCCACCTTTCAGTGTCCCATGTTTGGTGTCTCTGGTAAAGTCCACGTTGCAGTTCTGTGGCGTTCAAGGAGACGAGGCATTTGAAGACGTTTTTTGTTTTTGAAGCCCTTCTGTGCCAGATGCGTCTGATGGTTATTGGGCTGCAGTCGCTCCAGTACTTTTTGGTCAGGGATCGTCCAGTGTCTTGGACAGCTAATCCGATCCTCCGGCTCAGTGCTGGTGTAATTTTTTGAGTTTTTCACTTGACTTTTTTGTTCCATAACCCTCAGAATCTTTTAAGAAATTCAGAGAGGCGGTCTTACCCACCTCCCACCTCAGCAGCAATGCTGCTTATGCAGCTCAACAACCCGACCACGTTCAAAAAGAGGACTTTTTTTTTGCCTTTGTGAATATCTGACAGAAAATGACACCGAATCCACATTTTTGCACAGATTTGGACTTTTAAAGTCATGTGGTCCTAAACTTTTGATCTCCTGCAGAACAGCCTATTTCCGTTTAATTATTGTTTTCAATAAAATGTTTACTCAAGCTTTTTTTTGTCTCACTCCCATCCCTTGTTGCATATTGAAGCTCTACTTCGAACCATGTTAAGATCCAACCATGAAAAATGTGACTTGCCATATTCAACTGATCTTAAACTTGACTGAATTCATGGCCGGTTTTGATCATTTTCAGCAAAATGTATGATTTTACATGATAACAAGCTAAATTCTTGTCTATACAGTCCCTGTTCAGAATAATAAAAAATAAAACATTTTGTGCTCTGCCCTCTTTGCAGTTCAGATAAAGTTTGTTTCCATTAAGCAGTCAGTGGACCCAGACTAAATATCGGCCCTGTAGATTTAAGGGCCGATGACCAAGATGCTCAAAAGTGCAAATATCAGCCCAGTTATTTAGAGTGTTTTTAGTCCAGGTGACAACAATTATTAAGAATTATTTTAGTTGTAGGATAGTCATGATTGCCGGTATTCAGTTTGTTGCAACCCTAATCATTATTTTTCCTGAGTAGAAATGTGACTTGCGTAAGCGGACAGGCATCGCTGGCATGTGGGATTACATCGTAGCTAAAATCACCACTCCGTTCCAACCGGACGTCCCTGACCTGGAGATCCAGAGGGACCCCCGCACTCGCATCCGCTTCAAGACCCTCAAACACGCCTTCATCAGGGACAAGCTCCACCTGTGAGTGCGTGGGCAATGGACAGTCAAACTGGGATGTCAAGACTATTTGGTTAATCAATAATTGATTAGTCAGTTCACAAAATAATCACAAAACCTAAATAATAATAGTATAAATTATTTCAACTCAATTAAAACTCATATAAAGTCAACCTGACCGTGAGATGCTATTTATTCCAGCTGTTCACATTAGCTTTAGTCTTCATTAAGCTGATCACTAGTGCTGGGCGATATGACAAAAAACGTACATGGATTTTTGTCACGTCAATCACAATTTTAATGTTAATTTCCTAAACTTAATCAAGACAAGACTTTTAATCAGTGTCAATTAACACAAAATAATGTCATGTTCTTCCTCAAAAGTCTGAATTCAGCTCCAAATCATATGCTTTTACTGACAGTTACAGAGGAATTAAGGATTTCAGTGTTTGGTCATGGTGTCATTAATTGAGAATAAGTATTGTATTTATATTTGTAATATTTCTCATGACTCTAAAATGTGATATTATGTCATTCTAGACCTATAATCTATTTTATCTAATTACAACATTTACTCAAATCTAGATTAATAGTTTGAATTGCGGTGATTTGACCTTCTATAGATGGTCTGTTTACGCAGTGTACATCATTATGGATCTGTCCTGTGTGTCCTCTGGTGCAGGTACGACATCAAATCCACAGAGACGGTCTTTGACAACGCCACACGCAGCAGAATAGTACGTTCAAACGTTTTCCCTTTGTTTTTCCCCACATTTAACAATAACTAAAAACTTTGTTTCATATTTTTCCCCAAGGTGGCTGAGATAATTTCACGTATTACTTGTACACAAACTTGCCAAACCACTGGTAAGAGCTTGTGACTTCAAAAACATTTATAATGTCTCTCAGAATGACACACTCTGGTCTTCTTCTTAGGTATCCAGTCATTACTGGCTCGAGGAGTGTATGAATCTGCCTTCCCTCTTCATGACGTAAGTGTAAAAAACTATGAATTCTTATCAGAAAAGCCATTGAACTCGGCTCATGACACCAATGTTCTCTTCAGGGTTCATTCACCAGGAGGGGGCGGAGGGACCAGCGCAATGACAGACAGGTGAGATGACTGCTCCTGAATGGAAGTCATTTTTTGAATCTATTTTTATCAATTTCTTTATTTGATAGGGACAATGCAGTCAGACATTACACCGCATAGTTTGCAGCTTATGTGACAAAGTTTATAGCAAGTGCAAATTTTCAACAACCCAGCCCCGGTTGGGCTTATCCTACAATAACACATTAAACATTCAACTCTATAATTCAAACTCTTTCATTCACTCACAGACATGAGTGACAAATGGGTAAAATTTTGGTTTGGTTTCAGCCTGGTAGTGAACATTTTGAGCTCAGAAATGCTCATACCTCTGTGGGCAAAGAGTTCCACAGTTTACAGCCCCTTTAAGAAAAAGACGTCCAAAAGACTTGCATTGTAGGATTTTGACAGTTTTGGTTTAAGGAGCTTATTGTCACACCTAAGTCTCTTTTTATCTCTCAGATTCTTCATGAAGAATGGGCCAACTATGGAGTCATGTACAAATACCAGCCTGTGGATCTGATCAGGTACTCAAAGGAGACATGTTAGGATTATATACACGTACTTTGCATTGAACTGTAGCATGAGTAGATCATAATTGTACATTTTGTTAATTGTAAACGGCAAGATTTATCTAAAATGGCTTTATATTAGCAACAAGCCCACAACAACAGCATTTGTTGTGGAAAAATTACGTTGTGGATTTCAAAAATCAGTTATCCATAAAAATGCAAAGAGAATGACTCTGGATCAATAAGTTTGGCTTTATTCACTGGTGCCTGGTGAATAAAGGACGTCTGACCCTCACAGAGCCCTAGTCGATGTGCCTCACAGTCAAACAGTCAAACATTATATAGATTCAGGTGTGGGCAGCTCACAAAGGTCCGATAGCCAATCAAATCAGGTAGTCAGATGATTCACAGGAGGTCAGGAAATGCATTGTGATACAAAGTGGTCAGCTCCTCAGAGTGTCACCACAGGGTGCCCTGATGTGGTTATAAGAGCATCTGTGTCTCCTGAGAGAGTTGGCTGGCCAGGAGGGGGGCAGAGGAAACAAAAAGCACTAGGTGTGAACTTTCACCTTTGGCTACAGAACAGGATTTTATCAAGTCTCAAGACTCTGAAACAAATGGTCAACTGTTTATGCAGGACACCAAAAGACAACAATACAATACATCAAACACATCTTCATCAGTGGTTTTGTCTTGACCTGGGTGAGAAGGGCTCCAGCATGTCTGCTGTGACGATGCTTAGTATGACTTCAACAAGATCAGAAATTGCCATTGCAGTTTGTGTTTTTGAAAAGTGGGCATAATATTTTATAGCTCTTCATTTTTCAAATAATCACAACCAAGTATAGGATGTGGGCATTGATAGGGGGTAGCTGAGCACTCGAGCCTCAGTTGTTGGACAATAATGGATTAACTCAAACATGTATACATACAACCTTGAGTAAACTAATGATGAGGAAACACCATTGTAAACATGGCTAAAAGCTCATTAAAGGTGATTGGCACTTGCCTGACCAGCCAGGCCCTCCTACATTCTTACGTTTTTGTAAAGAAGTCTGTCAAAACGTGTAGGGACTGGCTGGTCAGGCAAGATTGGCACCCTTTTCAAGCAGGCTGGTGCCAGGAATGGTTCTGGGCTGGTGGCCATTTCAGAACCGGTTCTTCCGTTTTCCACTCAAAAAAATGTTGGCTCCTGGTGCTAAAAATGAATTTTAACTTAGCACCAATCAACAGCTGGGCCTGAAATGAGAATCAGCACTGGTGGAAAAGTATAAAAACATAAAAGTAACATGTTATAGTCAGCACTTTTTTAAAGTAAATAATGAAAAAACTGAAAAAAATTTTTTAGCATTTGTTTGGATTTTCTACTTGATTTCCTTGTTTTTGTGGAATTTCAACTATGTTAGCTATTAAACAGTGCGTTGCTATGACGACAGACATTAGCCCTTATTTGGTGGAAAACTGAGCTGGAAAAGTACAGAACTGGCACCAGCACCAGCCCGGAACCGGCTCTGAACCAGCCTAGAACCAGCACCTTGATGGAAAAGGGGTGTTAGTGGGCGGGGCTATCAGCTCAAACTAAGACATGTTTCTGACTGGTGGTTCAATATCAGGTACAGGCCTTGTTTTAATGTATGTTTGTATGTCTCAGAAAATACTTTGGAGAGCAAATTGGCCTGTACTTTGCGTGGCTTGGAGTTTATACTCAGCTCCTCATCCCTCCGTCGCTGCTGGGCATCTTTGTCTTCTTGTACGGCATCTTTACTGTAGACTCCAACATACCCAGGTAAGTGCTTTCATGTGACCTGTCTATCACAGCCACTGCTGTCTTTGCTTCTCATTCTATTCATATGCACCCTTCCTTTATTCTCTCAGATCAGTGCTTCACCCTGTCTCTACTGTAGCAGCTTCAGCCTCCAATAGAACTGGACAGTATATTGAATAATTGACTTTCACTTCTGCTGAAGTGCCTCACAATATTTTGATAAATAAATAAGTAAATAAATAATCTAGGCACTCCAAAAAAGTATCATCAAGAAAAGGAAGTATGATTAGATTGTTTTAATCTACACTGGCCTTCTTCAGGACTTACATAAAATCATAAAGAATGGACATATACTTTAAAGGAACCGTATGTTGTATGTTTATTTAAAACTTCATGAACATGACCTGCCTGTAATCATGTTCACATCAAATACTGTTTTTGTTGATAACAATTATAATGTTGATTTATTTTTATTTACAAAACATTAGGTCAAGTTGTTATAATGTTGTTGTTTTTTTTTTCTCAAGATTATGAACCAATCAGAAAGCAGAATGAGCCTCACTCTTTGGGTTTCTAAAACCACTAGCAAATAAACCCAAATGGCTCTAACCTTAAATAAATCCAAACGGCACATTCACTACTAAGAACTCAGCACCTGCACCAATCATGAATCGGTGTTGGTGCAGCCTCTGCTCAGTGAGTTTGGAATTCTGGAGGAGCTGAACTTTAGCCATGGCCTGAACACAAACGGTAAAAGCGCAGGCTACATACTGTTCCTGTAACTGTTGTGTTCAGCCAAACAATCTCTCAAACACTCCTGGTGCAGCCAAAATGGAAAAAGCTCTCTGAAGAAGAAAGACAGCAAGGAAGACAATGTAATACATATGTAGTGTACAATTAAGGAAAGTGTTTTGTTTGAATGATCTATTTTTATTTATTTATTTGACTGGGACATTGCACAATGAATATATTGCACAGACCAGAGATAGTACAAGCTAATTTCCATCTATTGTTCCTGGGCAGAGGCATCTATTGTTATGTACATCTATAAAGGTTTTTGTCTGAAGAATATTTGTACAATGAGGACATTTTATACACTTAAATGATGTAAACCAGTAGGTTTCTGCAACCATGTACTTTTATTATTTGGTAAAAGTTAAGTCTCTAAGATTTGGAGCATGCTGAAAAGAAAACAAAGGTGGTTCAGGGAAAACTTTGCTTAACACAGGACCACTTTGAGTATAGTCCAGTAGCCTTTAATAATATGTTTTAATTTGTTTCGCACATGTACTGTAAGTGTAAATGTAATTTTGCATATGATGTAGTTATGATGAGCCACCACACCCTTGTTTATGTATTTGGTCTGGACAGTGCATGTTAATGAACATACATGACATACATGCTGTAAACATGCCGGACTGCAGCTATGGGCTCATTTCCATCTGTCGTCCCACATTCACTCTCATTCACACACCAGCACGCTATTGTAGATGTTTTAGTGGTAGAGGAAACCGGAGCACCCGGATGAAACCTATGCAGACACAGGGAGAACACGGAAACTCCACACAATAAGCTCCCTCACCACTGTGACGCGAGAGCACTAACCGCTGTGCCACCATGCTGCTTGATTAAGGCTTCAAATGTTACTTATTAGGTTATGATAGCAGATTTCAGCCCAGGGCCATAGTTTGGACACTCTTGTTCTAGTTTGATCCTTGTTTTATAGCAAAACCTGTAGCAAACAACCTCATCTTTGTTTTTTGTTGAGTGATTGAGCTGTGGCTTTTCTCTCTGCAGTGAGGAGACGTGTAACGAGAGGATGAACATCACCATGTGCCCCTTGTGTGATGGGGTGTGTGACTACTGGCAGCTGAGCTCTGTGTGTTCTTTGGCCAGAGCCACGTACCTGTTTGACAATGGAGCCACCGTGCTATTCGCCATCTTCATGTCTCTGTGGGGTACGCCTCATTTTATCTTTCCGAAGTATGGTTTTAACTTTCTATTTCCATGGAATCATGCAATTGACGTGCTATCTCCAGAACGAGGCACACTGTTACTTAGAGATTATTATAAAATAGCCTCTATGACATATTAATTACATAACATGTAGATGTTTTATTTTAGCCAGTTTATGAATAATAACATTAACAATAACTATAACCATAATAATAATAATATTAATAATAATGCCTTACACTTGTGATGCGCTTTACAGAGCTGTCACAACCTCACAAAGCACTCACTGTTCTCTCACTCCTCACTCGGTGGAGCTAGATATTTGGCCACAGCTGCCCTGGGGCAGACTGACGAAAGCAAAGCTGGCGATCTATACCATTGGCCCTTCCGACCACCACCAATCTGTCACACACATATCACTTTCCTACTTGGCAATGGTGGTTAAGTGAAACTAAAGTAAAATGTATTAAAAACATCTAAAATTTATTACAAAACAATCCAAAAGTCTTATATTACCGTTATTTTACTAACTCATTCAATTTACATATCTATATATTTACATATACATGGATGTGAGGAAAAACAAATGTGTGACTTAATCCAATTTTAACTGAGAGATTGCTATTTGAATCTCCTAAATCACAGACACATCTGGAGCATGCTGATCATACTCAAAGCACTGCTTCATGTAAACAGCAGACCCTGATCACACAACAAGAGGCATTCAACAGCATGGGACAAGATACAGCCAGGCAAATATTAGACATGTGTTTGGACCATTACTCCCTCTTTTTAGATCAGCAATGACATAAATTATCATTATTTATTTTCTGGAATTGCTACATTACAAAACAACCATTTCATCACTTTAATATGTTTTTTGTAGCTGCCTGTTTCCTGGAGCACTGGAAAAGGCGTCAGATGCACCTGAAACATGCCTGGGACCTAACCAATATGCAGGATGATGAGGTGAGCCAGCTAACACTCACTGTCCTCTGGACTTTAACATGACATATATGGGTAATTGTAGATTGTACACTTGACTGTTCACTCTATTTGTGTATTGTGTAATTCACCTCCATGATGTCTGATTACCTAACCCATCTGCACAATGGATAACTGTATCAGAGCAGAAAATGTGTTTATCTGTAGCTGTTGGTGTAATCCCTTATTCGTCTAGCAGTGATCCATCGTAGAAAAAGTCTGAAAGGTAGTCATCCTGACAATGTTTAGACTTCAATCCAAAAGTAATTTACTGAGATCTGAGGAGCTGGTCTATGAAACTATACTTCATACAGTCCTATGCTGAGGAAGCCCTAAAAACAACACATGAAACACATTTCCTTTGTTTACCTGTGGCTGAAAGGGGCCGTTATGGTGGATACCAAAAGTATCAGTAAACTCATAGTATGAATGTATATTCATAAAAAGGTAGAAATAACAGGGCTTTTTTTTGGGAAAGAAACTTCACATCTTTAACACCTTTAACATAAACTGGCTGTGTGATAATTGTGATTACTATATTTTAAAAGTGTGATTAATCTGATTAATGTTTTTAATTGATTGACAACACTAATCCAAAGACATACCCATCCATTAGTGTGTGACAGTGTTGCAGGGGCTCAATATTTACCTACAGACACGATGGTTGCTTGTTTAAATCCAACAGAGCAAAACTGACCACAGTAATACAGTATATTATGAGCCATGTGGTCTCATTAAAGTACCTGTGAGTAAGTGCATGTGGGGTCAGAGAGAGCAGACCTTTTGACTTGTGCTTAGGTTGACCACACAGGGCTTCTTTAGATTGCTTTAGAGATTATGGGCTGTGCCTTAGGCCCCGGCGCCTGATATAGACAAACACAAATACTCAAATACTGCAGCCTCAGACTTACGCTGCCTTGAGTGGGCCCTTAATGGGATAGACCTGTTCTGAAAACACTGTGGAGGATGTATACTGAAGGAGTCAGCTCAATGAACTTAAATCTCTCTATTTGTGTGTGTCTGTTAATGCTGCGATCTACAGGAGCGTGTGCAGGTACGTATCTATCAGGTTCAATATAATCGTAATATTGTCATTATAACCATATCATCAATTATGACATAGAAAGCACATGCACATAATGTAAATGTAACCATCTATATCCTTATTTGTGTTAACTTTGTTTAAATAATCTTTTTTGGTGAGGTTGTTGTTCTGTTTATTTTGTATAGCCCCAAATTACAAATGGCACATCATATGGCTTTGGTACAGAAACTTCAGTTATCCAATACATCAATGAATCGACAGCACTGCATTTGTTACCAGCCATGTCACTCGGCTTGCTGTAAGGACCATGAATGTAATTATTTGTGTGTGGCTGTTTTAGGAGGAGCTGAGGCCGGAGTATGAGTCGGCTTTGCAGGATAAAAGAGACAAGATGAAATCACTGGCTAAAAAGAAGGTGTGTGTGACCTCCGCTAAGCTCTTGAATGTGAATCAGTGATTATATGCAATTTTGAATGTGGAAGATATTTGTTCTTGAATCTGTTGCAGGTCAAGAGTGAAGAGACCGATGGAGAGACGGACCAAATGCTCTTCTCTCAGGTATGGCCTGCTCATTATCCTCAAATAAACCAGAGTTGACTGAGGTCATCAAAACTGGACACATAAACAGCTCTACGAATAATTTAGAAACTTTTCAGATAGATGTCTCCTATCTGCTAGTCTCCATGGAAATGTTATTGCTAGAGATAGACTGACATCAGGCAGATAGTTGACCTTTTTAGTCCTGCTGTCTACCATTTTACACAGGAATGTTCCACAGTATGGTATTAAACCCATTCATGTCCCTGGAGTCAAGCAGGGAATGTCACCAGGCCAAATTACAAGTCACATAAGAAAACATTCTTATGTTTTGAGCAATAAAAGCACCTACAATTGGATAAAATGTGCGCATCTCCATGATAGCTAGTGCACCTTTAAAGTGGGCTGCAGGGCTACAGCAAGAAGGTCCTGGGTTCAATTCCCGGGCGGCACGGGGCCTTTCTGTGTGGAGTTTGCATGTTCTCCCCTTGTCTGCGTAGGTTTCCCCTACCACTAGAAACATGTAGAATAGTATTCTGGTATATGAATGAGTGTGTTGTGAAAGTGAATGCGCAGGACAACAGATGGGAATAGCCCAGGGCTATAATCCGGCGTGTTTACAGCATGTGTATCATGTATGTCCATTAACATGCACTGTCCTGAAGACTTTATTTTTTTTTTATTTTTTTAAGTGCGGGGATAAACATAAACATAACTTTTCATTTTACAGTACAAGTAGCAGTTTGTGAAGAAAAGTTGAAAGAGCAGAATTCTAAAACATATTGATGATGTCACACCAGGTAGAGTCAGATCAAACATCTTTTTTTGATCCTTTAAACATGAATTCAACAAACTCTAAATAATAATTTCTGTCACACTAGAGGAGTTTTGGCCCAGTGTACAATGTGGTTGCTAGGTAACAGTTAGAGAATTTTAGATGGCATGATTTATAATCAGGAAGTAAATTATAAACCTAAAAAAATATTAAACTGGGGAAAAATTTGTAAATTTTTTTTAGCTAAATCTGCGATACACTTATAAGTTAAGTTGAGATAATTACATGGAGATAACAATTACTACTAACTAAACGCCTTCGTAAATAAAACTCATTTATTTTTCCCATATTTATGCACACTGTCTTTGTTTGTTCGCACATGCAGTGGAACCCCCCTGCACCTACAGGCAGTAGTTGAGTCCAAAGCAGCTTACCTGGCTGAGATTAGCCCTGGTTACAAATGGATAGAGAGAAGAGAAGGAGGAGGATGTGGAGGGAGGAGGGGATTGCACTCCTCTTTGTCAACCACTACCATATTCATGTCTGTGAGCTGACAAACATGTAATCTTAGAGCTGGATTAAGTGCATGTTTGTACACAACAAAACCACCTGAGCTTCACATCTACAATTAAGGCGTCATTCTTACATCAAGATCTTAGTAAATCTATAGTAAAGATGCACTATGTCATTTTTCTTGTGGAGGGTCCCTAGGTCTGTTTTGCATTTTTTCCAATTCCCATGGAGACAAGCAGGTGGGTGACACTCCACCAGAAATGTCATGTGTGGCACCTTTAAAGTGGACACATAATCTTGTTAAAAAGGTGTTTCCTAGGGCTGTAATCCTTTAGTTGTTTAGTCAATTAATCGGTCGATGGTGTTAGTCGACCAAGATTTTTATTAATCAACTAATCATTTTATTTAGATTAGGGCCACAACTATAAAATTTGATAATTGACTAATCGTTAACTGAACATACAGACTCTAAAACACGTCAGAAAACCTTTTTTTATAACAAAGACCGTGACATTAATACATCATAATGTCAAAAAAGAATAGATTATTGTTGATTGTGATACACTCAATTCATAAATATTTTCTTCAGAAGCCTTCAGTCCCATATTTCAACCTTTATTTTGCTCAGAATCAGAAAACGGTTTATTGCCATTGCCAACATAAAATAATGAATAAAATATATAAAAGGGGCATGCATAAGATTAAGAATCAAATAAAATAGAATAAGATAGACTAAGACTATATACAGAAATGTACAGTTGGCAGACAGTGCAATGTGCAAATGTAGCTTTGCAAATAGATAGTTCTTATATAATATATTGTTAAAGCGGCAGGTGTTACAAAGTGTTCATGAGTCCAACAGCAGAGGGAAAGAAACTGTTCTTGTGGCGGGAGGTTCTGGTCCGGATGGACCGTAGCCTCCTGCCCGAGGGGAGGGGCTCAAATAGTCCGTGTCCAGGGTGAGAAGGGTCAGCTGTGATCCGACCTGCTCGTCCCCGAGTCCTGGAGACGTACAGGTCCTGGACAGATGGAATGCTGCAGCCGATCACCTTCTCAGCAGAGCGCACAATGCGCTGTAGTCTCTGTTTGTCCCTGGCTGTGGCTCCAGCGTACCACACGGTGATGGAGGAGGTGAGGATGGACTCGATGATGGCCGTGTAGAACTGCACCATCATCTGCGCCGGCAGCTTGGCTTTCCTCAGCTGCCGCAGGAAGTACATCCTCTGCTGGGCCTTCTTGATGATGGAGCTGATGGTTGGTCCTTAGTGATGGTGGTGCCGAGGAAGCAGAAAGGATCCACAGTGGTGATGGGAGAGTCTGTCAGGGCGAGGGGGGGCTGAGACTTTCCTGAAGTCCACGATCATCTCCACTGTCTTCTGGACGTTGAGCTCCAGGTTGTTGTTGCTGCACCAGGACACCAGCCGGTCCACCTCCCTCCTGTAGACAGACTCATCGCCGTCCGAGATGAGTCCGATGAGGCTGGTGTCGTCTGCAAACTTGATCAGTTTTACAGAGTCGTGGCTGGAGTTGCAGGAGTTGGTGTACAGGGAGAAGAGCAGAGGAGAAAGTACACAGCCCTGTGGAGTTCCTGTGTTGATAGTCCAAGTCTCTGAGACATTCTTCCCCAGCCGCACGCACTACCTCCGGTCCGTCAGGAAGTCAGTGATCCACCTGCAAATGGAGTCAGGCACATTGAGCTGAGAGAGCTTGTCCTGGAGCAGAGCTGTATTTTAAAAATCTAAATAAACCATAGAAATTATCGTTTGACTAGTCGACTAAAATAATCGTTAATAACAGCCCTAATATTGATTAAAATTGCAAAAACGAGATGAAATGGCATGTGTTATTGCTGGAGGGTCTAACATAAATACAGTGTCCTTATACTTTCCAGTGCATAAATAGTTGTCTTTTGTGTGCAGTTTGGGTCAGATACATGGATATACTATTTTGTTTTCTATATATTTTTGTCACACCTTTTAGCCGATTAATCGGTCGATAGGGCAGGTCTTTAGTCGACCAAGAATTTGTTAAACCGATCACAGCCCTAGTATTTCCTCATAATTAGTTTTATTTTGATTGATTCCTGCAAGTTTGATCCTGCAACTGAGGCTCCAGTGCACAGAAAATTCCTGTCTTCACCTATCCCCATCTCCGCCCACATCCATGTTACTTTTTGTGATTATTTGAAAAATGAAGACACTGAGTGATACATGTAGGTTTCAAAAACTGAAAATCATAATCTGCTGCTTGTTACAGTAAAACGTCACATTCTCCAGTTTTGAACAGGAAGTTTATGGACTTTTACTAAAGCAGTTATAGCTCAATATTGTGAGTTTACAATGAACAAAAGTAAAATGTTGATCTACCTATATTATAGTTCAATACTAAGAACCTGAAAAAAGGGACAACATATACTGCTACAGTGACTTTTTTGAGCTTTAAACCATGTTCTAACAATGTTTTGTCATCAAACACATACCTGTAGCATTCAGTTGCATTCATGCGATGTGATTTTCTGACGTATTTTCAGACTTCATATGTCACTTATCTGAGAATGTTCTGCTGTTTTAGTCCATAAATTAGCGCAAAACTTGTTCTGAACATTTCTGCCTCTAAACACTATAACTGCGGCAGCAAAACCGCACAATGACGTCTTTTCAGCACCAACTTCACTAGATTGTATATAGCGCTGGCATCATCTGCTGACTGGATGCACTCAGTAAGTGTCACTTCATAGTGACTGATAACACAGGTCATAGAATGAAAAAGAAACTTTTTTTTTTTGCTTTATAACATGATGGCAAATTTAAGGCACTCAAGAGCAGTGGTTCTTAAACTAGGGATCGGGACCCCAATTGGGGTCGCGAAATGATTTCCAGGGGTCCCCAGAAGATGGGGAAAAATGTATACAATAGTGTTAAACAAGGCTTGACACCCTTCAAATGCAGAGACTCCTATTTGTTGGCCTGTTAAAGTCATTTTTCTAGGTCTACATTCTCAAAATAAAATCAAACATTAGATATAAGGCTAATTTATCACTTTGCGTGTCGCCTATTTTTTGTGTTTGGGGGTGAACGATTGTTATTTTGGAGGTCACAGCTGAAAAAGTTTGAGAACCACTGCTCAAGAGCATGTTTAAAGGCTAATAACAATATGAAAAATGCAGAATATTTTTTCCAGTAAGTATGTGACATACTAAAGTTGTTTAACTTTCCAAACATTTGACTTGTTTTTCCACAGCAAGAAATTGAGACCCTGGATGTTGAAGATCACCTGTATGGATACGTCATCAATGTGTCAATGTTCATATTTTTGGTATGGGAAATATTTCATGTTTCGTCTTATTATCACTGCTATGCTATTAGAAAAAATCAACATGAATCCTTTTTATTTTGTGCGAACCCTTTATTTAGATTTATTTAGATAATTTATTTGACTCAAATCCTCTGCTCCTCCTGACTTTCTCATGTTTGCGCTTCATAGTAGCCCCTCCTTCCCTCTGCCCCCTGATAAAAATAAACCTTCTCTATTGTCCTGTTTTTACCACAAAAATTATGAAGTCATGTATATTCCTAAATATATTTACGTAAAATAAAAGTGACTGAAAGATCAAACCTCTCTCTGTAAGAAAATAGCAGCAATAAGTCTCTGTGGAGCTGTTTACTTTTGTATCTGTGAAAGGACCTTTTGCTGCCAATGCCAAAATGACATGACATCAGTGTGCACAGGACACATGTAGTAGAGTATCAAACGCATCCAAGTCAGATTGAAATACCATTTTTTATTGATTCAATTATAGTTTAAAGAATCCTTTCTATCCCTCATGTAGAAATGTTTTGTAAGAGATATAAGCTTTCCACAGTATAATCTTTTGTGTTGTTCAGATCATGGTGACGTTCTCCGCTGTGGTGGGCGTGGCCGTGTATAGGATCTGCATGCTGAGTGTGTGGTCCATGAACCCAGACCCTGAGGCCAAAGCCAGCGTGCGGATGACCGTCACCACCACAGGGATCGTGCTCAACATGCTGGTGGTGCTGGTGCTGGAGGAGGTGTACGGAGCCATCGCCGTCTGGCTAACTGAGCTTGGTACTCTGTCACACATGGACAGGAAACAACATCTTAGTTATTTAGTTTCACAAGCGTGTCTTCTCTCGCTGCTGTTAACTGTTGCACAGTTAAAAACATGCAATTACAAAAGTGATGTACTGTAGTTTGTTAAACAGTACTACAGAACTTGCATTAGGTGGAGCTTATTGTGATGATGTGAGCGGAGGAGGTTCAACCTTAGCTTGGGATTAAGGCTAAAATAAATAAATCACATAATATCACAAGGACCACAGGTTGGTAAATTGAAAACAGCAAAAACGTTGCATTTACATAAGTTGAATACAACAGCTGGGTTGTATTTACAATTTGGTTCAGTTTGACATTTAGTTGAAGTCTAACATTATAGTAAAACTACAGGTACCAGTAAAGTAAGTTTTGCCCTTTCTTTGACCAATTCCCAGTTAGTAAAATAGAAAAAATGTCCAGGTTCTATTGGGTGTGAACAGCTCAATTTGTTGTTTCACAGCTCTTTTGCGTACCCTTTTGTGTACCTCAGGCTCACAATGATTAGAGCAGTGGTGCCAAAGACTGTGGCACTTATATATCTTTTCTCTGCCCACTGAAAAGCCTGTGATAAGTTCTCTTTAATGGAGCATACTCTGTTGTGAGAACAGTCTTGTTCCCACAGAAATTCCTAGGACAAAGGAAGAGTTTGAAGAGCGACTCATCTTCAAGTCCTTTTTCCTCAAATCTATGAATGCATTTGCACCCATTTTCTATGTGGCCTTCTTCAAGGGCAGGTTTGTGCTGCTATTTCTGCAATCAATGGACATGAATTTGTCGCAGTATTCTGTATTTTTAATGACCAATCTTATCTAACAGATTTTCTGGGCGCCCTGGGGACTATGTTTACGCTTTTGGAGATTATCGCATGGAAGAGGTGAGTTGAAATTCATATTGCATTGTTTTGTTGACCACTGGGTAGTAGTACTCAGTGATATTTACTTTGTTAATTAATATTTTATTGAAGAAATTGTACTTCTAAGAGAAGTTTTCGGAGGCAGTACTTTTACGTGTACTTTTCTTTTCAAGCTATTTCATTTCATGATTTGCCAGAGTTGTAACTACTTTACTACTTATGTACTTTACTTACAGTTACTGCATTTCACTCTTACTTGTGTGGTGGGCTTCCTAAATCAATTTTAACTCTTTTCGATACTTAAGCAATATTATTTTGAGGCAATTGTACTTATACTTGCTTTGGTACACATTTTGGCCACTCCACTCCCCTCTGATTGATTCCATTTGCTGTTTTTAGTGTGCCCCCCCAGGTTGTCTCATTGAGCTCTGCATCCAGCTCAGTATGATCATGCTCGGGAAACAACTCATCCAGAACAATGTCTTTGAAGTTCTAATACCGTAAGTTTATTTTACATTCCAATATATATTACTGCACTTATTTACAGTTTTAAATGTCAATGAAAGTAGTTCCCTTTGCCTTTTAAAATATGTGTTATAAAATGCAATACAACATGCCAATCACTTTCTGATTTCTTGACCTGCAGTAAACTTAAGAAGATGTACAGATCCTTCCAGGAGCAGAAGGGAGAGAGGAAAGCAGCAGAGGAGGATGAGAACGAGGCTGAGGGCAAACGGCCAAAGCAGCAGTACCACAAGGACCACACTCTGGAGCCATATGAAGGCGTGACCCCTGAGTACATGGAGATGAGTGAGTTCTATGTCCTATGTTTCTTTCTCTGTCCTGGATTCTCACATTTTTCAAAGCCTTTCTCTGCATGTAACCACAGCATACATACAACATACAATTGTCACATCCTCTGCTTAGGTTTTCCTTACTGTGAAGTCTTAACAGTAAGTAAGTAGTAAGTAGTATTAAAGGAGACATATCTTGCAAAAATGACTTTTAAACCACTTTACCTCTGAAAAGTCAGTTATTGATCTGAAAAGGCTCTCACTGAAAGCAATTGCGATGTTCAAACAGATACTAGTTAGAGAAATCTAACTTCACAAATGCACAAAGTGCTTCTATGTGCACGTTTTCAATACAAAATTTGCACTGACAAAATATGTTTGTCAGTGCAAAGCAACAGCGGGAGCCAGACCAGATAGATTCTCAAGAGTTTGGGAACTCACAAAAATCACAAGAATTCCTCTTGCTGGCAAGATTAAGATAACATTGTTCCCTCATCAAAAACATACCAACAGTTGTATTTTGTCTTCTCTGAGGCTCTGAAATCCTTCTATGATTTTCCCCAGATGGTAATGTAACAGTTCCATGCATAGTTTGGGTTATGGGACTCAAATACAACCTCATTGATACATTTGCATGCTGGTCAAGTTGCTAAATGGTTAATTCACACTTATGCCAGCAGAGAGCATGCTCGATCAGAGTGACAGCTCCCCTAGGCTGTCAATCAACTTTTAAAACTCAAAAGCACGTTTAAAGGCATAATACCAATACAAATAATGCATGATATGTACACATTAAGAGGAGGCCAACTCATTTCCCTACAGGGACTTTAAAATGTACTACCTACATAAGTGTAAACAGGCGTCAAACTTTTAAGTCATATGTCTGACTCTTGTCCTGTGTTAAACGTACCCACAGTTATCCAGTTCGGCTTTGTGTCCTTGTTCGTGGCCTCCTTCCCTCTGGCTCCAGCCTTTGCTCTGCTTAACAATGTCATAGAAATCCGACTCGACGCCTCCAAGTTTGTGACAGAGATCCGCCGGCCTGATGCAGTGAGGTGTAAGGACATAGGTATGCAGTACAACACACTGTTTATGCATGCATATTTTAAAGGAGACATGTTACACAACGTGAACTACAAGTTCATTACCATGCTCTAATGTTAGATTCATGACAAATTAATGTATAAAATGGCTTGGTTTCAACTGCTTCTATAAAAACATGACATCACCAGGAATTTATTATTGATTTCATTTATTTAATATGTGTATTTATTGTCTGTCTCCCTCTTTCGAGGGAGCAAGCAGCTTTATTTGGATCACTATCTAACATTACAAACAATGATTTCTTGTGGGCATGGCCCCAGAATGAAGGTACGACTAGCTAACCATGCTAATTATTTGTGGTCATTAGTGAAGTGCAAACTGCAAAGCTGTTTAAAAAGTCCCAGATTAAAGCATAACATGTCTCCTTCTGCCTGTTTGATAATATATCTCCTTCTCTTATTTCCATTGTTTTACATAACTGCATGTTTCTCACTTTCTTTTTCATGCCTTCTCAGGAATTTGGTACCACATTCTGTGTGGAATTAGCAAATTTGCTGTTATTACCAACGTAAGCATGTGTGTTGGTTTAGGCATGCAGTGGTCGTAGGGTACATTGTGAATCCCAAACTCTGTAAAGTGAATTAGCTTTAGGTCTGCAAAACTTAACACTTAACAATTGTCATGTTACTCCTAATGATAAGTTTAGTTTCAACAACACAATTGATGGAAGTTTAGCTCACATTACAATCCAGTAACTTCCTGACTTCTGTGTTCTGCTGTGTCAGGCGTTTGTGATCTCCTTCACGTCCGAGTTTGTCCCACGGATGGTCTACCAGTACATGTACAGTGTGAACGGCACCATGGCAGGCTACATGGAGCACTCGCTGTCTTACTTTAATGTCAGCAACTTTGCAGCAGGATCAGCACCCACCTCCACCCTGGTCACCGGAGTGTCCATTTGCAGGTGAGGAGTGCCTCTGTGTGGGTGAGGAGTGTCTATGTACAGGTGTGGAGTGCCTGTGTACGGGTGAGGAGTGTCTATGTATGGCTGTGGAGTGCCTGTGTGTGTGAGGAGCATCCATTTGCAGGTGAGGAGTGCCTCTGTGTGCGGGTGAGGAGTGTCAGTGTATGGCTGTGGAATGCCTGTGTGGGTGAGGAGTGTCCATTTGCAGGTGAGGAGTGCCTCTGTGTGGTTGAGGAGTGTCTATGTACAGGCATGGAGTGCCCATGCGCGGGTGAGGAGTGTCAGTGTATGGCTGTGGAGTGCCTGTGTGTGTGAGGAGCATCCATTTGCAGGTGAGGGGCATCTGTGTGCGGGTGAGAAGTGTCTGTGTGCGGGTGAGGAACGTATGTGTGCGGGTGAAGAGTGTCTTTGTGCAGGTGAGGAGTGTCTGTGTGCAGGTGAGAAGTGTCTGTGTGCGGGTGAGGAGTGTTTGTGTGCGGGTGAGGAGTGTCTGTGTGCGGGTGGGGAGTGTCTGTGTGCGGGTGAGGAGTGTCTGTGTGCGGGTGAGGAGTGTCTGTGTGCGGGTGAGGAGTGTCTGTGTGCGGGTGAGGAGTGTCTGTGTGCGGGTGAGGAGTGTCTGTGTGCGGGTGAGGAGTGTCTGTGTGCGGGTGAGGAGTGTCTGTGTGCGGGTGAGGAGTGTCTGTGTGCGGGTGAGGAGTGTCTGTGTGCGGGTGAGGAGTGTCTGTGTGCGGGTGAGGAGTGTCTGTGTGCGGGTGAGGAGTGTCTGTGTGCGGGTGAGGAGTGTCTGTGTGCGGGTGAGGAGTGTCTGTGTGCGGGTGAGGAGTGTCTGTGTGCGGGTGGGGAGTGTCTGTGTGCGGGTGAGGAGTGTCTGTGTGCGGGTGAGGAGTGTCTGTGTGCGGGTGAGGAGTGTCTGTGTGCGGGTGAGGAGTGTCTGTGTGCGGGTGAGGAGTGTCTGTGTGCGGGTGAGGAGTGTCTGTGTGCGGGTGAGGAGTGTCTGTGTGCGGGTGAGGAGTGTCTGTGTGCGGGTGAGGAGTGTCTGTGTGCGGGTGAGGAGTGTCTGTGTGCGGGTGAGGAGTGTCTGTGTGCGGGTGAGGAGTGTCTGTGTGCGGGTGAGGAGTGTTTGTGTGCGGGTGAGGAGTGTCTGCACCAGAAGGGGGAGTGCATTGTGTAGGGTGAAGTGTGTCAGTGTGTTGGATAGAAATGAGAAGAAATCATGGCAGGTTTTTATAAATATTTAATTACATTTAAAAGTTAGGATTAGTGACTTTTTACTGAATACAGAAAAGGACACTAGAAATTGCTTAAACTAATATTGCGAAATAACTTACATACATTTATCACCACATATAAAGGCATTTTTCTAAACTGACCGCTTTCCCTACCAAGTGTGAACATGCCCTTACTGAATCCACCAGAGACTGCCGCGTCACTCTCGTCCTCGACACTCTTCACTGTACTTACCTCTCCAGGATTGGATCCATTTCAAAATCTTAGTCACAGCTTCCAGAGCCCTTGCTGGCCAGGCTCCAAGCTTCCTGTCTGACCTTCTCCACAGGCACGTGTCTGGTCGTAGCCTCAGGGCTGTTAACCACCGGCAAGGTACAAAGCAAGGGTGACCCAACTTCTGAATATGTTACTCCTAAATTATAAACATGCACCTCCGCTCGAGCTTAGAACCACATATCTACAAACTTAAGTTCTTCTTCTTTACATTTTCTGGTCCAAAGTATAGGTATATAGTTGAAGAGGAGTATATATTTTTTCCCTTCCACTACACCACCTGCAAAGCACTCTTAAGTTCTTAAGAATAATTTAGAAGCTGTAATTATCTTGTTGACAATCACCACAATGTATTTGTATTACACAATTCATACTAAAAGTGCAGTTAAAAGTGCATTACAAAAATACTAAAAGGATATAGTGGAACACATTAACAATGCAATTTAAAAGTACAATACAATCAAATAAAAACATAAATAATAGATAAGATAAGATACATTTCATACAGCTACAAACAAAACTAAACAGAACAGTTTTGTTCTGGATGGATTTAAACATTGTCAGAATAGAAGCCTGTCTCACATCTTCTGGAAGAATGTTCCATGTACTTTGGTACTTTGCCATAGAACCACAGGAGGCCAGAGAGAGAGCTCTGAGCACTGGACTAAAGTGGGACAAATTGGTCCTAGTCAGGAAGCCCTCAGATTTCTAACTTAATTTATAGGTTTTAGAGCGAGAGACTGGAGGTGACTGCCAACATTTTCTCCTGTTATTGTGGCCCAAAGACGATGACTTCAGCCATGTCTGAGTTTAGCTGGAGAAAGTTGGATGCAGTAAATCCGCTGTCCATATTCACCTGTCGTCAGTCAAACATACACCAGAGTGTCATCTGCATAGCTGTGATAGGACACAGTAATACATAACAGTTTACTGCTTGGTGTGTTTGCTCATAAAAGAACTGGCATGTTGGCATTGATGGGAAAGTGCTCTGAAGTTGTGTTATGTGTGTTTCTCAGGTACAAGGACTACAGAGACCCTCCTTGGGCACCTGAAGCTTACACCTTTTCTAAACAGTACTGGGCCATGCTGGCAGCCAAACTGGCTTTTGTCATTTTCTTCCAGGTAAAAACAAATCTAGCAAAAACAAAAAGAAAAGTTCCATATTTTTCACACAGTATGTGCACTTGTTCAGTGATGGGCGGTTAAACTTTATGGAAGGATAAGAGGGTAAGAAAGGTATCCTTTCCAGTGATCTGTGCTCATTTAAAAACTCTTTCGGACCAGACTATTAAAATTTAATAAGGAGTGACAGAAAGAGACTTGGAAAGATGAGTTAGTCAAGAGTCAGTGCACATGGTCCAGTTGGACAATGTGTGACTAACTCTTGGTTTTATAAATGATGACATCACACTAGGAAATTACCAAGAAACCATCCTGTACAATGCTCCTCTAACTTTTGATTTGTGAAATGGAAATCAAATTATTATTTATAACTTTTAAGGAAATGTATTTGTGGTGTCAAATTATGGAATAATATGAACGAAGAACTTCAAAAGAGCATTAGAAAAATATATCAAAGTACCAAGCAGATGAAATTAGTAGCTGAGTGCCAAGAAGAACCAAATTAAAACCAACGCAATGGTGACTGAATAGTTACACCATTTGCAGTCTATTCTGTATTGTAGAATACACCTTGAAATATTTAAGTTTGAATTATTTGGAAACAAGGAGTTTGAATGAATTAGTTAAAGTGCCTCTGACAGGTTGGACTACTGATTTAACTAAAAGCCAGTTAAGAAAAATATATTTAAAATTCTGCTCAAATCTTTCCAAATTTTACTCCAGTTTAGCTATTTTATTTAGTTTTGAACTGTACTTCCTGGTTGTATAAATGATGACATCACACTAGGAAATTACCAAGAAACCATCCTGTACAGTGCAGCTAACTACTCTAATGTCACAGATTTTTTTTAATTTGACAAAGAAAAATAATTGTATATGCCTTTATTTTGTTGAATCAGTGTTTAAGGGTCAAAAATGTTGTTTCTTTTGTGTAAATTATGCATAACCTTTGTCTCCCTAGTGTGACGTCATCAATTTGTTTACTTTACTAAGTAGCAACCTGATTGGTGTAAAACTATGGTATTAGTACACTGAATAAAGTAAAATGAGAAAATCCTAGAAAACCTGTCATACGTGCTTTAAGCTTGAATAGCTGAAAATATATCTTCTGTTTAACAGTTACTTGTGCACAACACAAGTAACCATCAAATGCAGTCTTGCCATCTATTTGACTGCTTGAGAAAAAAAGAAAGTGAACCATGAACCTAATAACTGGTTGGGCCACCCTTTAAAGCAGTAATTGACACCTTTTGCACGTGATAACTGGTGATGTGTATTATGCATCTGGCTACTGTGGAGTCATTTCGGCTCACTCTTTTCAGAATCGTTTTATCTCAGCCATATTGGAGGGTTTTTGAGAATGAACTGGGTCAAACCAAATCATCTGAACATCCAGTCAATGTCCAGCAGCACAAACCAAGAGCGTCTGGCAAGGTGGTGTGTTACTTTACACCAAATATAATCCGCCATACAACTTGAATATTAAACCTCATCAGTCAACAGAATATTCTTGGGGGATCACTGGGGGATCATCCAAATGTTTCTTGCAAATGTGAAATAAGCTTTTGTGTTCTTACTATCAGCTGTAGTTTTCACCTTGAAACTCTTCGATGGGTGCCATTTTGCCCAGCGTCTTTCTTATGGTTGAGCCATGAACACTGCCCTTAACTGAGGCCAGTGAGGTCCGCAGGTCTTTGGATGTTATTCTGGATCCTTTTGTGACCTCCTGAATGAGGTGAAGAAATAATTTTCACACTATGGAGATAATTACGGGTTCTAATTTTTTCTCAGTAGTGTGGAATAATGTGTGTATCTTTTGAGAAGCCTACTTGACTTTATCTGTCAGATAGTCCTTGGTTTGGCCATTCAGCTTTCCAAAAACGGTGGTTAATCATAAAATGATGCATCTTTTTTCTTTGTGTTGCCTTTATAAGATACTAAAATCGGTTTGATGCTCTGAAACTAATGAATTCAGTGGTTCACATACCACTTTTTAAAACTATATGATGAGAGGTGATTAGTTGTAAACATAGCCTGATGTGATTGACAGTGACAGACAAGTGGTAAAGGAGGGAATAATGCCCTAATGGTTGATCTTATCCTTCATCTTTGCGCAGAATCTGGCCATGTTCCTGAGTCTGGTTGTGGCGTGGATCATCCCCGACGTGCCGCGCTCTCTCCGGGATCAGCTGAAGAAGGAGAACATGATGCTGATGGAGTTTCTGGTGAACCACGACAAAGAGGCTCGCGGCCGCAATCCTGGGAACTCCTCCAGCTCTGCGGCCAATATCGATGTGATTGTAGAGGCTCCCACGGAAGACCTGGAAGTGAACAACATACTGGAGGAAGAAGAGGAGGAAGAACTGTGCTTCGGAAACGATTACATTCACCCCTCAGACAGTGACCCGGACATAGTCAAGTCCTTTGCCCAAGCAGCAGAGGAGCAGCTGGACAACACGGAGAGGAGAGAGGACAGTGCAGTGGCTGAAGATTGTGGAACAAACAGAGAATGGAAGCAACGACAGGAATCGGAAGAGATAAAGGAGGAGCAGAATGAGCAAAAGGACACAAAAACAATGGGGGAAGAAACAGTTGATCTGGACGCTCTAATGACTGAGCTGGGCATGACAGGTAAGATGTAATATTCAAATGTGGCACTCTCTGGCAGACTTAACAAATTCAAGGCCTTCATATATAATGTATATCTCTATATGGGTGTGCGTGTGCGTGCGTATGCGTGTCTGCGTCTGTGTTCCTCCAATGCTTTGAAATGTGTCATGCTATTGGAGCTTTGAAAAGTCTCATTTGCTTTAAAGTTCAATTAAACTTGCAGTCATGAAATTATATAACTCTCTATAGTGTCAGTATGTAAGGATTTTTTTTTTAAATTATCAATATAGATATCATAATAGAATAATAAAACATGTTTTAGCAACATTTATTCCAAAATGTATGACTCTAAATCCAAACAGTCTTTAAAAATATATAATTTTATGAAAAGAAACAAAGAATTGTGTGCCTTTTGGACAGCCTCCGCCTCATATGTGTCATGGGTGACTGGTCAAACCAGTTTACGCCTGTAAACTACATGTTTATTGAAAGTAACAGTTGTTATTGTTCTCCTGCAGATGAACCTCCTCGTTCGGCCTCAAACCAGCAGCTCCAGAGTGAGCCACAGAGTGAGCCCCAGTCCTCTGTGGATGTCCCGTCTAAAAGCGGCTCAGCCTACAGTCTACACACTTCCAGGACATTCTCTGACACTGCAGACAGTAAACTCTACACACTGATGGACCCTCCTCCTCCTCAGGCAAAGGCCCGCTGCTCCACCCTGCCCTCTCACCGAGGGGTGCAGGCGTGTTACAGCCTTCCCCGGCCCAGCCACTCCAGCAGTCTGTCCAAACTCCAGCAGGCCTCCACCCCTCTGCTTCCCCTGGGGCTAATGTCTACTGCAGCTTCAGCCTCAGAGCAGGCCTCCAGGTCCCCCAGCTCAGGTCCCCTCCAGGCCAGAGGCTCCACTGAACTGTTCCGTCTGAAAGCCCCCCCAGTCCAAGCACCACGCTCCAGGGGTAAAGGCCGCTGCTCCACTCTCCCTCCCCGACAGAGGCCCCCAGGGCCAGAGGAGCACCTCACCAAGCCCAGTCATTCCACCAGCTTATCTCCACTGGGAGACTGTGTGCCCCCCTCACCCAGCGAACTCACGCGCAACACCCCAATATGACGTGCTTACTGTCAGGACAGATGGTTCTTCACCCGCTCTACACTGGGGCTATCAGGGCTGTCCAGATGGTTCTATCAGGACTGTTCAGATGGTTCTTTACCTGCTCTCCACTGGGGCTATCAGGGCTGTCCAGATGGTTCTATCAGGGCTGTTCAGATGGTTCTTCACCCGCTCTACACTGGGGCTATCAGGGCTGTTCAGATGGTTCTTCACCCACTTTACACTGGGGCTATCAGGGCTGTTCAGATAGTTCTTCACCTGCTTTACACTGGAACTATCAGTGCTGTTCAGATGGTTCTTCATCTGCTCTACACTGGGGCTATCAGGGCTGTCCAGATGGTTCTATCAGGACTGTTCAGATGGTTCTTCACCTGCTTTACACTGGAACTATCAGGGCTGTTCAGATGGTTCTTCACCTGCTTTACACTGGAACTATCAGTGCTGTTCAGATGGTTCTTCATCTGCTCTACACTGGGGCTATCAGGGCTGTCCAGATGGTTCTATCAGGACTGTTCAGATGGTTCTTCACCTGCTTTACACTGGAACTATCAGGGCTGTTCAGATGGTTCTTCACCTGCTTTACACTGGAACTATCAGTGCTGTTCAGATGGTTCTTCATCTGCTCTACACTGGGGCTATCAGGGCTGTCCAGATGGTTCTATCAGGACTGTTCAGATGGTTCTTCACCTGCTTTACACTGGAACTATCAGGGCTGTTCAGATGGTTCTTCACCTGCTTTACACTGGAACTATCAGGACTGTTCAGATGGTTCTTCACCTGCGCTACATTGGGGCTATCAGGGCTGTTCAGATAGTTCTTCACCTGCTTTACACTGGAACTATCAGTGCTGTTCAGATGGTTCTTCATCTGCTCTACACTGGGGCTATCAGGACTTTCCACATGGTTCTTTACCTGCACTTGGGCTATCAGGACTGTTCAGATGGTTCTTCACCCGCTCTACACTGGGACTATCAGTGCTGTTCAGACAGTGCTGCAGACACACTTTTGAACTTGGAACAGACTTTGTCACGCCCACTACATATCTTTGTATCTTTGAATATGTGTTTGTTTTGTTTTTGCATTTACAGCTCTGTGTTATTCTCATGCTCTTACGTGTTACAGTTCTGCCTTGTAGACCAGAGATGAGTGATGAACTTATTTATAACATTTCACCTAGCATCAGTTAGCCTGCTGTCCTGTTTGACTATCCTATTTTGATATATATAATTATGTACAAAATAAATAAAACCAAATATTTTTGATTCTAACTGAAACTGTCATATTATGTTTTTTTTTATCGTGGGGAGTCAAAATGTTGTTTATTTCTGGCCGCTATTTCCACATTGTATTGGGTTACTGTCTCTGTGTTTTTATTGCCCTCTGCTGTGCTGCTGTGTGTGGAACCAAGACACATCCTCTTTCTGTACTGTAAATATTAACCCTAAATGAGTTAATATTAACAGACCATTTTTCAAATACAGAACACTTATTCCTGGCTTATTATTACCTGACATTTGAACAACCCTCATTAGTTTTTATCATCTAAAAATCCCCAAACCAATCCACGTTTTCTATGCTGTTTTTATTACTAATCTTTTTATAAACTCCCTTCTGCTGCTGTTTATAACGCAGGACCTCTGCTGTCTGGCTCCTCCCCCTCTTACCTCCCTGTGAATGGGTGCTTTGTGGGGGCTTCCCGCATTCCAGCTGAATTCTTGCAGGTGAGGTTGCACACTAATCCTTTTACTCAGATGCCTTTATTTTCCCAAACAACAACAGCAGCAGCAATTCTCCAAAGGAAATTTCATATTTTTACTGCTCTGAAGAAGATAAAAAACAGATTGTTTCCCTGACTGTGAATGAGTGATCATCTATGCAAAGAGAATGGGAGGGAGGGCTCTCTTTCTAACCAGGTGTGTGGCTACGTTGCAGCTAACATCGCTCTCAATACATGATGTAGGTTTGGAGAAGCACTAAGCTCGGACGCTGGTCAATATTTGCTCTGCCTGTGTATGTTTCATGTTCCCTCTGAAGAATGGGTGCTCACTAGATAAAGCAGGAAGCATATAGGAGACAACCAGGAGCAGCTGACCAACTACACCTTTACAAGCAGTGATTATAAGCAAGGTTAGTGTTTTTCTCTTGACCTGAACACTTTAAATGAATTTATCCTCTCAGATGGGACGTTGAACTTTGTGGATTAACCCAGAAATTACACGGCTATTAACCATAAACCAAATCAACACAATTGCTTTTTGACTGTAAAAAGATATATTCTACCGTAGAATTCTGATCACTCTCCTACTCAACTTTAAAGTATGAGCAATTTAGAATGTTGTACTGTCCCATGAACACAACTAGCTTTACTCGTCATTGATTTCCATTTTGAAATATCTGCATTTATAGCGGATTTATTGATGCAGTCTAACATTCTTACCCAGGCTTCCCGGCTCCTAATCCCTTAGTTGAAACTTGTCAGAACAACACTGCCTGCAGGTATGTAAAGCTTTCCCATGCTAACTTGAACTCACCACCATGAAATACACACTCAGTTTTAAAAGGTGGATTTCTAGATTTTTCATAATATGTTTGCACAAAAACAGTCCAATCTTTCCATTGGGCAGAGTCCACCCAAATAAAGAACTTATCTTTAGCGCCAAGGCTGTGCACTTATCTGTAATGCCCTTTGATATCAATTGTATCTATAGGCTTTTTGTATCATTAATAGAGCTTGGAAAATGTGTGGTATATTGAAAGTTAAAACAATAAACAATGTTCTCCATGGAAATTGATAAGCTTTATTTGATTCTAAATGACCAGAGGAAATAATCACTCGGCACAAAAGCATCCTCATCTGCTTGTTTCCATGGAGGTGTTATTGCTTTGCCTGGAACGTTCCACTGTATTGCATTAAACATATCTGTCTTGCACTAATTACATTACAAGTGTTTCAATTGCTCAAAAATACCTTGAAAAACGTACTGTGACTGGGATCGCGTGTCCACAGATCTGACCAGTAATTTGGCATGGTGCGTCTATCTGTCAAAGCGATGACATCTTCTTGGAGACAAGCAGGTGACTGACCCCACAAAAAGTTATGGTACATAGTATTATAGTATAAGTACAAAGTAGTGGCCCATGAGAATAAGAATAAAAAAGTATTTGGGGAAGCTGCTACTCAAGTAAGAGTAACTGTTTGGACATAAATGATTTGTAATTTTAAGTTGATGTAATTGGAATGCATAAAATTTGATATTTTCTGGTACTTAAGGACAGACTCAAATTACAAGAAACATAAATGTTCAAATCAGCTCTTGTAGACTTACTCAAAATGTGAAGAAGAACCAAAACGTCTACTCAAGTAACAGTAGTGTTACTTCAAACAAAATTTTACTCAAGTAGAAGGAAAGAAAGCTGTCTAATGCAGTCTCTGAAAAGTTGAATTCCTTCAAAAAGTTACTCAGAAAATGTGACTGAGTCTTACCCACCTCGGCATAGTACATCTTTGATTTTAACTTTGTATTCCTTAGCACCATGTTGCAGAGTGTCCGGGACTGGATCTGGTGGGACCGGCTGTGGCTGCCAGTGAACGTCTCGTGGTCAGACTTGGAGGACACAGAGGACAGAGTCTACGCCAAAGCCTCACAGCTGTACGACATGGTGCCATTCGCCCTGTGCCTGCTGCTGGTCCGATTCCTGTTTGAGAGGTATGCCAGGATTTAAGCACCAGGCTCTGTTTGCCCTGGAATAATAATAATATGAAATGTCATAATAATACAAAAGAACATGGTTTAAGACCCATGGCTCAGCAAGTGCAAAGTGCTGGAGATCAGCAGGATGTCGGGCACTAAAGCCAGAACCGTGCCTGTGGTAGAAGGAGCTCGCTGTGCCATTAAAAAATAACCAAAAAGCAATCACAAGGCAGAGTAGTACAGCTGCTCGCACTCATGTGACACACATACCTCGAAAAGTCCCAGATTAAAACCTTTATGTTTTATGGCAGAAATATGAGGCTACCAAGCTGTGCCCTGTGCTCGGGCCTGTTAATCCCCCAATTTGAGTCAGTACCTAATTTGCATCCAAATTCATTCTGCACTTGCCCAGATGCTTCTGCACAAATGTCTTACTCTTACTATCTAATATGATATAAATATCATGTTAATATGTTAAATATGAGCTTAGCATTCTTGAAAACATTTAACTGTTATTAAACCTGAATAAACAGATGAAGAGAAACATTAAATCCCACTGTTAAGTGTAATATTGAAAGTGCATATGAGATATAAGATTTCACTAAAATGTTGTCCCCAGTTTGACACTTTTTGTAAAGTTTATAATGTCACTTCATGGTTGAACATGAGCACAAATATGACACAGGTAGAGGCAATTCCACAGCTGTTACCTAGCAACCAGACTGTAAACAAGGGCCATCCATATAAATTACACATTAGTGTAGTGATAACATCATTACTTTGTAAATGATGATTTAATCAGAAAAATGTGTCAGTTGCTATAAATCGTTCCTGTATTTTCAATGGTACGTTCAATATTGATGACATCACAAAGGAATTCTGTGTCATTCTCCAATTTTAGTAATTTGCAGTCATGCTATTTTCATCTTTAAATGATGAAAATATAGCTTGACTATATTTTCATCATTTAGCCAGAAGGGGTTAATAATGTTATGTCATTATGTCATTTGTAGTCTTAGTTTGCCCGTCATTTGTAAAATAGAGTTGTTAGGAAACACACCTTGGACATGCCACAGTCACAATAAACATGAAATATTACACTACACTTCGATTTATTATCCTTTTAATGTTGTGTTTTCCCAAACTTAGCTTATATTTAACTTAAAATATACGTACGTTTGTGCACTTACGCAGAAGCATCTGGACATGCACAGATTTAATTTTGTTGCAAATTCAGCTCTGACTCAAACATGTCAGTTTGAGAAACATGAGAAACTGTCATAGAATAGACTTTAAAATGTTTGGTGACTGTGGAAGGCACGAGATTTTATAGTATGTGTCTTTATCTATAAATAAACCTTATCAAGGTTTCTTGCCAAACTCTGTTCAACTTAAATGATTGGCAAACTGAGGCAACTGGCTTTTTAACTGTTTCTGGCTATTTGAATAGTGAAAATATAATAAAATTCAGCAAATGATTCAAACTGGGGAATAACAGGCCACTTCGATAGCTACTACTCACCAGATTCATGCTAAGGACACAACAGTTCACACCCCAGCCACTGCTGCCCCTATGTTACACCTGATAGTCGCAGTGGTCTCTCAAGTACTAACCAAGCCCTAAGCTAAGTAAGGATACTTAGCTTCTGAGACCAGAAAACATCAGGTTTTGACACAAGGTGGTATGTGGTATGTGTGCTGCTGGTAGGATTCCTCTTTGAAACGTGAGACATGACGAAGGAGGATGAGGTCTGGGTGTGCCAAAGGAGTTTAGCAATAATTATTTCAGAGGGCAGAAATGGTATTACACAATCTGGTACTAAGGAAGGAGTCAGCGTCTGTGGCTTAAAACCAGGCAGGTCGTGATTAGTCAGTGGTGGAAAGAGTACTGAAGAGTTTAGTAGCATCAATCTTTCATGCAAAACTTGAACAATTAAACAGTTCAGAGATGACTGAAGACCACAGTCTGTATATTCTCTGAGCCCTGGCCAATCCAAGCGAGTGGTGCAGTGCTCTAACGGGTGTTTGTTACAGAAAGGAGCAGAGACAGAGGTGAGACAGCCATGCTTTAGGACAATTTGGAATTTAAATGTAACTAATTACAATTACATGATAAGTACAGGTTTAAAACTCTGCTGAAATATGACCCCCTTCATCACAGTAATCTGAGTCTCTAATTAGTTACATTCAATCCCTGCAATTAGTTTTATCATTTACTTCACCTTTTATTGTACTTCTGAGAGCAGTTTTGTCATATCATATTTTTAGCTCTTTTCTGGTACAGGGTCAACCAGCTCTTTGTCTCCACAGAGATGTTATTTCTTGGCCTAGAATGTTCCAGATCGATTATACCTTATATCTGACATTTATTCAGTTACAGGTGCTTGTTGATTTTTTGCTAACAAATGTCTTGAAAAACATGCATTATTACTGTAAGTAGGCTTGCCTCTGCACAGATCTGACCTTCTTGTCTTCATGGAGATCGCTAAGTATTGATTGGCTTTATTTCGAGCTTATGACAGAGTACAAGACCGTGGTTCTCAAACTAGGGGTCGGGACACCAATGACATGATCGCAGCCACATTTGAAAGTCCACCAAGTGTCCATATTTCATATGTAAATGCAAGTAAACCATGTTAGCTCGAAATGGAGAGGGAAGAAGAAAAACTCCCACCCCAATAAACACTTTGCATTGTGTGTAAAGCTACACTATGAAACTCTCCTGGCTCCATGGAGCGGCAGATCATCCACCTGAGAAGTTACATAGCCAATCAGTCAAAATGTATTTATGGAGCACAGTTCATACAAAAGTAACTAAAAGTGCCTTACACTCATAAAAACACAATCACAAAGACAATCACAGGAAAGAAAAAAAAAAAAGCACAACTTATTCATTTCGTACGCACAGCTAAACAGAACCGTTTACAGCCTGGGCACTAACATGTCAGAGATGTACTCTGGTGCTGAGCACAGACTAATGTGATGGTACTTGGTTCTAGGTCCTGGTTCTAGTCAGGACCCGAGCAGCAGCATTTTGAGGATACTGCAGCTCTTTTATAGCTTGTTTGGTGAGGCCAGAGAGCAGTTTGCTCTACTGTAGAACAGTACTAGAGACAAATGCATGGATAAGTCTCTCCAGGTCCGGTTCTGACACTATATTTTTTACTTTGGCAATTGGCAGTGCACCTTGATGAATATAACATGGAACATGGAAATGATTTGATTACTTTTTACCTGTTTTTTGTCACATTTACTTCCAAGATTAGTTTCTTTTTTTTTTTTTTTTAACTTTTGTAAGTAGATAAGTCTCTGTGGCATTCTTTAAAAGCTTTAGATTAGGAAAACAGAGGGGGTCGTAATGAGTTGTATTTAGTATTTTTTATCACTTTCACTAGAGTAGATAATTTATTGTACTACTTGTTATACTGCACTTTAACATTGTTGTAATTAAATATTTAAATGTTTAATAACTTTTTTGGTGGGGAGTCTGCCTGCTTGTCTCCATAGATAGGTTATTGCTTTGCCTTGGAATGTTCCACAGCATTTAACGCCTTGCCTTGTGACATTCCAAGTATTTGTGGATGCCTTCTTTTTTTTTTTCAAAATAACTGGGTACTGACCCTAAACCTACACCCAGTTTTTTAATTACTTTTATGACTTCCTCCAAAATTTTACTCAACTGTGCATACACATTTCTTCTATAAATTACACAGTTTTAGAATGAAGATGTGTTTGATTGCTTTCTATTTTTAACAAAAAACAAACAAACAATAAAATGTGATGGGACTGTGTCACAGAAAAGTGTTAGTTAATGAAGATATTGGCATAAAGATAAGTATAAAACTACACTTTTATAACTGCTTTAAATATATAAAAGATATAAAAAGTTAATGTTGATGTGTTCTGTCGTGTGATATGAAAAATTACACACACAAAAAGACAGTTACACAAAAGACAGAAGGAGCTCATCTGTCCTTTATGCTCCACACATGGGCTTCAGGGTTTAAGCTGTATGTCAAAGAAATAATTATTACATTTTCTGAAAGAAAGTTTGTTGTCCGGTGGTGTGACAGCTTTATTTTATAACAAAAATGCTATTTTTATTGTTAAAAAGTATGCCCTTGGATTATTTCACCAACACTATAGACATATTAGCTCATTTCTATATATATATCTTTTTTTCTTTCTCACTTGTCTTGAATGTGCTGATGATATCACTCCATAGCACATGTTAAAATACTTAAAATTAAAAGATACACATTTTGGCAACTCTTCCCATCTGTACTTATGAGATCCTTAATCCCCTGTGTCCGGTTGCAGGTTTGTGGCCACGCCGTTAGCTAATGTTTGGGGAGTGCGAGACAAGACGCGTGTCCCTGCGGAGCCTCACCCTGTGCTGGAGGACTACTTCTGCAATAAGTCCAGGCTCCCGTCACAGGTACAGAAACACTACTGAACAGACACTAGACTAACTACAAAGAAAATGTGTAAAATGAAATTAATTCTGAAATTTATTCTTCAAGACATGGCCCGTTATTAACATGTAGTTATATCAGCCTTTTTAAAAATGTATCAGAAATGAACCTGGAAATGTCTTGGTTCAGGTTCAAGTATTGCACAAAATATAAGTGTGAAAATATGCCAAGAACTTTTTTTTTACTCTTGTGTGATTATGGCACCACATATTACTTGTACTTGAGTGACAATATTTTAAATAATGCTACTCTTATTTGCATTTTTGTGCATGTATTTTAATTATAATTAAATGAATAGACTAGTGCCAACTTAAATAATGTGCTGAATTCTATCCAGTGCAGACTATACTTGTCTTTGCTATAGCAGTATGATTGACAGCTGATCTCCCCTGTCAGGCGGACATGCTGTCCCTGAGTAAGAAGAGCAGCTGGACTGAGAGAAAGGTCCAGCTGTGGTTCAGGAGGAGGAGGAACCAGGACCGGCCTGCGCTCCGCAAGAGGTTTTGTGAGGCCAGGTCTGTCCCAGAGTGTCTGACACAATAGCTGTTACATTAATGAAGTTACTAATCATGATGTTTTTTGTTTGTATGGTAATTGTTTGCGATCATCAGTATTGCACAACATAGTACATCTGGAGCTCTTACATTTTAAAATGTGTTAATGTCATGCTCCCGTAACAGGGCGAGAGCCAACTGAAAGATGAAAACAAGATGTCAAAAAGATAGAAACTAAATTAAAAAAAGAAAAGAATTTCTAACCAAACACTGACTTGATGTCATCTTAATCTGCCGTATTTCCTCTGACACTATTCATATGTTGAACCCACATGATCAGTAAAACAAAGCTAGCACACGTTAGCAGCAGCTGTTTCCTGTTTATTGGCGTACGGCCAGAAGTACTTTCCTGTTTACTCTACTTTACCACATCTCTCAGCGCCACAGATTTGGAATAATGAAGATAAAGTATAATTCAAGGATGATTTAGATTTTATTTATTCAAAAAACATGGGTGACGTCAGCTGCTCACGTAGCACAGCTGTGCCTCTGCACTCTGACGTTCCAAAATCGCTCTAAAGTGAACCAGTCTGGTGGATCAAGGCCAGTCGGCCTGTCTATACTGCACCTGTACATTCAGTTAAGCCTACAAATGAGTGTAATACCATATAATGAACTATATTATTTTATTGTAATGCGTATAAGATAAATAAATGTTATCTTTATGTGTCTTAACATTGACATGTTTTTCCTTGACAGCTGGAGATGTGCCTTTTATTTCTGTGCTTTCTTTGGAGGTGTAGTGGCTCTTTATGACGTAAGTGTCACCACCAGCTATTTCTGTTCACTTTCCACCTCTGGGTGTTAGATAGAACCTTTCTCACGTTGACAGTTGAAATATGGGTCATTATGTATCAAGTTACTTTCTATTCTTACCAGTTTGGGTCACTTTGTGTGTGTTTTTCAGAAACCCTGGGTGTATGACCTGAGGCAGGTGTGGGCTGGCTTTCCCAAGCAGGTCTGTAGTTTAGAGTCTTTGCACTAGTGTCACTGTGATAACATGAGCTAATGTCATATGTGTGTTTGTGTTCAGTCCCTGCTGCCCTCACAGTACTGGTATTATTACTCTGAAATGGGCTTTTACCTCTCCCTGCTCCTCAGCCTCACATTTGACGTCAAGAGAAAAGTAAGTGAACTCTTATCAGACTCATATTCATCATTACTTGATTACTTGAGCATGTTTAAAAAAAATAAATAAATACAATAAAAAATTATATATATATATATATATAGGCTACTAATTTCTACAATTTTTAACGTCTTGTTTAAACTGCCCCACTCCTTTCTGTTGCCAGCAGAGGGCGCAGACATGGATCCAATATTTCTCTATGCAATGTTACCAGGACTATTTTTTCCATTCATATACAGTATTAAAAACATTAGAAACTAATGCAAGGATCTTTAAAAGTTAAAAGGGTAATATTATGTAAAACTTACATTTATGAACTTTTAACAATGCGATAACCATGGGTTTCCACATCATGGGTTTACTCAGTTATACTGTGATTCCTACATGTTTGAGGAATTGTGACTTGTTCTGCAACTGAAGCTTCAGTGCTCAGAAAATCTCTGTTTTCACGTACCCCCTATCCCTGCTCACATTTCGATCTGACTCCTGGTGCTTTTTAACTAACTTTTTACCCAAGTTTCCGAGCTCTTTATCCGACTTGTGCGGGTGTGCATTACTTGTGATTATTTAATAAATAGACTCCAGATCATACATTTAGAGTGCAAAAGATTTGCCATTTTTCAATAACAAAAACAGGTTAATGAAAATGGGCTGCTTGCCATGATGAACTGCCACTATGAAGAGATGAGGCCAATTTTGAACATGAAGGCAATGGACTTGTTTCTTTCACTAATTGGCCTGTCACGATCATTTCTTTGTCGACTCACGGGTAAATTTTCTTTGCAATAGTGGGGAAATCATTTTTATTTTTCCTCTTTCTTTGAGCTGTAGAGGATGGAATAAGTAACATCCTTACTGCCAAAGCAAGTTCCTGGTTTGTAAATTTTGTTCACTGACAATGGCAATAAACCTTTTTCTGATTCTGATTCTGAAACGTTTCAGTGGCATTTAACAGTTTCAAGATTATCATTTATTGTGACATTTTTCTGTGGCAAAATATTGTACATAAAAAACTCCTATCATGACAGGCCTATTTACTGATAAGTTTAAAATCAACAGTGTCTAGATAAACGTCTGAATATTCACATGGACGTGGTGCTTTGCCTGTAGGACTTTAACGAGCAGGTGATCCACCACGTAGCCACGCTGACGCTCCTGAGCTTCTCCTGGATCTCCAACTACATCCGCATTGGCACTCTGGTGATGGCCGTGCACGACTCCACCGACATCCTGCTGGAGGTGAGCGAGGCGGCTCAGGTTACACGCACTGGTCAGCAGCACATGCAAATCCCTCAGAGTGGCCACAGGTGCAGCCGGAGGTCGCACTAGTTTTATACCAAGAGTACTTTGAAAAGGAAGCAAAATAAAATCAGTGCGCATGTCATTGTTAGCACATCACAAGTTGTTATGTTCTGGCTCCAATGTTGTATTTACAAGAAATGTTATTTTCATACACCTTATTCTGCTTAGCCATAGCAATCTACAGTTTAAAACAAAATGTGCTATATTTTGAAAGTGCCCGAAATGGCATTTATAAACAGAAAGCTGACGGTGCATGTCATTCCCCAATTTGAGCCATTTGTTGAATTTGAGTCAATCATGCTAGTCGATAAGCTTGACTAGATTTTCATAATTTAAAGAGCCAGAAAAGGTTATCTGTGTCAGTTGTCATCTAAGTAAAACAGAGTTTGTTAAAGGCCCTGTACCTGATTTTTATTTTCTCATAGTTTAGATACATTCTCATTCACATTACACATTGATTGATAGAAGCAACTTCATAGAAAGACATTGTATTTGTAATGTGTAATCTGTGCACATTATAAATGCACTTTGTTACGAAAAAACTAGTGCAGAAGCGTTTACCAGGGTCACCTCATTTCGGCCAATCAGGCACATCGTATACTATGAATCATGGGGAAATAACTGCTTGTTACTATCCCAGACTGTGTTTCTCTGTCATGGTGCAGTTTCAAAAGTGCTAAAAGCTAATTGGAGGAGGTTAGAGGAACTATATGGACACAACTGCATAAGACCATTCCAGAGAGTCATTTCTGAGTCATGGTACAATATTGAGTGAAAGGAAGGACTCTGTGGGCGGGCTGTTTGCTCAGGTTTATCAGCAGCACATTTAGCTTTAAATATACTTACGCATATAAGTACACTTAAGTTTAAAAATCAAATATAGTATATTAGATGCAGTCTGAGCATATACGTGTTGCCATAGTAGCAGATTTATTTTTGATGCAAATTTAGGGCCTATACAAATTGGGGAATCCCAGTGCAAATGAGTTCTCATGTTTTTCTAATCATGACTTAGTTTGATGGGATAATCCCTGTGGTAAATTGTGGTAAAGTAAAAAGGTAAAAAGTTGATAATAAAATAAAACATAAATCAGTTGAAAATACAACATGAAATACACAAAAAACACAATATATCAAATAACACTTCAGGCCAGTTTGGCAACAGGAGTTAACTCATTACCATGGTAATCAGATCTTCTTATAGGAAGATGTGGGTTCGAAAATCCTTCAGAAGTCATCAAACGGTAACATTCCTTTAAAATTTCTTGTTTACGGTGTCATTGCTAGGTAACGGTTGTGGAATTGCTCTTGTAATCATGAAAACCAAATAAACCTCATTGGACTATAATCTAAACCAGTGGTTCCCAAAGTGGGGGTCAGGACCCCTCTCGGGGGTCGCGAGATGATTTCAAGATCTCATTTTAATGAGTATGACATTGTATATGCTCTATTTTTTTATTAAATCAGTATATTTTAGTAAAATAGGGTCCAATAAGACAATAAACTATTTAAATAACCAATATTAAACCCGATTTAACATGCTTTGACACTAATGTTATTTTTTCTACTGTCATTTTCATTTTGCTTTGGCGGTCCCGAGTAGGTTACATGGCTATTTTGGGGGTCCCTGCCAGAAAAGGGGAACCCCTGATCTAAACATCACAAAAGCACTTCAGAATCACTTTTTGTTTTGTTTTGTACATTTTGGGCAGTTACACAGTTGGGAGTTCATTGGTGGAAGAAGCACTTATTGTTTGATTATGTGAGTGGGCTGTTTGGTTATATAAGTAACAGATGGTTCTATTTAAAAAAAACAAAAAAACAAAACGTAATACAACAGTATTTTCATTTGACTTAAAATATGAAAAAAAAAATGTTTTTAACTTGAAATAAGAACATCAACTTCCATGTGGGAAAATATTATTTTAAGAAAGCCAAAATATACTCAAATCAAGATAAATACTACTTAAATACCTGCCTGTCAAGGCCCGATCACGTTAGATCTCAGAAGCTAAGCAGGTTGGCTGGAACACCAGGTGCCACAGGGGGGCGCTGGAGGAGGAAATGTTGCATGCTTAGGCAAGACACTTCACCCATATTGTCTAGTATGAAAGTGGTGTGTGCGTGGTCGGTGTTAGTCGGAGGGGCTGATGGTGCACATTGGCAGCCTCACTTCCGTCAGTCTGCCTCAGGGCAGCTGTGGCTACAATAGTAGCTTACCACCATTGAGAGTTGAGTAAATTAATAATGCAATGTGAAGTGTCTTTGAGCGTCTAGAAAAGCGTTATGTAAGTATAATGCATTATTCTGAAATGAACATATGATTTTAAAAAATGACATATTTTTGCGCTAACAGGAGGGGAAGGAATGGAAGCTCTTTTGGACAGGTTTTTATAAGTATTAAATAAAAAACATTCATTATCTCTCTCTCTTCTTGCTCAGGGTGCAAAAGTAGTCAACTACGCCAAATGGAATAAGGCGGCTAACGGCATATTTGTGGTGTTCACGGTTTTATTCATGCTAACGCGACTTGTCATCTTTCCTTTCTGGTAAGTTTAGCTTGTAATGAAACACGTGTGACCCTGGGAAAGGTTTGACACTGACCCTGCGTGTCCCCCACAGGCTGATCCACTGCACTTGGGTGTACCCTCTGGAGCTTTACCCGCCCTTCTTTGGATACTACTTCTTTAATGCCATGTTAGTCGTGCTCCAGGGTCTGCACATTTACTGGGCTGTGCTCATATCACGCATGCTCTACAAGTCGATTTTCAGCACGGTGAGAAAGATTTAGATTTTTTTTTTTTTTTTGCTGCCACTGCAACAAACCAAATCATTTAAGCAAAGAAGCTTAATATATTCAATATATTGTGACAGCTCACAATAGTATTGTCAGTTTATTGTTTTTGTGTCCTGCAGTTGGAGGGCGACGATAGAAGTGATGCAGAGGAAGAGGACGACAGTGATCCATCCAAAGAGATGAAGCACAAACCCAGCCACATAAACGGCTCTGGGGCCCGGGGCCGAGCCACTGGACACTGACCCTACATGGAGCGTGCAGCGTGAAGAGACACACATGCCATTTACATAAGACTGTTCAAAGACTTTGCAAATCTAATGTAACAATATTTGAAGGAAGCTGTTATGAAGCTCATGTTTAAAGGTGCCGTATCATATTAAGTGATTTTGTTGAAGTTTTAACCAGAGGTGGTAGTGTGGAGTCAAGTAAGAGTAATGTTACTTAAGAAAAAATATTACTCAAGTAAAATTACAAAGTATTGACACTAGTATTTTATTTAAGAGGAAAAAATATTTGGAGGAACAGCTATTTGAGAAACTGTTTGGATTTATGATTTATGAGTGACACACAATAGATGACAAGATGTAAGAAGTAAGAAGTTTGAATCATTTAATATCAAATCAAATCAAATCAATTTATTTTTATAATGCCCAAAATCACAACAACAGTTGCCTCGATGGGCCACAGGTAAAAGCAGTTCAGATAACTGTCCCAGAATGCCCCTGTCCTTTGACCCTCCTTCGCGGCGAGGAAAAACTACAAAAACCCCATGGGAAAAAGTAGAAACCTCGGGGAGAACCACAGTGAAGGAGAGATCCTACTCCCACGGACGGACAGGCTGCAGATGAACTAGGACTGACGCATCCACTTGGACTGTGGAGCCAGAACCACTCAAGAGGGAGGTGGCTTTAAAGAGTTCCTCCAGGAGGACGAGGAGCGTCATATTGTCAACATTATTTTTTTTAAATCACTATAGACTTATGGTATAGAAAAAACTTTAGCTCAAGTAAGAGTATTGTTGCTTAAGACTAAATCTGACTCAAAAAACTACAAAGAAGTACAATTTCATCAAAAAGTGACTCAAGTAAATATAAGTGAACACAACCTCCCTCTGGTTTCAACCTCGTTAGAAGGTTGTTCCATCATCATTGACCACAGTTCTACACGAACGTGTTTGAGTCTCCTGCAGACTGAGAGCTGAAAACAACCTGTGCCAGCGGTCCACATCTGACTACCTCTCCCTCCTTCTCCTGGACTTGCCCCAATCATTTCAGCTCTTCAAGCTGCCTTCACTCCTTTCATGTCAGCAGCTATTGTTAGAGTTATTTTAACTGCCTCACACTGACCCCTCACTGTTGCACTGGAGCCGATACAGCTATTCAATGCTTTTTATGCACTGCAATTGTGACTGAATGACTCTTGCTTAGTTTCTATATTCATAATTTAAAGTTACAGAATGTGAAGTAGCAGTGCTAATCTCTCTGAAAGTATTTAAGGGTGCGTTCACACTATGGTCCCATTTTGGATCCAATTTAAATCTGATGTAGACTTGTTTTAGTCCTGTTTTAGTCCTGGCATTGTTCATGTTTAGTTCTGGATAAAGTTCAGGCTTTGTCCCTAATATTATGTTTGTGAAAGTGTAAATGCACCCTAAAAACATAAAATGGGAGATTTACACATGGATTGTTATTTTTTGCGTATTGTCCCAGTGATAAATAAAGAGCTTTTGCCTCACAGGTGTCAGCTGCTGTAGTGTTTGCTTTTGTCTCACATTTGCATCTGTTATCAATGCAAAGCGGCTACTGTATGGGGAGATGCACGTCCCCTCAGTCACTTGTATTTGCTTTAAATCTCCTGGATCCCTGTGCTACCACTGTGAAGACAAAGTGACTATGGGTATAGCCTCAATTTGCATTAAAACAAGCCTTTTGACAATGTTACATTTTGTCTTCTCTACATTATTTTGCCATCTTGCTGTTGTTGTTGTTGTTGTTGTTGCACGATAAAGAAAAAACACACGCATTTGATGTTGCTGTTCACATGTCATTTCAATAATCTGATAACTCCAGAAATCAGATAACAGTGTGTGAGGGACGCAGTCAGAGATGGTTGAGTTCTCAAATGTGACAGATCCAGAATGTATCTGTCAGAAATGTAAGTAGTAGGATATTATGTTGCATACGTGTTATATAAAGCTATAAATAATTCTGTTAACAATATTTAGACGATATTAGGTCAATCCAACATAAATGTGCTGAAACATGTCTTAAAGCGAGTCAGTCAAATGTGAAATGTTGGTCAAATGAATCACATTAACGATATATAATATCCTGTTTCATATCTTCAAAAACAACATTCACACATATTGAATATATTTTCCAACTCTTTTTGGGTTATTGGTAATATATCTGTAATTACTGGGCCTATCCACATAAAACCTCTTCTCTGACGTCACAAATTAATTCAAATGAATGCTTTTTACTATACTGTAGATAAAAAGCTTAGGTGTATATAATCCCCATCAGAATTGAATTATTTCTTTTTTTATTTATTCCAATACAAGCATTATTAAAGTAACAGTACGCTTCTTTGACAGCTTAAATCTTGGATTGTACAATGACGCCCTCTAGTGGCCTGATATGGCCTGGCCATCTGCTGCACACACAACAAACCTCACTCGACTTTCTAAGAGCTAGCTTTTTGTTTTGGCCAATGATAATAATTATTGTATTTTAAATAGTTTATTACTGCACAAAATGATCAGCAGTCAGTCACAGCAGACACCAGCGTTTGATTGGTCCATTCATCCACGTGAGTTACCATGGAAACACGTCCACCCCGCGCTGCTCAGCTGCTCTGAAGCCACTCAACGCAAACACACGCTTAGTTTGATCTTTTTCAAACCAACGTTATTTATCCCAGTGACTTTTACCGCTGTAAATATAATGTCTCTGCAAAGAACACGACGCTCGAAGACCGGAAACTGGTACGAGGAGCTCCGGCTGGAAGAGGTTTGTTTGAGTAGTTTGTCTGAAACTGAGAAGGCTAAAGGTACCTTTCACTGAAAAAAGTATTAACGCTAGCTAAGCTTAAAGTGCACATGACAGGTTCTAAAACATCTCTAATTATGACTACATTTGGTGGGGGAAATTTGAATTTTTAGGACAATTTTCAGTCCAATCTAAACTACTCAAAAACTAAATAAAATATCCAAAATCCCTCTGTATTTTTCTAATATGTGTCCAAAAAAAACTGGTTCTGTCCAATTTTCATATTTAAATGTCCCACATATGTGTAATTTTGGCAGTTTTTACACATAAAATACCATATTTCTATATGAAAACATAACATGATGAAAAACTTGTAATACATTTTTTCTTAAATTTATGTGAGTAAACTACATTTTACATTTTTTCCTCTTTACCTGCAGTGTGTCACCTTAAGACGCTCAATACTAAACGTCACATTAATTCAAAAGGATTCTAACATTAAATACTGATAAATGTTTTGACCAGTTTATCAGGTTCTTCCATGGATATTTTGATCACTTTTTTTTTTTTTTTTTTTACATTGTTTTGGCTAATGTTTTTCTAGCTGTCTATTCTGTGTAAGTTTAGCTCACCAACAACAAACACGATGGATTTCCATGGTAACGGTTGTTTTTTTGACGTTCATAGAACTCTTTTCTGGTAAATACATTTATCAATATATATATTAGAATACTTTATTTACTGTAAGTTTAGTAATTAGCATCTTAAAATCTCCATTGATTTAACATCGGGTTAACTGAAAATTGTGTTATGTGTGACATCACAATACTGAGCTCAATTATTTATTATAGTTTTACATTGGTGAAGTTGCAGTTTGTGGAGAAATTTTCAAAAAATAAAAGTTTAAACATTATGCTTCTCCTCTGTCAGTGTTTGAAGGGCTGCGTTCTCCTGGTCTCCTCTGTAGACTTTAGCAGCGCTTGTTTGTCATTCTGAAGCTCACACACGTCCTCCTCAAGCTGCTTGCTCCTCTCATGCTCCGCCCTGAACTCTGTTTGAAGAACATGAATCTCCCTCCTCAAGGCCTCCATGTTCTTCTCTGCCTCAGACTTTGCATGCTCGGACACTTTCTCATGTTCTCTCTTCAGAGCCTGTTACTCATTTCGGAGTTTCCCAGCGTCATTCTGCAACTCCAGGGACGCAGCTCCATGGAACTCCATCACCACAGCCACCACAGTTTCATCATTCATTCAACAAAATAAAGTCTTATCAGGTATTATTATTTGTCAGTCGTATCTATTGTATTGAGCTCGGGATTGTGGCGTCACACAGTTAGCCCAATGTTAAATCAATGGAGGTTCTAAGATGCTAAATACTAAACTTAGCGTTAACTCAAAAAATATTCTACCACTATATACTGATAAATGTATTTACCAGAAATGACAGGTTCTTCCATGGATTTTTGTTCACTTTTTTACATTGTTTTGGCTAATATTGAGTTTAATACATACATGCAAACATAACATACAGTTTAACAGCAAACATGGTAATGGCTGTTTTTTGATGTTCTATCCCAAGCTCGGTAATTTATAGATTTGGTTGTGGAATTACCTCTCATGTCACATCTGTGGCTCATGTCCAACCAAGACGCAAATTAACAAATTTGTCAAACTTGGAGTAAAATAGGCAAATTCTTAAGCCAAATTTGACATATAATCAAGTTGACTATGTTTTAGTGAAATGAGTAGCGTAACTTGTCATATGCACTTTAAGGTTTTAGTCATACAAGCAAAAGAAAAAACTATCATATCTGAAGGAGTAGTGCAAGAAACACAAATGTTCAAATGGTTTAATACAGTCAACATAAAGCTTTTGTCATTGGTAAAGTTATTTACACATAGTGGGAACTAACTCTTTTACTCAAGAACAAGACACACTACAGCTTACACTATATCTACGATATATAGTAGGGGTAAAAGTATGGTTATATTAATATGGTATTACTTTATGACTATGACAAGGTGACTACGATGGCACAAGTGATGCATGTTTGAATCATTTTATTTAATACAGTTTTTGGACTACAAACACCACTTGTTGATCAAACATGCACTTGTTACAGAATACATGTACTTCTATATGTTTATGACAACAAGCATATAAGGTATCATTGGTAACAGAATGTTTTGTTCAGTATTGTGTCATCTTTTACGCTGAGACATTGTGACTTTCTGGGTTGTGACTCATGTTGCTGCTATTCCAATCTGTGTTAAAGTTGTGCTATAGTTGTGTTATAGTTGTGTTATAGCAGTTATTAAACACACATTCTTCAGGACTCACAACCTGTCCTGCTTTTAATCTGAGTTGTTCAATAGACAACAATAGGAATCTAGGGGTGTAATCGACTAAAGAAATCCTTGGTCAACTAAAGACATGTCCTATCGACCGATTAATCGACTAAAAAGGGGTGTGGCAAAAGCTTTCAAAACCATTAAGTATTTTAATGTGTCTGACCCAAAATATTCAAAAGCCCACAACTGCACAGGATTTCATGCAAAAACAACCATTAATGCAGAAAAGTACTAGTAAACAGAGTATTTATATGTTAGATAATTAGATTAAACTCATGATTTGTTCCAAAATCTTCAGCTATCGTCGTCTTTTTGCTGTTGCTGTTGCCATTGAAATCCTTATAAATTTTGGTCGACTAAGACAACATCGACTAAACCACTAAAGGATTACAGCCCTATAGGAATCCGAATCAGAATGACGTTTAGTCATCACCAAGTGGAAATTATTTTCATCACAGATCTGCAGCCGAACAGCTGAGGAAATAAGAAAGTGTTATCAACATTAAAATCAATGGCATAGGATGTAGGAAACTTAACTTGAGGACAACTTAATTGTCCTCAAGAGGTAATTTTTCTTGGGCAGAGCGCTACATAGTCGCTGTAGCACATTAAAAGACACAAACTAATTATGGAGTAATAAAAAAAAAAAAACATCAAGAAAACACATCATGTGCAAGTAAAGACAGTAAGATCTGTCTTATTGTCATCTAAGTCCCCGGTAAAAACAAAATAGCACATTTAACTTAAATAAACGTAAATGTAAGTACCCTCACAACATATTTACATGTTCCTGTACAGTTTTACAGGAATACTGAACATAGCACAATGACTTTCCAAAGAGGATTTGACAGAGTGTCACAGTTTGATAGAATGCTTTCCTGTGTCTCTCAGTACCAGTCTAGTGCTGAATGAGCTCTTGCAGCTGACCAGCACACTGTAGAGCAGGTGGGAGGGAATGTCCAGAAATAATCCTGATTGTTGAAAAACATGAGCTGACACAATCAATGGATACATTTGGAGCAAGCTTCTGGCCGCAGATAAGAAGGCCAGAACAACAGTCAAGGACTGAACTCAAATTTTAAATTAGCACTAGATTTGAAAAATGGAAAAAAAATTACCTTTTTGACAGACTTTGGAAAAAGACTACACCGGACAAAATGCACTGTAACTTCATTGGATGTCTTGTGTTACTTTGGTTTTGTTTTTTTTAACCCTTTTTTTTTTAACCTTTTTAACCCTAACCCTGTGTTGTTGTGTTCCATGTTCTGTGTTTTATGCAGCAGCAGTTGGCTAAGCTAACAACTTCTCTTTCTAACTTTTATAAAAAATGTGAAATAGAAAATAAACACTCAATTAAATTTTAAAGTAAACCTTATCTGATTGTTTTTTTATGTGAAGATATGTTTTTGTTTTTTTTTTTTTTTTTATGCCTCAATTAGCGTTAGCATTGAGACACGAACACGTCCCTTGGTGAAATATTCTGTTTTGTTTTTAACATGTTGCCAGAGACAACACTGCCTGATCTTATTGTATTTATTCATTTTAGACTGACTTAACAAAAACCCCATAGAGATAGAATTAGACAGGAAGTAATGACGCTAACACTAAGCCAACACTGAGCTCGCCAGGTGCTGCTGTGCACAGAGCCCATTTCATTCAGCTGTATCATATTTCTACTCTTCCACAGGATGCTTTGAAAGAGTATTTGGAGAAAAAGGAGCGAGGCGAGCTTGCAGCCCAGAAAACCGACCTACTAAAGGAGCATATTCTCAGACCGGTATAGTTTGACACCGTCACTCCAGATATTATGACAGTAAAGAGATTCCACGCTCTAACGCCCTGTCCCCACGCCCAGGTGAGTCTGTCTGTGTCCAGAGATGGCGGCGTGCACTTCGGGGACATGGTGATGCTTGTGAACATGGGCAACCCCCTGAGAGAACGCACCGCTGTCAGCATAAACGCCGAGGTGTCCAGCCTGACCAGAAAGCCCACTCCGGGGATCCAGTCACCCTGTGAGGTCAGCGCAGGCCGAGAGCTCCAGGCCTGCACACGCACCGCTTTTGTCATAACCAGGTCAGATCTGTCCCTCCTCTGTACGCTGTATTTACTAGCATTCTCATTTTCATTTCTAAAAGCACGGTATAGTTAAAGTGCCTATGACAGGTTGGACTACTCATTTAACTAAAACGCAAATAAGATAAATATATTTCAAATTCTGCTAAAATCTTTACCAATATCTACCCAGTTTAGCTATGTTCTATAGTTTTTTTTTATTTTTACTTCCTGGTTGTAAATGATGACATCACACTAGGAATTTACCAGGAAAGCACACTGTACACTGGGCTAAAACTTATCTAATGTCACGGATTTTTTTTTTTTTTGACAGAGAAAAATACACGAACACTTTTTGTTGTTGTTGAATCAACGTTTGAAAGGTCAAAGTAGTTTATTTTGTGTAAATTATGCATAACCTTTGTCTCCCTAGTGTGATGTCATCAGTTTGTTTACTTCCTGTAATTTTCAACCCATTTTTCAACTTTTCTCAACAAACAGCGACCTGATTGGTGTAAAACTATAATTCATATTTACAAGAGGCATTAATACACTGAAGAAAGTCAAAATTAGAAAATCAGAAAAACCTGTCATACGCACTTTAAAGAACAGACATTATGCTAAATATTTTTGTTTTGTTTTGCGCCTTTAACCATGTTCTAACATTGTTCCTTTATCAAAATACCTGGAGTTGTATTTGGTTTCATTCACAAACTTCACGGTACAATATTGATTATTATTAATTAATTATAGCTTTATTCTGAAGAGACAAACATAATTGTAGATATATTCCTTTTGCCTTTATAATGCCTTGACATGAGTTTGGTGTGAATCAATGCCATTCCAAAGAAGGTTAAAGTGCATATGACAGGTTTTTATGATTTTATATCATTGATTTTATTTGGTGGAATAAAACATGTTTTCAATTATAGTTTTACACCAATCAAGTAGCAGTTTGAGATGAAAAGTTGGAAAATAAGTTAAAAATTAACAAGAACATGACTTTAATTATGTTTACTGCCTTAGTAAATTATAATGGAATAATGTTTTGGAACTGGCATCGGAATAGTCCAATCTGTCATTTAGTAATATAAAAGTGCTTTAAAAAGTTATTTCTTCATGTTGTCTGCGCTGAAATGGAGCAAAGGATCATGGTCTATGTAGTACCCTCTGTGTTATTAGCTTCTGCTGCAACAAAACAATGCATTTAAGCAAAGGGTCTTATGATTCGGTGTAGAGTGACAGTCATAATGTTATTGTGAGACGATATCACAATAATCTGGTTATTGTTACATCTCTATAAATATGAGGTCCACTTTGTTTTCCGATAGAGTGTCCTCTACTTGTCTACCTGGAGATGAAAAATGTCACAGCACAAGGTTAAACTTATCTATCTCCGTAAAGAGAAGGTGACGCTCCAGGCCACGTTACCGGTCAGAGGTGTGGAGAGGCGAGTCCATAAACAAAAATAATACATGTAGTTCAAGACTTTAGCGATGAAAACACCTGTAATTGATGCACAGTGGAACATTCAAGGCAAAGTAATAACATCTCCATAGAGAGTACATCCCACTGGAAAGATTACATAGGGCACCTTTAATTGCACTTTGTGGTTAGAGCTACAACACCCAATAAGGGGCTGCATGATATCGAATTCGCAATTTGAATGGACACAATTAGCAAATCGCAAAGGCTGCAATTTTTGCCATCATTTCCTCCCCAAACAACTACATATCCTGTTTTATTCTGCATAACAACAGTCCTGTAGTCTTCTGTATGTTCTGAAATAGGCCTTCATGTGATGTGATTCTTTATTAGTTTATAGACATATTGTAATCTTTATGTAAATTCTCCATGACGTGTTTAAAATGTGAACTTTTAACAGAATCGTATTAGTATAACATTATGAACAACATAATAACATTGCAATACTGATCAGAAAAATTGCAACTAGATATTTTTCCTAAATCATGTAGCCCTAATCCAATATATCGCATTGAAGTGATGTATTTATTTATACTCAATCAAATATTGTAAACAGGGATGTAATAACTGACAGCTATTTGCATATTCACATGCATGAATTCACCTAAACCTCCGTATATCACATGAATACACGCTCTTCACTCTATATGGACAGGCCTCAGTTAAAGCTGAAAACTGCCACCACTTGAGTGAAGGTTAGTACTAATTAAAGGGGACATCTTCTGCTAAATCAACTTGAATGAGCTTTTAACCTTGTTAAACAGTGTTTCCTCATCATCATTAGTTTAGTTTAGTTGTATTTGGAGTGATTCTTGATGTTTGAGTTGATCCTGTATTGTCCTGTAACTGAGGCTCGAGTGCTCCTGTTTTCCCCTACCCCCTATCTCCGCCCACATCCTGTACTTACTTGTGATTGTTTGAAACATTAAGGCTCCCAGTGATACATGTAAAGTTCTAAAATGTCATGTAGTTATGTTTCAAAAGTAAAAATATGTTTTTGGTAAATGCCTGAATGAAGAGGCAGGGCTTATCACTTCTGCAGTTTTGAACAGGAAGTCAGACCTGTTGTCTGAGCCATTTTACATCAATATCGTGGTTTACAAAGAACAAAATGCTTTGAAAGATCCAAAACTAAAAATGACAACATACAACAACTTGGCCATCATACAGTGTTTTTGTGATTAAGAATCTGTAAAAGCCAAATTTGGTTTGACTTTGAACATGTTTACTTCAGGGGACACAGGTAGGTCATGTTTGTGAAATATGAAACAAAAATCTTCCCTATCTTTAAGGTGTCTAACATTTTTCTTGACACCTTGCAGTGTTGATGGAAGCTCCGAGGGTACAAATCTCCACTATGAGCAAAGTTTTGCCCTGAGAGCGACTTCTGGTTTTACCAGAGGAGTAAGTAACAAGGCAGGCACACTTATATTCTTACTTATACTCATTTATCTGCTTTTTTGTTTCCTCTTCAGCTTTTTCTGAACAGTGACATACGCAGTTTCCAAAGGGTACTTGACCATGTCTGACTACTTTATATTGTGCTACCTTTAAGAAACCTAACAGGCATTTACCTTTTTACATCAACATAGTGTGCAAAGAAGTCCCGCCTTCAGGAGGTGTGCCTGGAGACAGAGGGCTCGTTTCTGTCATGGTGGAAGGTCGTGCACTTTGACCCTCAGGAGCGGCTGGAGCATGAGGGCCTGCCGGTCCCTGTAAGAATACAGCCAGTGGACTAGGGTTATATTACATTATATCATTATCAATGATGTAATGCTTGTGAAAATACTGTATGTCATTTTGCTTGTTATTGAAATGATTTGTCAGGTTTTTTTAAATGTTTGTATTTTGCTACAAAGGTGCGTCGCACCGCAGGTATGCTATAATGTATGCTTTTTTCATTCATTTCCAGGCTAATGCTAAGGTGATAATTGTCCACTGCAAGACAAACCAAGCTCTGGCTGTTCTCGAGGACCACATGCTTTGGTAACCCACACATGCTAATCCTGAAACCTACGTCAAAATGCTTCACTTAAGATGGTCGGCATTTGACCCACAACCTCTTGCTTCCTCACAGGACCATGTATGGGAGAGAGTTTGAGCTGACGGCAAACACCTTCCTGGACTCTCACAAAGCTGAAGAGGACAAAAACCACTGGTGGATCTGTACCTCGGACCCAGGACAGGGGGGGCTGGTGCTTTTTAACCGCCCTGCCTCCACTGACCAGGAACAGCCCCAGGTCCCTGCCTCCACTGACCAGGAACAGCCCCAGGTCCCTGCCTCCACTGACCAGGAACAGCCCCAGGTCCCTGCCTCCATTGACCCGGAACAGCCCCAGGTCCCTGCCTCCACTGACCACGAACAGCCCCAGGTCCCTGCCTCCACTGACCAGGAACAGCCCCAGGTCCCTGCCTCCATTGACCAGGAACAGCCCCAGGTCCCTGCCTCCACTGACCAGGAACAGCCCCAGGTCCCTGCCTCCATTGACCCGGAACAGCCCCAGGTCCCTGCCTCCACTGACCACGAACAGCCCCAGGTCCCTGCCTCCATTGACCAGGAACAGCCCCAGGTCCCTGGGACTGAATCCTGGGACCAAGTTATACTTCAGTGACATAACCAAAGTGTCCACATTACAATGTACTTTTCAAATTAATACTGTTTACTGATGACACAAATATTTTGTTCAGAGAAGAGTGCAAATAAATAAATTGAAATTATTACAACTGAAATGCACAAACTATAACTATGGCTTGACAAATTCTCAGTAGGAAAAACTGAATAAACAGTATTAATATAATAATAACCATAACATAATCACAGGATCAAAAGTTCATATCAATGTGTTAATTATAGAAAGTGAATGAGATTACATTTGTTGGGATATAGATATTTCTTAAAGCATTTCAATAATAAATAGTCAATAGTCGAGCATACTTGATTATAAATCACTTCACACTCTAGTGTTACCTTTTATGATATTGTATCGAGGTATTGTAACAACTACAGCAGTGCTGTAACTTGTCATCCATCCATAACGTCGGATACAGAGACAACGGGCAGAGAGAGAATTTTGCATCTATGAATGTCACAGATTGTGCAGAGGTAATTCTGTTCTGTTACCTAGTAACCATGGAGTAAACAAGGGCCAAAGCTTCTCTAATTTACTAGTTATTATTGGAATACAAATGTATGACAACACCAAAAAAATAAAAGAACGTTTAAACTTGTTCCTTTTGTGTACTTTTTATAGATGGACTGTACTACTAATATTATCGTATTTTTGGACTTCTCTTTTATACTTCCCCCCCACAAACTGCCACTTAACGGATACATGATAAATAGTTCTATAATCCCACCAAACCCAGTCATAACTGAGCACCTGTACTGCTTCTGCAGCTCTGCTCGTTCACCTCTAGAGGGCGTGGAGTACACATGGATGTTGCATGAACTCACTCGACCCTGTTCAAACTGCGCGGCTCACATACCGGACATTTGGATATTTGAACTGTGCAAATGCAGCTCTGAAACAGCAACACATGTTTTCATTCACAACAAAAAAAAAGCAAAATAAACAAATTAATAAATGAATAAATCTCAAAATAAGCCATTTAGACTCAGTGAAAAACAGTGAACACAAATGTAGCTTAAACAAATGGATACACAGCCCATGATTTAGAGCAGCTAGAGCACCTGCCTCCCAATAAGGAGATCGTGGGTTCGAAAAATGAATGAATGACAAAAAAAAAAAAAAAAAAAGAATCATCAACAATATTGAATAATTGTGTAATGTAATAGTTGTGTGCATGTTTGGTCCATTCTAGGCCTATGTATTACACTAAACTTGTTGTAAAGCTAAGTAAACTATATGCAAATCTGACATATGCAAATTGTGATATTGTGAGGAGGCAGAACAGAATTGAACACGTTATACTTCTTTAAATTGACCTGACAAGCCTTTAAGTTAATAATTACGTCATGTTTCTTGAGCTCCAGCACCACGTGACTACATTTGTAAAGGGTACCATTATAGCGGAGAAGAATTAGCTGTAATTAATGGCAACAAGCCTGAAATTTAGCTTCTGCAGTTAATCTTTAAATTAAGCCATAAATAACAATACACACTAATAACTAATCAGCTAAATAGATCATTTTAAAGAGTTTAGATCCCGTAGATTCTAAATCTGCAAAATCTGCACATCTGATTCACTTTCCATCCTCTCATATAATCAAAACGAATCTCTGGAGATGATTTATTATAAAACTACTGATACTGGCAATTAAGGCCAAACTACAGGCAAAACACATTTTTTCCAATTTCTTGTTTTTGGTCAGTTTGGTCCCTCAACATACAGGTGGAATCTACAAATGTGTCCAGTCTGCTCCTAAAGATGTTTTATTCTTCCATGAAATCCACTTCATCCATAGATTTCTCTGGGACATTGTAACCTCAAAGGCCGTTTTCTTAAAATACATTTTTCTTCCACAGAGACATAAGGATCACCACTTTAAGTAGATCCCACACCAAACTGTACAATCTGGGACTCAACAAGATTTTGACAAAACGTACAGAAGGATTATTTATATCTAATTTTAAAACTGATTTATTGAAGTTTTAAGTAAAAATTTGAATTTTTACTACAATTTTCAATCAAATCTGGTTTACTCAAAAACTAAATAAGAAATACACTTTTTTTTGTAACTAATATGTGTACAAAATGAAGAAATTTAAACATGGTTCTGTCCATTTTTCAGATTTATATTTCCCAAATATGATGTTTTTACATAAAATGTGTCATTTCTATATGAAAATATCAAATTTATATCTTTAAATTTAACCTTTTTCCCATCCACCTGCAGGGTCTCACCTTAAAATGATTTGATCTTGATCAAACAGTGAAAAGTGTCGTCTTCTGACTAATGTGAAGCTGTACATATTTGGAAAGTTAATGTTGTCTTCTTGTAATTATTAACTTGTGAGATTCTTCTAATAAGACAGTTGTAAATGAGGTAAATGAGCTTATAGCTATTTACAACTGTCTTATTAGAAGTGAATGAAGCTGTACATGACACGATTTACTCTTGTTAATGTAATAAACACCCCCAAATCATTGGTTTAACTTGTGATTTCATTAAACTGTCAAACACTGTTTTTGAAAGGCATTTGTGATTGTTTCTCTTCAAACTGCTCTTGCTTGATTAATAAATTAATAATTATTAGAATCGCCAATACACAATCTTATTAAAGATTTTGAATAACTAGAACCTTTAAAAGTTTGTAAAGAAAAAACATTCTAAATTTGGAATGGAGGCAAAAGTAAAGTGCAATATAATGTGATTTCATTGGAGCAACTGGGATTTAACCTCAGAATATCACAAAACATGAAATATTTAGATGATTTTGGAAAATGAAAAGCACTCAGACACATGTGAGTGACATTAGAGCTGCTTTAAACACATTTATTATGTTTTAGAAAATTATGATAAACTCTTTGCATTTTTGATGAAGGAACAATCGAAATGCATGGGTTTTACTGGAAAAATACTCACAGAAATGTTGAGCCCACATTATTTTTTCATTTTATCTTGAGATATATTAGATGCTATTCCATAAATTAGATTCTTTTGAAGCTAAAATACAAATTTAAGGCTAGAAAATTCGACCCTGGAAATTCAAATGTGTTGCAATTTTCCAACACAAACACTTTAACAATTTAGATCTAATGTGAGCGACTCATTGAAAGATTTACAGTCAACTTCATTTTTCCTCCAGTCGCCTCCATTGGGAAATTCTGATGACATCACATTTTAAAGGGTCTATTGGTTGCGTTCACATGACATCACAGCATTCCACGAGCCAATGATATTTAATACAGATGGACGGCAGCTAAAATAAATATTGTTAAAATGCAGACTTTGATGTAATACGGTGAGTTCTTAGGTCGAGTCACTGAGAGAAATCATCGTTTGTGAATTTACCTTTGACATATTTCAAGTCCAACGCAAGCAACAGAGAAAAGTGCCTCCTGCTCCATCTGTGGTTCTGACATCATCACTTTCCAGAACGTGAACGGAACCTACTGAAATAAAAGCACACGTTTGCAGCTTAAAGTTTGTCAGATGACAGGTTAGACGTCAAAATAAAACATAGTGAACATGATTATATTTAATACCTGATAACAACTTTATTTTGTTGAATGATGGTTTAAACTGTCAGAAAATTGTGTCGGTTGTGTCGCTTTTTGATGACATCACAGAAGGATTCCGTTTTAGAGCTCAGCACTACTTCCTGTAATTTAAAATTTTTATTTTTCAAAATTTCTTCACAAACTGCAACTTCACAGATGTAAAACTATAATAAATAATTACCACAGCTGCGACCCCATCAAACTAAGTCAGCATTAGACAATTCTGAGAACCTCATATGGACTTTAAGGTGAGACACAACAGGTGAATCTTAAATTCAAACATATCAGTTGTAAACTTTTCCTGTAGTTTTCTCACAATAAATGTAAGAGAAAAAAATACAAGTTTTTCATCATGTCATGTTTTCATTTAGAAATTATGCATTTTATTTATAAAAATGGCCAAAAATACATATATTTGGGACAGTTAAATCTAAAAATGGACAAAACCAGGTTTAAATTTCTTTATTCATTTTGTACACATATTAGTTACAAAAAATTGTACAGAGGGGATTTTGGATTTCTTATTTAATTTTTAAGTAAATTAGATTGGACTGAAAATTCTCCTAAAACTTGAAATTTTGCCAAATTCTTTTTAAACTTAAAACTTAAATAAATACATTTTAGAATTAGACATGTTTTGTACATACGTATGTACTGTAAGGTTGATCTTTGTGTCCCTAGGGGAGAAAACGGCCTTTGAAGTTCCAGTGTCCCATTGAAATAAATGGATGAAGTGGATTAAATGGAAGAATAAAACATTCAAAGAGCAGATTGGACAAGTTTGTTGTTTCCACAGGAGAGTTTTGCCTGCAGTGTCTCGCCTTAATTCGTGTGAGCCTCGACTCCCTATGTCCCTTGAGAGATTTGGGAGTTCGTTTCCTTATCTGTTTCCCCTTAAAATACATTTTTATTGATAGTTGCATAATTAAATACATTTTTGTTTGCAGCCTACAAATAGAGTTCCATACGAAGCTGTGTTTTCCCCCAAGTACTTTTTATTCCAGTTGCGTTGATGACTTCTGCTTCTATTTGGTGAATAATATTTGAACCTGTCACCTCTGATGTCTTGACTCCGGCCGGATGAATGAGGGCTCCCGGTGCTGTGGTGGCTCTTCCGGCTCCGTTAGACTCCACTCCAGGTTTTCCTGCGGCCCAGTGACGATGTGTGAGTAAAACCTCTTGCATAGCTCCAGACAGTCAGCTTCAGCGCAGGCTTCTTCCCACGTAGCAGCAACAGCTCTGGTCTACAGTCTGTTTTACAGTCCATTTTAAATGAGTAAAATCTTACAAACTGTTGGATCAGTTGCATATTAAAAAGTTAAAACAAATTGACTTATAATAATAATAATAACTGAATCTACCGACGGCTTAAAGTTTTTTTAAAATTTTTTATTTATTTATTTTGTTCCTGCTTTTAAAAAAAAATTTTTTTGTGAAAGTAAATTCTTAGTTTATTCTACATATGTGAGCTCTTTAAAACACAGTCAAAATTCAGAACCAACGAATGGAATGGTTAAAGGAGCTAATTTATGGAACAATCTTGACAATAATACTAGTTTATACATTAAGTATGAAAAATGTTGTTGTGGACAAAAAGGCAGATATTGGCTTGGTTTTATTTAAGTGTATTGTGTAAAATTTTAAACTATCATTGTTAGTATTAAAGGAGGCCAATAACATAAGATTGAGCTTCTTTCTGCTCCTTTTCTTTCATTTAACTTTATGACACTGTTGTTGTCTTTTATATTTTATGAATGGATAAAAAGTAGCAGTAACGTGGTAATAATAAAATGGTGAAAATGTATTTTCTCTACTCAGTTAAAAGCTGAGTACCAGTCTTTCAAACCCTGACAGGAGCAAGTATTTGTCTAACGCGCCGCTTGCTCTCAGATGGATTCATAATGTTGCAAGACTTTTTTCAGACGAAGAATTGAACAGAAGTCAACTGCCCAACGCAGCCAATCAGAGCGCTGCTTTCTGCTTTTACTTCCTGGTTGATGAGAAATAAAATACTTTATTATTACATGCACACAGTTCACAGTGGTCTCATTTTTGTCACAAAGTCCTGCTTTTACAAGCTCTTTAGGGAAAAACACAACATTTACTAATTTACAAAACATGTAAAAAGAGTCAGGCACCTCTGCTGTAAAGAATTATTATCATTCCATTCCAACCAGAACCATAACAGGTCTAAACCACAACCCTGACCTGTAGACCAGGATGTTCCTCATCTGCCTGGAGGAACTCTCTCTACACTAGATGATCCACCTTCCTTCCTCTGGAGTGGTTCTGAGTCAGTCCTGGTCCATCTGCGTGTGTCCGTCCGTGGGAGGAGGATCTCTCCTTCACTGAGGTTCTCCATTAGGTTTCTACTTTTTCCCACAGTGTAGTTTTTCCTTGTCGAGAAGGAGGGTCAAGGACAGGGTATGCTCTGGGACAGTTATTCATTTACTAAATTCTCTTGAAAATTGTTTATTTACAACCTGTGGCTCATCAAGGCAACTGTTGTTGTGATTTTGGGGCTACAAAAATAATTGAATAAACCAATTGAATTGAATTGAATAAACCAGTAGAAAGCAGGAAGTAGAACTAAAAACTTCGAATGAATTTTTTACTATTTTTACTATTTATTCACAGACAGCCACCTACTGTAAATAAGAGTGTGCACTTTATACTTTATATTGTATTTTTATTACCATGTTTATTTATCCTATTTTTAATTTTTATTGCATGCGCCTATTTCATTCATTCCTGTTCTAAACTGTGTGTTGCAACAGTGGAATAAAGGATCTCTTATCTTATCTTATCTTATCTTATGAATCAGGTCAAGGTTAGGTAAAACTATATATATATATATATATATATATATATATATATATATATATATATATATATATATATATATATATATATATATATATATATATATATATATATATATATATATATATATGTGTATATATATATATATATATATATATATATATATATATATATATATATATATATATATATATATATATATATATACAGAGAGAGAGAGAGAGAGAGAGAGAGACAGTTGCCTGTAATGAGCCTGGTCGTTCATTTCAGAGGTGCAACACGTACTCATGCATTTTTTTTTTCAGATGGATTTTTTGACCTGTAGGATTTCTTGAACAGGATAGTGCTGTGTGAAATGAGGATGAATCTGAGACTACTGCTCTTCACTCTGAAAGTTGTGAAAAACACTTCTTAACTCAGAGGTGAATAATTAAGATGCTTGGAATGCTTTGAGAAAGTGAGGAATACGTTTTGACCTTTACAAACAGTTTGAAAAAAAAGTTCTGTTTTCACGTTTTAAGGCGGTAAAAATAAGATATAGCACCTTTAAGTAAGTTTGGGCAAAACCTGTAAAAAGCAGTGACCTACTTTAGCCGCTCACAGTAGATGGACTTGTGGATGTTTTGTAAAGAATGTGTTAAAGTTTTACAGGCTTTTGTAAACGGCACAGCGCTCATGCCAGAACTAGCACTCACCAGCCTATTGTTGTCTTAAATGTCTGAAACGTACAATACAGTCTCCCTTTAACCACAGTGAACCTGCACTACCACAGTGTTATGGCAGATTTGACCCTTTGTGTCGTAATGTGGCAGAAGTGTTTTGCCCAGGGACACAACAACAGTAAGTGTATCAAAATCTTCTGCTTTTTGATTACTGACCCCAAAAATGTCTTGTCGTCTTATACAAAAAGTTTATATACAAAAAATGTATACACAAAAAACATGTATATCTGATTAGATCTAAAAATAGTTTGAACTTATTGAAAACTTTTAAACCTGTAAAAAATGTAAAAATGTTACAGTCCTAATTTGGTCTCACTGCACATCCCAATTCTCATTTTACCCTCTACAGCCCTAAACATGTTTGCACATCAGGAACATTTAGTTGCAGGATAAAAAATAAAAAAAATAAAAAATAGGCGTCTTAAAAACACAGAAGCAATAAGCTTATTAGTATTTCTTTCTGAAACTTCACTGGACCAGTTTAAGACCAGCTGAATAAATGGCAAAATTCACCTTTTCATGGTTGGATCTTAACACGGTTCCAAGTAGAGTTCAATAAGCAACAAGAAATGGGCTGATCAAAAGTTTAAGACCAAGTGCCTTTAAAAGCCCAAATCTGTGCAAAAGTGCGAATGCAGTATCATTTTCTCAGGTTTTCACACTGTCATGACGTTCTGATGGTAAAGACAAAAAAACATTCTCTTTTTGAAGGTGGTTAGGTTGTTGAGCTGCATAAACAGGGCCTCTCTCCATCGCTGCTGAGGTGGGACGCAGTCAGACAGTCATTTGGAATTTCTTAAAAGATCTTGAAGGTTATGGAGCAAAAAAGTCAAGCGAGAGACCCAAAAAAATTATACCAACACTGAGCTGGCGGATCCGATTGGCTGTCCATCAAGACGCTGGACGATCCAAGACACAAATGAAGGCTGTTACTGGTGCGACTACAGCCCAATAACATCAGACACATCTGACACTGAAGGACTTCAGAAACAAAAACATGTCTCCAATGGCCTTGAACGCCACAGAACTGCAGCTGAGACACTGAAAGGTGGAAGAAAGTTTCATTCTCTGCTGAGAAAAAATGTAACCTTGATGGTCCTGATGGTTTAAAAGTTACTGGCACAACAAGCAGATCCACCTGAGATGTTTTTCCGTTTTTCAACAGGACAACGCTACAGTTCACAAAACCCGCAGGACAAAGGACTTCTTCAGGAGAACAATATCACTTTTTGGTCCATCCTGTGTGTTCCCCTGATCTAAATCCAATGGAGTACCTTTGTGGATGGATGGCAAGGGAGGTTTACAAAAATGGACCACAGTTCCAGACAGTAGATGTCCTTCATGTGGCCATCTTCACCACTTGGATAAATGTGCCCTCTCACCTCCTGGAAACACTTGCATCAAGTGCCGCAACCAATGTTTGAAGAGATCAACAATAACAGTGGTGCTACTCATTAGTTCATGTTTGGGATTTCTGTTTTGAGGGGGTTTGGGGTTGTTTTTAGAGGTGTGATCCTAAACTTTTGATCAGCTGCAGAACAGACTTTTTCAGTTTAATTGTTGTTTTCAATCAAATGTTTACTCAACCTTTTTTTCCTCTCACCCCCATTTCTTGTTGCTTATTGAAGCTCTACTTGGAACCCTGTTAAAATCCAACCATGCAAAGGTTTTGCTATTCGTCTAACTGGTCTTAAACTTTGATCGGGACTGTACTGAGTTAGAGAACACTGCATTAAAATATACTCTGTAATATATTTTTGTAACATGTTGCACGGTCTCATCATAGTATTGTATTATGAATATTTAATGTTAAGTTGCATAGTATAATAAATTTGTTGTTTAGGAAAAATTGCTCATGCACTCACCATAAGAGCTATTTTCTCAAGCCTAATTTGTTTTCAAATTTCAAACATTTTATATACATTTTCTTCGGAATCCCTATTGTGAAAATGAAGGAGGAACCAAGGCGGTCACTGGTGAGCTGTAGTTGAGCTATACATTTTTGTGTAAAAATAATTTAAAGAATAAATACCAATTCTCCACATTTGTTTAATTTAAAGCTACACTAAGTGACTTCTAGTGGAGGGTCTGCTAATTTTGATTTTTTTGCAATAAAAACACCTGCAAGATTGATAATTGATAAGCCTATTACACATAATAATGATAATAATAATAATAACAATGCAATAATATACATTTTTCATTCATTCATATTTTACCTCTTATTCCCGTTCCTGGGGTCGCGGGTGACTGGAGCCTGTCCCAGTGACTTTGGGCCAGAGGCGGGGTACACCCTGGACAGTGGCCAACACGTCGAAGGACTGAAATACAATATAATCACCATTAATATTATTACTACTACTATTATTGTCGTGATTATTATTATTGTTGTTATTATTTCCGCACAGAACAGCTTTAGAGCTTATGACTGAATAACAACAATCAACGAACCAATCAGCGCCTGCGTAATGCGCGCGTAATGATGCCGCGCCGCTCCAAATCCAGTCCTGGTTTTCCTCGCCGCTGCCCGCCACCTTATCCTGAGCCCTGCGCGTCTGAGTGAGCGAAGCCGACTCTGTTTACGGCACAGATTCCACGGAGGAGCGGACACCGACGCGAGGAGGGCGAGCCACCGTCGGATTTCAGGCTCGGGAACACAGGCTGCAGCTGGCTTTGTTTTTCTGCTTTGGGCGCGGGGAAAACCTCAGCAGACGCGACGGTGAAGCCTACTATAGTTTAGCCTTTTGGATCAGCACACGTCTCCTTCTCTCTCTCTCCCCGGCTTCGTTTTTTTTAGCTGGAGAGACCCATTCTCCTGCGTGGCACAAGTCTGGTGTTGTTTTCGGCACGGCGCGGAGCAGCTCAGCCTGGCTTGGGGGATCAGTTTTTACGCACCGCGACTGCATTTTCGGATTTACAGCGCGTTACTGAGACGCTTTAATCATTCATTTTTTGAGGTTCCCAGCCACCACCCCGGTTTGTGTAGCTGGCTTTTTTTTTAACCCTCACCTCCCCCTTTTCCACCCCAACACTGGCTCTTTGCTATTAACCTTTTAGGAAGTTGTCCACAAAAACAAAACAAAAAGGAAACCTGGACGTCCAGTTCACGTACACTGCTGTTATTTGAAATTACGAAGATGGAGACAGACGACACGGATTACCATTATTTATCCAGAAACATCGGCGATTCGTGTGCCATAGCGTGCAGCAATTGGCAAAATAGCAGACTGTTTTTTTAGTTCTTTACATTTTTTTTCTCCAGTACTATTTCTAGATTTATGTGTCGATAATTTCAGTCGGGATTCTCTTGAAACAGTTTTGGAGGCCACCTGTTTTTCCACATTGGAACCTTATTTTTAATCTTCAGTCGATTGCTGGATTTATACTTATTATTATAATTTTTATCATTTTATTTTTGGAGGGAGAATTACGCTAAAGGAACATGAAAGCTGGTGCACCGGTGTCCACCCAGACGGTGTTATGGGGTTTTTTCCTCTCCATCTTCAGCTTGTGCGTTTTGTCATCACACGGCGAGAGTAAGTAACTATTTTAACTTATCAACTATTAACTTGTACGTTTATCAAACTGACACAAAGCCTTAAATATGTATCAAAACGAGGCGTCCCCAACCGTTGTTCTCGGATGCTACAGGGCCATGTGGCTTCTTCAGCGTCGCGGAGGTGGACACACGCGATCCTTCAAAACTAGGTCTAGATGGAACGTTCAGTCCCGCGCCCCGTAAATGTAAATGTCGGTGCCGGAGTGGAAATGGAACTCACACTCAGGCGAAACGTTTGTCAGAATTAGTGTTTTTTTTTTTTTTTTTTTTTTTTTTTGCGTGAGGAATGTTTGCGTTTGGAAAGCTGGCGGAGGGATCTGGAGATCAGAGATGAAGGTTACTACAACCATGTGGCCATTTTGCATTCGGGAGTGAGTGAGTGAGAGAGTCGCCAGCAGTGTTCTCACGCACGGCACGCACGGCACGCACAGGATAACGTGAAGGCTATAGGTCTTTCAAATAGTCTGAAAGCCTGGATTGTAACGAACACGTTGTAACTGACTTGAGTAGTTCAGTTATTAAAATGTTCGTAATATAATCGTAAATACAATTAAATACTTTCTGTTCAGAGCTATAGGTGCACTCCTTTTGCCTCAAAACCTGGAGCAAAGGTATTGAAAAAAAATAAAACAATAAAATATACTCGGTCTACTTTCTCTACACTAATTGTTTGAAATATTCGTAATTTCAATTAAACTGTGTTAAAAAGTGTTGTCGCATTTGTGTTGCTTTTAGTTGCGTTTTTGTGGGTTTTATTTCCGTTTTTGTTGCTTTTAGTCACGTTTTTGTCACTTGTTTCAGAACATTCAGAGTAGGTTTGTGCAATTAGTCTTACACTATTAAATTACAATTAATCGTAAATACACTTAATTGCCTTCAGCCTAAAGGCGACTAATGATTAGGCTTTGTGAAAGTTGCCATTGAAAAAGTGTAATGCTTATTACGTTACATTGCCTATTATTTTGGGATACATTTTGTCAAGGCTATGACATTTTAAAGCTTATTTATAACTACAAAATATTAAAATTACCTGCTAGGTACTTGCAAAACCTGCAAAAAAAAAAAAAAAGAAAAAAGAAAAAAAAAGATGAAGAAAGAATGGAAATAATGTCACTATTCATGGGTTTCAGGTATAAGGATTCCTTCCTGATTCGGAGGACTTGGCTTGGCAACAGTCCTTCCTTGTTGTAGCAATAGCACAATTCAAATTCAGTTCAATTCAAAAAGAGCCTCCCAAAATCCTTAAATTCAGGAAAGAATCCTTCACGTGAAATCCATGAATATAGGGACCAACATGTGTAATAGTTTTGATATTTTCTTTTCTCATGCAAAGTAGAGAAGCCTTTCAGACCATGACTTTTCTTCTAAAATGAAAAAAAAAAAAGCTAAATTTTCCAAAAGAGTTCCAAGTTACCTGTGTTCATCCAAAGTCAAAGTACTGATGTATTCAGTGTAGAAATTACTTAAGAGTTGAGAAAGACAGGATTGTTGGCCTTTACTTATTTAGATTTATCTCTTGATGGTGTTTTACCCTGTGTGCCCCTGGGCCATGAGTTGTGGGTCCCCCAGAAATGATGATAATATTGATTATTACTTGAATATTTCAATTTCTTACAATATACATTCCCAAACTTACAGTCTTTATCAAACCGATAAGAGATCCCTGGTCTCAAACAGTTTGGGAACCTCGGTTTTAGTCAGCCAAAGTTTGACGTTGACCTAGAGTTTTAGAAACAGCAGAAAGGAGAACACATGGATTAAGTTTTACATATGAATACTGTTTACAAGTACTTTGTCTGAATATAAATATGATAATAATATTATTGTTTTTGCATGAACTCCAATGCAGTTTTAGTCTTTTGAGTGCTGTTTGGGTCAGATGGTAAAATCATATACTCAAAAACCTTGAGAGTTTTGGCCAGTTTTGCGACACTGTCCTTTAGTGGACCATTCGATCTGTAGAGCATGTCGCATGTCTTAAGTCGACAGTTCTAGTATTTTGATGTTATCCCGTTCAGTCCTCTCCATAAAACCTATGTAAATATTGTTTAAAGATTACATTAGAAAGACAATAGACATGTTTAGTTAGAAATAGAATGGGTCCATTGAAAACAAGATTTGTAGCCTGTATTTGCTGACACCAAAACAAAAGCAAGAATAAATCAAATAAAAATATTTTTTTTGTCACAACAAACTGTTTAATACAGATATCATTCCCACAACCTGCACAGGGGAAAACGATCTTGGGAGGGGAGTGAGCAGCATCAGGCTTTAAATGGGACACAGAGAACTCTTCCACAAAAGTATCAAGGACTTCGAGAATCTGTAGAAATGTAGTGGAAAGTATTATATTTATCTTTTAAATGTAGTGCAGACAAAGTAATAAGTACGAAATACTACACAAGTAAAGTACAGATTGATAAAAATATGTAAATTGACCACCTCTGGTAACGAACCAGTTAACCAACCAGTTAACCAGCTTTTAAAAAGTTGCTAAGTCATTTTTGTTTTTGAATGTAGCCTTCTATTACATGAAGCTTTAACATGAAAAGCAGAAACATATAGGTGTTCCACCGACCAACTAATTTTAAAAGTACTTAGGGTTAAAATAAAAAGACAGCCTAGTTTTGCCGTGCACATACAAATAAAATGTGTTGGTTAAGTTTAAAAGTAATATGTGGAAATAGATAGATAGATAGATTTATATTGTAAGTCGGCCTATAATATTTTGGAGATGATGAAATCCAACAGACAAAACATAAAATAATTTGTGAATTATGTTTTGATACATTTTGGTTTTAATAATTTAATAATACTTACTTTGAATTTTTACATTGTGTTTTCTATAAATGTACAGTTAGACCTCCCATATTGACAAAACATCATACCCCTTTCAAAACTGGATAAATGTTATTCCTAAGCATATGACACTTTCTGTTAGTGGTGCGTTCATGCTACGTTGTCATTTGTCCTGTACACTATATACTAAATACTATATGGACCTATCATCAATAAATGATAATGATAAATACTTTTGGGGTCAATATTTAGTGTCGGTGCTTTCTCTTTGTACTAGTGGAGGACTTTTAGTTATGCTTTATTGTTTTTATCTGCAATAAGATTTGAACTGAAGACGGCTTAATAAATAACTCACTATAGATACAAACTAACTATATAATTGTTTCATTCTGCTACCTATTTATTGCAGTTTGTGTTTTTTAACAATGTACATTTTAAAAAGTTTTTGCTTAGATATTGTGTTAGAGGCATACATTATTGTTTATTCTCTATATTACCTTCAGCAATTTATCACACTTCAAAATGTGTTATTGTTTGTGACAGGTCTAGTTTAGTCCCAACTTGTGTGAACACACTCTTAATATAAAGTCGTATCTCCCCGAGCAGAAGAACATAGTGTGCCGCCGCACACACACAGCACAAGGATCTGAAATGATCACAGGCAGCTTCTGGTGGATGAGTGACAGACTGTGACTGCTGCCCTCACAGGAGCAGGGGCCCGACACACACTGGGGCCAAGAGAGGGCCAAAAAAAGGGCCAAGAGATGGCCGGGGCAACTTGACTGTCTAAACCAAAGATTTGGTTTAGACTTGAGTTTTAGACCTAGTTTTAGACTTAGTTAAGACATGGATCATGTTTAGTTGTAATATAAGTAAGTTACAAGTAGAATCAAAGCCGTTTTGAAGCGTCATCATTTCCAGCAAAATATCCGGTCTTATTCTGCCTTAAGATCACTAAATCTTTAGTTTAGATCTGTACAAACATCTTCTGAAATACATAGTTTGTTAGTTAGTTCAGATTTCAGTTTCTATGTCAATTAATTTAATGAGAACTTTGAACAGAATCCTTATTAAAGGAGACCTATTATGCAAAATTGACTTTTTGGAGCTTTTAACCATAGTGTAATATACCATAATTGTTCTCCCTTATCATTACACCGCTGGATGGACTGTCTAGAGTAGTGGTTCTCAAATTGTTTCAGTCGTGACCCCCAAAATAACAATTGTTCACATTCGCGACCCCCAAACACAAAAAATAGGCAACACGCAAAGTGATATATTAGCCTTATATCTAATGTTTGATTTTATTTTGAGAATAAAGACCTAGACTACTCTTGTATCAGTTTTTCCCCATCATCTGGGGACCCCCAGAAATAATTTTGGACCCCTACTGGGGTCCCGACCCCTAGTTTAAGAACCGCTGGCCACATTAGATGAGCCACCTTCATTCCTCTTGAGTGGTTCTGGTCCAAGTGAATGTGTCAGTCCTGGACCATTTGCACCCTGTCTGTCCGTGGGACTAGGATCTCTCCTTCACTCTGGTTCTACTTTTTCCCCACAGGTTTTTTTTTGTAGTTTTTCCTTGAGAGAAGGAGGGTCAATGACAGGAGGCGCCCCGGGACATTTATCCACTTGCTAAATTCTATTGAACAATGTTCAATTGAACTGCTTTCTACTTGTGGCCCATCGAGGCAACTGTTTTTTGTGCGCCACAAAAAGAAATTGAATTGAAGTTGTATTTACACTTACTTCATTCTTCATTCTCCTGCGGATAAGACTCCATCGCTCCATCTGTTCAGGTTGCACCGTTCCCCAGATTTCGCCCACAGCTCTTTACATACTTCGTTCGACAATTTAATTTTTCTAAATTATTGTAGATGTAGGATTTGACAGCACCGCGTAGCCATTTTGGCACAAATGAAAAAAAAATCCTCTGCTTTCTATTGTGAACTGCAGCTCTCCACAGTGCATCATAATGTGCACGAGCTGGTGCAAATCAGCATTTTTTTGTTTTTTATAAAGTCAATTTAAATCAATATTGCGACTTAAAATGTCCGTAATATAACATAATGATCCACAGGTGTCTTAGATCTGAAGTACACAGAAGTAGTAGTACAGTAGTTGCACAGTTTGTTAAAACATGAATCTCCAATCTAATCGCAACCGCTATGATTGTCAACAAAATTGCACATTGATATTTTTCACAAATACTTCAGCTCTGTTTTGAACTACATCATTAAGAATAGAATTTGACACGTCCATATGTAGATGCAACAGTTTAATCGTGTAAATTCCTTGTTGTTTTGTAGCAAAGGAGTTCATTTGAAAGTTTTAAGTATATTTTTATAAAATAAATTATGTTAAAGAACACATTCTGCAACAGTGACTTTTTTGAGCTTTTAACCATGTCTGTCATCAAAAATATACCTGAAGTAGAATTCAGTTGCGTTCACACTGTTTTGAGGGATATTTATTAGAAAATCCTCCCCCCTCTGAGCATCAAACACACTTCCTACTGAACTTCCTGGATTTTTAAAAACATATTTTCAGATCATCCGAGAATGTTCTGCTGTTTTAAGTCTTTAAATCATTGCTAAACTCGTTCTGAGCATTCTTCCGTCCAAACACGATAATTGCTGCTGCTATCTTGATTATTGCCTTTAGCAATTGGTGCCATCTACTGGCTGGATGCACTAAGTAAGTGTCTTTTGCAGACTCCTGAGGAAAACATGAATTATTTTATAATAAAACTTTGTTTTGTTTGTTTCAAAAAAAATGAGATGGCAAATTAAAGGTACTCAAGAGCATGTTTGATGACTAAAAACAATACAAAAAATGCATAATGTTTTTCCTTGAAACACATCCAGGTGGTATCATTTTTGAAAGTACTGTATGCTCAAAATTCCTCACATTCACGTCTTTATCTATCATGCGTACCTTACAATCGACAGACTACAACAAACATAACAAAACAACTCCAGTGTCACCACTTTTTCCTTGACAATATTTAACCATGCTTTCTACAGTAGTGAATGGAATCCCTGGTATGAGCCCACACTTCTGAAACAGGCCCACATCCCGCGTTTGAGAATTGCCTTTTCTAAAATAAACCTATGGGAATCAAGCTGTTTGTTGATTGAGAGATGAGAGTTTTATATATAGACCCCGTCACTCAGCGTCTGTATTATTTTATTCTGGTTATAAATAGTCACATAGTTATCGACAGGCTTTTGGAGAGCGGGTCAAGTGGGTACACCGCTCCCTCCTGCTGGGTCTCTGTGAATGGAACGGGAGCGATGCGGGAAAACTGAACGGCGGAATAAATAATTGAATGTCACCATGAGCCCACCCATCGACGCTCCGGGCGCTGGAGTGTCCATACAGCGAGAGAGGGCTGGCGTTATAAGTGGGAGGGGTTGAAAAACTGAGAATATCGCAATTGTTGTTTTGGAGAAATGCAAAAATAGAAAATGGAGTTCCTGCAATAAAAAAGAGCTGACAAACTACAAGCAAACAGAATCTTTAACACTGTAATCTTCCAAACAAAAGGGTATATTATGCATTTCTATTTTAGTGGTTAATTTTATGGTCTGCTCCGTAACTGCACTTAAGCACATTTCTAATGGAATTGACATAATATTGTCTGAATTGTCATTGATGATCCAAAAAACAGACTAAAAGAAGAAGTAAAAAGTAGTGACCTTAATGATTCCTAAAAAGTATCTGGCAAAACTACAACTTGAGTATGAAGTTATCTGAGTTAATGTAATCGGACAGAAATAAAACATTTAATAATGCATAGATTCTAGGGTCTAGAGGGGTACCAAAAAACAAAAAACATTTAAGTCAGTTAATAAATGTCTAAACCCATGTACTCAGTATCAATATTTTTTAGTTAATTAGTTTATCTTTTATTTTGAGCATTACAAAAACGAACAAACAAACATGCAGAATACATAAACATGGACAGGTTTTTTTTTTTGTTCAAAAACAACTTATTAAATCCCACCCCCATCATATCCAACACAATTTCACTTTTTAGATGCCTCCTGTAGTTCTGTCATAAATAAAGTCTGCTGTATATATCATCAGTCAATATAAAATATACACACATTCACAAGAACTCTCTCATTCCTCATTGTAACTATTGAAAATGTTCATTTTGTATTTATATTTGAACTGTCTTTCCATAATCTTACCCCACTTGAGGAAATGCAAAATCTTTTCCTACTCGTGTGAGTCTTGATGGTTTAAAGTTATTTTGCCCCCTTAAAAGATACCTCCCATCTCGGCTCTTAAACATTTTTTGTATATTACTGGGTAAACAATTTTTACTTGCTTTGTGCTGTCAAAACATTTACTATATCAGTACATTTGAATAACTTTGATTGAACAAACAAAAGGTGTGTATGTCCCTGATATCCAACCTTATGTACGACTCATCTGGCTTTTTTTTATAGAGTGATAAGTAGTTTTAATGAAGTGCTGTACTTATTTCCCCAGATCTCCGCACAGTAGTTGAAATAAGGCAAGATTAATGAACAGTGGAGCATATGAAGTGATCTATACTGTAGTTCAGTGCATGATTTTTAATGATACTGTACATATGTACACATAAATAAAAAGGGGTTTACTGGGATTATTCAGATTTTGGATAATTGTTTCAGTAATTTAAGTAATTTTGAAGTAAAGTTTATCGTGATATTTTTCAGCAGCAAAGTATTGGACTTTGAAATATGTTATTGTGACAGGCTTAATTTTTGCAAGACTCTGCTAATTTCCATAGAGAATGAATGCAACGCCAAGTGATGATCCACAATTTTAATGACACTTGTTGAGCGGTATTGTGAAAGGACCTGTAGAAAATAAAAATTGATCAGAATGAGCTCCTGTATGGATCAGAGCAGAGCAGTTTCATATGTTTCCTTGATTTATTATGACGAGCATTAGTCTAGTCGCATTTGTGGAGAAGGTGCTGTGTCAGTTTACGGAAGATTTGGGGGCAAATCACGAGTTTAATCTGCCAACAAAAAAGTAAATGCAAAACATCCATCCATCCATCCATCCATCCATCCATCTTCTTCCGCTTATCCGGGGCCGGGTCGCGGGGGCAGCAATCTAAGCAGGGACTCCCAGACTTCCTTCACCCCAGACACTTCCTCCAGCTCCTCCGGGGGGATCCCGAGGCGTTCCCAGGCCAGCCGAGAGACATAGTCCCTCCAGCGTGTCCTGGGTCTACCCCGGGGCCGCCTCCCGGTGGGACATGCCCAGAACACCTCCCGAGGGAGGCGTCCAGGAGGCATCCGGAACAGATGCCCGAGCCACCTCAGCTGGCTCCTCTCGACGTGGAGGAGCAGCGGCTCTACTCCGAGCTCCTCCCGTGTGACTGAGCTCCTCACCCTATCTCTAAGGGAGCGCCCAGCCACCCGGCGGAGGAAGCTCATTTCGACCGCTTGTATCCGCGATCTTGTCCTTTCGGTCATTACCCAAAGCTCATGACCATAGGTGAGGGTAGGAACGTAGATTGACCGGTAAATCGAGAGCTTCGTCTTTCGACTCAGCTCTTTCTTTACCACAACGGTCCGATACAGCGCCCGCATCACTGCAGACGCTGCACCGACCCGCCTGTCAATCTCACGCTCCATCCTTCCCTCACTCGTGAACAAGACCCCGAGATACTTAAACTCCTCCACTTGAGGCAAGGACTCCCACCCACCCGGAGAGGGCAAGCCACCTTTTTCGGTCGAGAACCATGGCCTCGGATTTGGAGGTGCTGATCCTCATCCCAGCCGCTTCACACTCGGCTGCAAACCGTCCCAGTGCATGTTGCAGGTCCTGATTTGAGGAAGCCATCAGGACGACATCATCTGCAAACAGCAGAGATGAGATCCTGTGGTCCCCAAACCAGACACCCTCCACGCCCTGACTGCGCCTAGAAATTCTGTCCATAAAAATTATGAACAGAACCGGTGACAAAGGGCAGCCCTGGCGGAGTCCAACATGCACTGGGAACAGGTCTGACTTACTGCCGGCAATGCGAACGCAGCTCCTGCTCCGGTCGTACAAGGACCGGACAGCCCTTAGCAAAGGGCCCCGGACCCCATACTCCCGGAGCACCCCCCACAAGGCGCCCCGGGGCACACGGTCGAATGCCTTCTCCAGATCCACAAAGCACATGTGGACTGGTTGGGCAAACTCCCATGAACCCTCGAGCACCCGATGGAGAGTATAGAGCTGGTCCAGTGTTCCACGACCAGGACGAAAACCACACTGCTCCTCCTGAATCCGAGGTTCGACTATCGGTCGGATTCTCCTCTCCAGTACCCTGGAATAGACCTTACCGGGGAGGCTGAGGAGTGTGATCCCCCTGTGGTTGGAACACACCCTCCGGTCCCCCTTCTTATACAGAGGGACCAAATGCAAAACAAAAAATTAATAATAAAATAAAAAAAAATACTGTTACCTTGTGCTTTTCTGTACAAATTATATGTACAAGTGTTTTTATGCATGGCCTCCTGTGCTGTTGTTCAAGGTGTGTGTGTATTTGATTGTCATTGCTAATAGATTCGAAAGGTAATTTCCGCAGTCTGTAGAACATTTGGATTTTTCTCATATTTTGCAGCCTTGTTGAGAAGCTTATGTTCATGCAACAAAACTGAAAATAGTCCTGTGGTTTTTACATAGTCCTGATACAATCTTGGTGTATCGTACGGTGCTGCCCACCTCACATTCCTCAAGTGGAAATAAAGTGCGGAGCTTATCTGAGTAAACTTTACCAATGTGCTGCTCCGTGTTTGCACTGGAGCATGTCGGCGCTGGCGTGGCTCAAAGGCTCAAAGGCCAGGCCAGAGTTTATCAGTCATAAATATGAGAGAGGGCATCAGGTGTCCAGCGACTCTATTTACTCAGCACCAGAGAGAGAGAGAGGAGATGGGGACAGATAGAGAGAGGGGAGAATAGAGGGAGAGGGGGAGAAAGAGAGGAAGATAAGCCATGTTTTCCACTGGTTCTCTTTGAATCTGATTAATACAGACAGAAAGTGTCTCCACTGTCTAAAGTGAACCTTACCGGTCTATTTAAGCGATCCAAAGTGGGCCCTGAGAAGTACTAGCTTCCGAAACGGTCTGGCTCGCTTTTGGCTCCTTGAACACTTTAGCACTAGATGATTGGATAAGAGAGAGCACAGACTCAAGTGGAATCGACACACAGCCCCCTGCATTAAAGCCCAATATATTCATTTTCCAGTGCATAACGCATCTGACTACGGCTGCAAGTCAAGTATTGCGACAGTGATATTTTTTTAATCTTTTCCAGGTATAAATAAATAAATAAATACATACATACATACATAGCAGAAAAGTATAAATGCAGAAATAGAGGATGAACCAGAACTATTTTCTTGCTCTGGCAGTGCCACAAACTTACAAAATGTCCTTTAGTGAATTGCTAAGATCAGCCTTGTGATTAAAAGTAAATACTTCAGCTACGATCTGGATCAAGAGCCAGGCGTTGACATGAAATGAAGCGTTCTGTAGCGCACCAATGCAAACTAGTCATGATCTCCAGATCTTTACTGAAGGATTAGCTTATTGTGCATGTTTTGGGTTGATGGGGAAACTCAGAGTGCAAACTCTGCACAGCAAGGCCATCAGTGACTATGCTGCGCCATATTTATTACTATGAAGCAGTGGTCACTGTTAAAGAAATGATAGTGGTTTCGGTGGAGCAGTAGAAGTGAGCATTAACTTGTGAGTTTCTTCTAATAAGACAGTTGTAAAAAAGCTATAAGCTCATTTACCTGACATGTTTCAGCGGCAGGACTTCCACCTTCATCAGACATTTTTTTTAACAACTGTTTTATTAGAAGAAACTCACAGATTAATATTTACAAGAAGACAGAATGAACTTTCCAAATATAGAAGTGAGCAGCAAACTTAATTAATTACTTAATTGTTGTTTTGTAAGATTTAGTGAGTTGTGAGTTTTTGATTGGCTGAAACAAGTTGTGTTTGTGACACAAGATTGAAAGTCCTTCCTTCAAAGTGATTAAATTTATGGCCATTTTTATTCTGGCATTTTCATGCTGCCTTATTGTATTTTTCAGACCAAAATACAAGTACATGGTAAACATTCAAACCTTTGGAAAACAACTTTTCTCTAACTAACTCTAACTAACTTAAACTGGCTCTTTTGCTTTATTTTGAAATGAAACCATGGAGATCTATGTGAAAGTTGATTCTAAAGTTTGTACGAAACCCTACACTCCTCCACATATCTCTCTCTCTCTCTCCCTCTACCTCCCTCGAGATCAGGAAGAATGTCCTAGGATTTCTCTTTACCAACAAACAAATTAGTCTTTGTTTATCCCCCTTTTCTCTCCATCTCCCTCTCTCTCCCTCCCCCGACTGTGGAGTAGAAAATTCTCAATGAGACAAAGCCAGCAAGCCCGCTCGCTCACTGGGGACCCTGAGGCCATCCCAAACACTACATTCGGCTGGATTGATGGTTTCCGTTCTAAATTTGGACCAGGGGAAGAGCCAGACATGAACGATTCAAAGCCAGTCGAACATTACAAAAACACTACAACTGCGGCTGGAGCTATTTTTAGAGTGAGAACGTGAACCGGGGGAGGAGCCAGTGTTTCAGAGAGCAGGAGTAGTAAACAAACGCACTCAAAATGGAGGTCAAGACTATGCCAACATTTTACGGTGCTCTGTTTTAGTGGAGGGTCAGCCACCTGCCTGTCCCCATGGAGTCAAGTCATTTCCTGGTATATTCCAGAGATTGATATTGAATTTATGTATCTGTAATCTATTCAATTATCGTTTTTATCGCAAAAACAAACTTAAAAACATGTTTTGTCACAGTGAGCTATCTCGCCTCTCCACAGATCTGACCTAGAACTTGACCTGTGAACATCTTGTATCCACGGAGGTAGATGAGTTTAATGCCATACTGCGTAACATTCCAAGTAAAGCAATAACATGTCCATGGAGACAAACAGGAGCCAGACACCCAAAAGTTACATAAATCATGCATCTAACCAAAGTAAGGAGTGGTGCGGAGCAGTGAAAAAATTGCAGAAAAAAACTGACAATAAATCGGAAGTTGTTTCCTATTTACAGCACCACAAACTATTGCTAAACGTACAAGTATGGAGAAGCACACTCTGCCTAAGCTCGAGGGGCCAAAGCGAAAAGTGGCTATGGTGCACCGTTAAATTTTGACATGTTTTTACCAACATTTTTATTGTATTTTTTTATGCCTCCTGCTAATTTTTGTTCAGACAGTTTTGACATCAGTGAGTCACATTTAAAACACATTAAATGTGTTTTTCTTTTGTAATTTGGCTCATTTGAAGGCTTGGATTATCTGTTGTGAAGGCAGACCTCAAGCATGACGCCAGAGGTTTGTTTGCTCAGTTGTCTAGGAAAGCTCTTTTTTAGTTACTTCAAATACTACATATTAATGATTATTGAAAAATGCTATGGTCATGTGGCAGGGAAAAAATGTCAGTTACTAAGCTTGAATCATTCATAATAAACTATTTGTTCATTATGAAGCAAATCTTAGTTCATGCTTTATTAAGACTAATTAAGGCGCAGTTCTTGAAAAGTGTTTTGAACAAATATTTTAGCACGGAAACAAAAATAAACCCTGGTAAAATTAAAAGCTCAAAATAAGGCACATTGTACATTACATTTTATTATGAGAATACAAAATAATGATAAAAAGAAATGTAACTGAAAGGCTCTGCTGTATAGGCCTACTTTGTACTACTTCTCTACAAATATTTGTAACAATATTTAGGCTACAATATTTAACGGCATTAGACAACCATTGCACTTTGTGTTACATTTTATGTATTGAAAAGCACTCTATAAATAAAATTTTATTTGATTTGATTGCTCATATTATTCAAAAATGTAGGTTTACTTCCAGGGTTTCTGCCGGGCATTACAAAGCATTAAAAGTCATTAAATGAATTTTGGCAAAAATAAGGCTTGATAATATATTAAAAAGTGTTCAATTCAATCCCCACATTTGGTCTTAAAAATAAGACCATATTATTATGGCAGTCTGTGTCAGCAGTGCATGTCCATGACTTTCGAATGTATTTTGAATCCCAGATGTACTGCATTTATTCTAGATGTTAATTGTTTTGATCAAATCTAAAAAGTAAAAGCTAGGGTTCAGAACCTACATGTGTGTGGGTATCAATATATTAGCTTCATTATATTCTCATTATATTCTCGACATTCTGCTGCCAAATGGAATGGTTACAAGCCAGTAGTATTGACGCGATAAAAGCTTAAAATGCAACAAACTTAAAAAAAAGAAAAAGAAAAAAAGGTAAATCTCTAGTTTTGAGGTTGATTATGGCATTAAAAATCTTGAATTGTGGCACTAAAAAGCATTACATTTGATAAACTGGAACCTTCATAAACCCCGACTTCATCTGGTCCGCCTCTGTAAACCACAAGGACACAAATAGAACAGACTGTAAAACGGATATGGAATCTTCACATCAGATTCATTGACTGAATAGTGCCATGGCCGATAAGGAGCTGTTAGTAAACACACTCCATATTTGGTGCTTGCTTCCTGGCTGCAGGCGGAGGAGCTCCTATCTCCACATCTCTGCTGCATGCTTGGGATAGCTGTTCAAATGCACTCCCAGTTTTACAAAGCACAAAACGTCTGTTTATTTATGAATGTGGTTGCATTTATGTATTCAAAATAAAGCTGTATTATAATAAATGAATGAATAAATAAATGAATAAATAAATAAAACAATATCAATAGCATTCAATATATATATAAATTGTTTTATCATATTCTGTTTACTTTTTCCAATCAGACAGATTGAATCAACATGTTTGATAAACCACTATAAAGCCATATTTATGAATAAAGATGAATTCCAAATAGTATTTCAAGCCTCCACAAACATTTTGATATTAAACGTGCTGTAACTGATCGTAAAACCTGAATTATTTCATTTGAAACGGTTTGCATTGGTCCAAAGTTATTGCTCACTTACCTAAATGTCGTCTGAGCATCCTAATTATTCACTGTGATGAGTTTATGGACGCTTTTTACAACTTTCAGAGCCCAGAGCAGAGTTTACTGTCAAAGTTAAGCTAAAAAACATTAGCCTGTTGACAGGACACTTCCTGCTTTTCGGAATCAAACTTTCTATAATTAGATGCATACAACACACAGTGGCCTCATTTGCCGTCTAAGAGCTGCTTTATCAATTTATCTGTGCAAAACATTTGGGTTCAGCCCCTTAACTTACATCTTTCTGCAACTAAAAGTGTGCCCACATTGCAACTGTCATCGAGTTTAGATGACAATATTTAAGTGTAGATGTTATATTTTCACAAACTGTTAAGGATGCACGATAAATTAGCATTTCGATTGTATTGAGATTATTATGAAAATTAATCTGTGTTGTGAAATAAACTATTTAAGAAGTTCCGTCATGATGTTTTTAATTTAGTCATACTTTGGCCTTGTTTTAGCCCTGGATTAGTTAATGATAATCTCAATTATTTGGCATATAATTGAAATCACAATTATTTCAAACAATTACTTTTATATTGTCCAAATTATTCTGTAAAAAAATTATAAACCAAATATATTTTATTAGTAATGTTTTTAAAAAAGTGCATTTGCTCCAGTTTTGCTCCAGCAACATTTTTGCAATTGAATAGAGTTATAATTGAAATCACATTTACATATACGATTAAGTTGCACTAACCTACTCTGAATGTTCTGAAACAAGTGACAAAAACGTGACTAAAAGCAACAAAAACGGAATTAAAACCCACAAAAACGCAACTAAGTATATTTTATTAATAATGTTTTAGAAAAGTGCCTTTGCCCCAGGTTTTGAGGCAAAAGGAGTGCACTTATAGTTCTGAACAGAAGACTATTAATTGTATTTCCAATTACAACATTTTTGTTTGAATACAGTAGTAATTGAAATCACGATCATATATACAATTAATTGCACAGCCCTAGGATTAGTTTTGATGTTATTTTTCTTGCTAAGGGAAGAAGCCTTATTATGATGTTTCTATTAGTCTTTAATATAATACATAAAATAAGAAAACCTTTATTTGTCTGACAATAAGAAAATTCAAGTGCTGCAACATATTGTTCAAGAACAGCAGGAGAATATGGACACACAATACAAAAATCTAGATAGATAAGTATCTTGCAGGTAGAGCAAAAACAATGGGCTATAACACTATTATGTACAATAAATGGCTCTGGCTATGGTTGTGTACAGTGCAACATATAGACAAGATTAAATAACAGGCAAAGTGACCTCAGTGAATTGTACCAAAGATAATTCACATTATGTATCTGTATTACACACGATACATCCATCATGCGACAGGAGTTATGGACTTACAAATACTTTTCATTTCTTCTGTCAGTATTTGTTTGTTGTCATACCTTACCGTAAACTGGTCTGATGATGAAGAAATTAAAGTATCTATAATCAAAGAAGACCAAATCGAGTGTTATGAACTTAAATATGAACTTTTAGGTTTATAGATTTGTAACTAAGTGGCCATTATTATCTTGTCGCACCCTGTCGTTTCCTCCTCCGCCTCTGCACTGTTTTGAGCAGTTGGATCAGTGCGTGTTGTGGTGAGCAGCTAAGCCTGTGTAAGCACTTAACAGGTTTAACCAAGGAGCTCATATGCCCCCGTCTTTTGGTAGACCCGTTTTAAAAGCAGACATTTTGTAATTTATTTTGGCTTTGTAAATTCTTTTGAACGCATTTTGGGTTTTGTTGTTTAACTAACGAACCTCTGTAGGGAAGCAGTCCTTTTATTTTAATGTCGAAGAGCTTACCCACTGTTCAACAAATACAATAGAAAATGTGAACTTTAGGAGTTATATTGTGCCAAACACAGACCCAAAGACCTGTAGAAGAATAAAGTGGTAGCGTTGTGTCATAATTTCTTCTGTATAATGCTAACATTAAAATTAATTCTTGGTAAAATGTTAGATCTGGGTGGTTTGCAGATCACCCAGACCATGTAAAAAGCTCCTCTAACCAGAGTTAACTTATTATTCTGGGTTTTTCCCAGTCCACCAGATTAATTACTTCCAACATATAATTCTTCCCAATTAAGCCCTTTTTTGACAATCGTTCGGTTGGATGCTGTCAAGTTTACTATCAATAAAGATGATTTTGTTATTTTTGCCCATTTCTCTTGGCCGAGCCCCTTTTCTTGACACACTACCTCATCCTACCAGCTCAGCAAGTTTCTTTAGCAATTAATACCACTGCCCTAGGAATGTTCTAGTTTGCTTTGATCGAAAGTCTGAACTCAGTGCCCCCTACAGGCCCAGTACCATGTCCTGACCTTTGTTTCAACTCTTGGTACAGATTCCTTACAGTTGTTTTTGTTGCTGCGTAGTAGTTACCAGGCTTTTCCCCGGTGGCAGCTCCAGTATTGTCCTAAATAGGTCTCCAATGCACATGTTGCTCTAGTGACTTCTGTGTGTTTTTTTATAGTAAGTAAAAGTAGAAGAACATTGTAAACTATATAATAACTCTACAGGCCTTTGCTTTATCTAAAACTTTAACATAAACAATGCAAAATAACCTTTGGTGTTACACACTTAAATATTGTTATAATGCTTCATACATTTGTGAAGCTTTGGAACGGCCCTGCTGTGCATAAACATCCTCGAATGCTAACAGTAGCTGCGGGCTAAATGCTACCGCTGCATTTTAACACCTACAGAAGAGTCTGTCTACTTTTCTGAGGTAACACCAGGTCAGCAACCACCATTAAAACTCAGCTGAGACTCAACATGAATTTGTTGTGCTTTGAAAATACATAATTTAGCAGGAAACCGGTAAAACAAATGGTCAAGTTTGTGTTTCCCATTTAATCATTACTATACTACAATTACTACAATATGATGCGTTGCCAGTAGTATCTATAATTGCAGCGACATCTTTGTCCAGCGGATTGGGTTTAGCAGCGGCTATTGACCTTATTCTGCCCCGCCCACTTTTGCCGTTTTTTGCACTTTTGTTGTAAACGCACTTCCGTTTGACAAGAACTGCGTTAAAGCTAATGACAAACGAGGAAAATGTCTCGCCGCTACAATGTTACATAAAGTAGATTGATTTGTGTAAAATGTTTAATGAACAAGTCAACAACGCACCGATTTCCTGGTCAGTCTGAAAACGGCTTTTTAGTCCGTGTAGAACTTATTTTCTGTTGAGCTCGTCTGCTCCATGTAAACTAATACAACAGAAACAAGACGGCGGCGCGTAAGGCAACTTCAGGAATAAGGTTAATTGTCAACTTAAACCAACAGATAAATGTAGTCTAGACTGAAAATACATAACTATTTAACAATGCCTGAACAACTCAATCTATGTTTTAAATCATGGTTTAAAAGTAAGGTTAGTATTAACTATAGCATAACGCCGTGTGTAGTACTCAGTTCGCATCTCTCTTGCTATCACAAAGAAAAGCGAGTGAAGAGAGGAGCAGAGCAGGAGTTAGAGGTAAATCAGCTCACACAGAGATCATGAACGGAGGGAACAGTGATGCATAAATGTACTGCAGTCGAGGACATGCTAGACGCGGTCAGCCGTTCAGAACCTGCTCCAACTTGACCTGCTATGAAATTATAATTATTATTATTATTATTTTGCGGTTCTTTCCGAGCCGAGGGCAAACCTTAAAATGTACAAGACCCGCTTGTGCTGCAGAGCCAAAGTGCTAACTCTGCACAATTAGCACAACATCAGTTTGTAAGCTATTACAGTACTTTACTTTTGCTTGTTTTACAGTCTGTATTAGTTAAATCAATGCTGTATACTATGGCATAGAGAGAAGGAAACAATTCTCACCCTATTATTGAGCCATGTTCTCACCGCTTTTCTCCAAAACTAGTGAACAGTGAGCTCAGCTGATCCCTCTAGCTTTAAAGGACTTATATCAAGCAAAATTAACTTTTTTGAACTTTTAGCCATGTTCTAACATTGTTCCGTCATCAAAAACATACCTGGAGTTGCATTTAGTTTCATTCATGCTAAGTTTTATAGTTCACTATTATTAGGAATGGCTCATTTAATTTAAATATCATGCAAAGTTTCTAGATGTTCAGTCAGACATTTGTAAAAAGGCAAAAGGCCAATAATGGCTGAGATTGTAACAAAAGCTTTCTTACCCTTTTATTCAATCAGCACCAAAGGTAATATTAAAGAGGATGTATTACATTTCAATGGTGCATTAAAAGTTAACACATATCATATACAGATCACCATCTTACTTTTTGTTTATATGAAAATGCTATATTGGCCAAAAGCAGAGTTTAATCATTTTTACTTTTTTCAAGTCACTTCATAACCTTCAACCTCATCATCACAACACAATCCATGTGAGTCCTCCCAGGTCCAAACTGTCACTAAAAACAAGAAAGCAAAAGCAAATGTAACGCTATCTTAAATAACTGTGTTGTTGCTGTGTACTGTATCTGTAGCTGCTGCTCTGTTCTGTAAGGGAGGGGGGAGCAGAATACCTGAAGGGTGGGGCTGGAGCCTGATTACGTAAGCGTCTGGGTGTTGCACTGTACAAAAGACAGTCAGTGTGCCACGGTTTGTAAAGAGGATTCAAATAGTTTTCGAATAGTGCCCAGGACACACAAGGATTACATGCACACATTACAAACTCCAGGCATGTTTTTGATGAGGTAGTAATGTTATAACATGCTAGAAAGATCCAAAAAGTCACTTTTGCATAATCTTTAATTATACTGACACTAACACTGGCTTTGAATCTTCACAAACAGATCCATTTTACATTACAGCATTTCATCATGCCATAGTGTTCAGCACATCAGTAGTTAGCTGTTCTTTCTCTTCCTGCAATATTCATGTCACTGTAGGTGTAAAAGCAGTGGAGCTCTGCAACTTTACTATAAACAACATATCATCATCAAGTCTATTACATGATACATGTTTTCAATATTATACAATACAACAAGACCATGTGACAATATGTTGCAAACCGAAATATTGTCCCAGCCCTATTATTTATATTACTATTTTTGTTTAGATCAGTGCCTTGTCTGAAATAAAAACAAGAATCAATGAAGCCTTTGCCTCTCTGTAATTATGTAATAATGACCTCTCCACAAATGTTTACCTTGGGATTGTGTTTACAGCTTTAATAGCCAAACATGATGTGAATCTGCTGCTCCCTCAAGTGCTCTCCACTTCATTATAATTAATAATACATGTCTTTTATTGGAGTGCAGGGATGCTCTGGTGCTGAGCTTTCAAGTGTGCATTCAAATGCTGGGTTATCCAAGATGGCAACAATACAATTTCAATGTGGAAAATACAATGTGAAACTAAATCTTCTTCTAAATAACAGATCCAGTCCGGTGTAATGTCGAATGTACTTACCTCTGCTGACCCTGATCAAAGATATCCTCCCGATAAAATCCAAGCATTCCAGTACACAGTGTGATTTGAAAGTGTTACTCAAAAGCTTTTTTGTGTTTTTGTGGCATTTTTAATCACTGTGTTGCATTGTAAGTGTATCAAAGAGGCAGCAGTCAAATGCCCGTAGTAAAATCTCAGCTAACAGGATTGTATGGCGCAAAGACGATTATTATAATATTAATCTTCCCATGTTAATCTATAGGAAGGTGGTTGTGCAAATGCACAATTCAGTGGCTTGGTCAGTGTTTAAAATTAAAGTATACGCTCTGTCAATTTTGACAATTCTGTAGCTGTCATGAATGTATATTAGTTGTATGCGTTCTTGTATTTTGCTAAAAATGCTATACATTATTAGCTAATGTAGTGACAATTTGAGCACTTGGTGTGTGGACCTCATTAGAACCTGCTGACATAGACCAGTGCAGGACAAATGATTGGAGAGGAATACATTGATAAAAAACGAACTCATATCTGATCAAGTGGTAGAAACACAAATGTTCAAATCATATAATTTTGTCAACATAAAAGCTTTATGTTGACAAAATGAAATCATTTGAACATTTAACACTTGCTGATAAAAAAGTTCCTGTAGTTAATCTACTTCTTGAGCCAAACTACCAAAAACACCCTAACTCCTCTCTCCTCTCTTCCAGTTTGTGCCCCGAGCATCGACATCCGGAACGACCTCTCTGAACTCCAGCGCCTCGAAAACTGCACGGTAGTGGAGGGTTACCTACAGATCCTGCTCATCTCCAACACCAACCAGGAGGAACTGCGCTCACTCAGCTTCCCCAAACTCACCCTGATCACAGACTTCCTGCTGCTCTTCCGCGTCTCCGGCCTGACCACGCTCAGCACCCTGTTCCCCAACCTCACCGTCATCCGCGGGCGCAACCTCTTCTACAATTACGCCCTGGTGATCTACGAGATGACCCACTTAAAGGACATCGGCCTGTACAACTTAAGGAACATCACCCGAGGAGCAATAAGAGTGGAGAAGAACAACGAGTTATGCTACTTAGATTCGGTGGACTGGTCTCAGATAATGGACGCAGAGAGTAATAATATCATCAACGGGAATAAGGAGTCCAAAGAGTGCGACAACGTGTGTCCGGGCGTCATGGAGGACAGCCCAGTGTGCAGACGAACGGATTTTAACGATAACTTTAACTACCGCTGCTGGACGTCCAACCACTGTCAGAAAGGTAAGAGGCAATGGAGTCTGGTCCGCCATTTTGGTACTGATATTTAAGACAAAACAAAAGTTATAAATTAAATTTGCATTAGGAGTGGACACATTTTTAAGAGTTTATGTGTACGCCTACGTCTGGGAGACATGTTATGCTTTTGTTTGAGTGATGATCTATGACACCCGTGGATAAAAATTTGATATTTTTTAATGTTTTAAATTGAGACACTACAGGAAAACTGGTTTTTCTGGTTTTTTTGGTCAGTTTGCTCTCTAAACATAAAAACTTTCACCTAAAAACATCCTTAAGAAGTTTTATTATTTCATTTAATCCACTTGCATCTATAGATTTAGTTTAGTCACATTGTAACTTCAAAGGGCGTTTTCTCCAAATGCATTTTTCTCCCCCAGAAACATAAAGATCAACCCTTAAAGTAGCTCTTACACACACCAAACTTTACAATCTTGATAGAACCTAAAGAAGTTCCAATTTGATATCTGTATTTCATTTAATATTTTATTTTGTCCTATTCACTCTCAGTCTTTTGTCTTATCACTGTAGTTACTTTATTACAATCCACATGAAACAAAAACTCAAAATAAAATTACAATAATAAAATAATGATATAAATTTCAATGTGTCCAAAATGGCTGACCATGCTGATCAGTGTTTTTAACATGGATTGTGAAATCATGAATATTTAGATTATTACTCATACGTCACAATCAAAATCTGCCGATATAGAAAAGCTGTGATTGATTCTTTGATTGTGAAGGTTCTTAGCTATAGAACTACAGATGGTGATACTTTGGTTTGGCCAAAGATAACCAAGGATTTCCTTTATATTTAAAGCTTGTTACAGCTGTTGCAAGTTAGACTAACTTTTATAAGTTAGACATATGAGGAAATAGGCAACGCCAGTATTGTTTTATATCAATGAGCACGTAGTATAAAGAGGAATGATATTTAAATGCTCTCACCGTATGCAGGTCATTTTTTAAATGGAATATTCCATTATCATTAATCATACTGTCTTACATCTAATACATACTCAAATTTGTAAAGAACTAAACACAATTATGTGGTTGTGCACGTTTGTTCGTGCGTCTTCACGTGCTGCGTGGCTCAGACATTTGAGCCGTTCATTCAGTCCATGGCGCTGGATGATTTGTTAATCATGACTTTTGCACATTTGTGCTTAAGTTGTTTTTATTGACGACTGATATTCAAATGTTGTAAGTTGTTGTAAGTAGCGGGGCTGAGATTGTGTGTCGACAGTGTCGACTCCACATGAAAATAGCAGCTGCATTTCCCTTGTTTTGTATTTATCTTATATTCATTCATTCATTCATTCATTCATTTTCTACCGCTTATTCCCGTTAGGGGTCGCGGGTGACTGGAGCCTATCCCAGTGACTTTGGGCCTTAGGCGGGGTACACCCTGGACAGTGGCCAACTCGTCGCAGGGCTGACACAGAGAGACAGAGACATTGACAGACAACCATTCACTCTCACATTCATTCTCTAGGGACAATTTAGAGTTGTCAATTAACCTACACAGTCATGTCTTTGGACGGTGGGAGGAGCCGGAGAACCCGGAGAGAACCCACGGTAACACGGGGAGGACATGCAGACTCCACCCAGAGAGATCGTGTGATGTTGGGGTGGTTCGGAATTCGAAACCACGATGTTGGGGTGGTCTGGGATTCGAACCCCCGATCTCCTTATTGAGAGGCAGAAGCTCTAGCCGCTCTGCCACCGTGCACCCCTATTTATCTTATATTTTCTTTCTTAATTCCGCATAAGTTTCGTGGTTAGGATTGACAGTTCCTTGTGCGTGAGGTACACAGCTTTTATTTTTCTATCATTCAGAAAATCCAGAGTTGACAGTGCAACAGGTCTGGATTTAATCAGGACAAAGTCACGACTAAACCAGGAACGGATGTAAATGAGAACTAAACCAGGGAACCAAAAAGTAAATGTAATATTCCCTAATATTGTTATGCTCTTGACTTAATACTGTAAACGCTGTATAGTAAAGCTAAAGTTAAGGTGAACCTTGGAGGAGCTTCCCGTTTGTTTAAGAACATCCCGTGTTTGTTTGCATATTTTAAACATGAACAGGTTCACTGACCTGGGGCCAATCACAAGTTTTTCTACAGTGAAACTTCCAGATATTTTTGTGGCTTTTATATCTGTAATTGAAGATTTATACTTTGTTGGTGTACAGAGGTAGTTTTGATTTGAAAATGAATATGGATATAGAGTAAATATTGTTTTGAAAATATGGCTATCGTGATGATATTCAGATGATATTATGCCAATCCAACTGAAATGTCTTTTAAAATGATTTTTATTATTTATGAATTATATTATTATTTTACTATTCCAGGTTTAAGTATCCATAATTGCGAAATGTCAACATTATTGACATTTTAAAAAACATACCCACCTCTAGTGTTGGCACGATTCTAAAAATTCAAACTAGATTTCAGTACTAAGGAATAGAATAGAATCGTCAGTCCTGCGACGAGTTGGCCACTGTCCAGGGTATACCCCGCCTAAGGCCCAAAGTCACTGGGATAGGCTCCAGTCACCCGCGACCCCGGGAACGGGTATAAGCGGTAGAAAATGAATGGATGAATGGAATAGAATGGGCTCAATATCGATTTCACGACAATTTTTTAGACAATAGACTTTTTAACATAAAATAATAGTACTTTCTTTATGTTGCCACACGGACTTATGTTAGTTCTGATTATTCTAAAACTGCTCAAGATTGACGATTGCTCAAATTAGTATACAGTTGCGATACTTGTTTTATCATCAATCATTCACGATTGTTGGTACCTTACAGTGGAATCTTTTAATTCCTTTTATTCACAAGTCTAAATGACTTGGAAAGCTTTACGAAATTAGATTTTCTATTTTGGCATGTAGATTTAAAGGACAAATATTATTACTTGTATTATTATTGGCCTTTAAACATTCACTTGAGTTTCTTCAGTTTGACATATCATGTTTTAGAACTAAAAATAAAATGCTTTTACAAAGAAAAAAGCATTTTCTTTGTAAAAACACTGCGTTGGGAGGTGCCATTTTGACTTAGCTGTGGCTCCATCTACTGGCTGTAGAGGAAATTGCACAAGTAAATATATACCCACAATGCTTTGCAGTAAGCAGTGGATTTGACGAAGTTGTAATTATTGTGATTAGACGGAAGAAATGTTCAGAGCGAGTTTGGCGATTGTTTAAGGACTAAAGATTCTCGGATAAGTGACGTCAGTGATCATCTATGTTCAGGACGCAGTCTTGATGAGGGAGAGGATTGTTTTTGATGATGAAACAATATTAGAACATGGCTAAAAGCTCAGCAAAGTCGATTTTGCATAATATTTGTCCTTTAACTGAAATCACTGTGTTGTTGCCTGTAATGCCCACAATTATTACTTTTTAGATCTTATGTTGTGACCTAAATAATTACGATTATCAACATGCCTAGTATTGATTAATATCTCATTTTCTAATCTCTAATACCCTCTTCTGATGGTAACTTAAATATCACAAACTTAAAGCTGATTTTGTTCAGAGATTCTTTGGCTAGTTTTCTTCAAAGACTAGATGAAGCTTCCCTTCCTTTTCTTCTGTCTCTATTCCTCTCTCCTGCTTCTTTCCCTCTCTCTCCTCCCTCCTTCTCTTTCCCGCTGCTGCATAATTGCCTTGTTTTTCTGCTGCACAGATGTTGGTGGAAGGGCAGGCAGGCAGTGGTTTTCTCTCTCTAATTACACTACAGTACGTCTGTCTGTGCGCACTACTCACTCCTGCCTCCGGGGGCTTCCTGACTTCACAGAGCAACAACAAACAAAGTCCCCCCCCTCCCCCCATCACCCCTCCCTACAGTTCCTACCTCCTAGTTCCTACCTCCTCCTCACTTCTATTAGCCAGACAAGAAGGAAACATAAGGAGCTACTTTGAGGAATCCTATGCACACAGCCGTGTATATATGTGTATGTACTGTATGTGTGTCTGTATACTGTATATGTGTGTGTATGTAACGCTATTCAACTTGGCCTGTCACAATAATTACTTTACTGTTCAAAAACTGACAGATGGAACTATAATTTCATATCACATATCATATACGTATCAGGGGCACTTTTTCTTGGCACCAGTGAGGGACTTTTTGTTATTTTTCGATTCTATTATTAAGATTTGAGCTGTAAATAACTTGTATGACTCATTATAGATCCAAACTAACTAAAGTGTTTCACTCTGTGCTTTTTATTCACTGACGCTCTTGCTTTTTTGACGATATTGTTCATTTACTGTGTCCGTGGCTGTAAGTAGTTTCAACATTTTTTCTTATACTGCCTAAATAGAACTCAGATGTTCCACTAAGTAATTCCAGTATAGTCTTGATAAAGATTATATAACTTGGAAAAGCTAAGAAATACAGTACATTATTTTGATAATTAGAAAAAAACAAAACAAAAAAACAACAACATCACTAAATTTGTTAAAATAATAATAATAATTTTTAAAAATCAATATATTGGTCAAATTAAGTGAGAGTTAAAAACAAAACACAAACAATAAAAGAATCAGTTTAAAAATATAGAAGGAAGTGTATTAACGTGTAAGTGTATGAACTCCACCAGCGATGAATGGACAAGAGGCCAGGGGGAGGGGCTAAAAGGCAAGAGGTGGAGCATGAGGGGGTAGGGGCTGTGAGGAGAAATGTCACCCAAATGTCACGTACACACTACATACAAAATTTGCTATCTCTGCCAACCGGAGTTACGTCAAATCCAACATTCCTTCACGTACTGTAACTGAATGGTAAAGCCTCTCCCCGTATTAGATAACATGTATTTCATGTACAAAAGTGTACTGTACTTTTTAGGTATCTGTACTTTATTTAAATACATTTTACAGTAGATACTTTTTACTTTTACTTCACTACATTTCAGAGCATATATATGTACTTTCTACTCCACTACATTTTTTAACTAGACTGAAAAGTAAAAGTATATTTTCTTAAGGTTTCAGACTTGCTGAAAGGACTGAGGGGTTTATTTTTTTATTTATGGTGACATCTTGCCTGTTTTTTGTTTATTTTTTATTTTCTTTATTTTTTTCTAGTTCCTTTTGAGCAAACAAAATAGCCCCTATAGAGAAAAATAACCAGGAAAGTTGCAGTTATGATGCAGTTATAATGACCAAAACGCAACAGAATAAATTAATCAAGATTACAGTTTGATGCTTTAATAGTTCTCCAAACCAAGTTTTACTTATATATTAGTATATTAGTATATTTTAAAATGTGATACTTATTGTTTTGCTGCTGTATTTGTAATTTTACTTGAGTAACAAAATGGAAATCTTCATCCACCACTGGAATACTTAATTATTACTTAAGGAAATAACTTAAGGAAGATCAAAACTGTGAACAAAATGTACTTTAAATGAAGTAAACATTAGAACTGAAGAGGTGTCTGTGTACCACCACTGATACATTCACCACAGTCTGAGAAACACTGATGTAGGTGCTTTTTGATTTATTCTCAGTGAGTGAATTGCTAAGTGATTGATAGCATGGGCATCGAACACCGTATCTACTCATTTATATATCAGTGCTCTGCCCCTTCCCTGCCCTCCGTTTTACTGTTACTTTTCAACATTTCAAATTTATCTTTCCTAAATACTCATTAATTTTTTTTGTGATTAAAGGCCAATATTTTACCACTGAACTATTGTTTTTGAATACCTTATCTCAAACTACTCCCAGAAGTAAAATTTTAATAAAATGTATTAGGGCCAAACAATATATCACAAAAGTATCAATATTGCAATATTGGCTGAAGCAATAATGATATCGGAACTAACAAAATATCAGTAACACCATCAGTAAGTCTTCCATCTGATAGAAATGTTCTGTTTATAAAAATAAATCATTGAAAAGGGAAAATGAGGAATAAAATATATATTTTTCAAACTAAATTAGCCTCAGTTTTATATTTGTAGGTTTTTATTTTAATATAACAGACATTATTGCATCAAAAATTGGGCTGCAACAATTAGTAGAATAATCGTGACTAGTCGACTGCAAACTATAACTGCAGTCGTATTTTGAAGATGGTTATCGTTCTCTGGACTAAACAGACTCTAAAACACAAACTTAAAGACTTTCATACCAAAGACAGTGACATTATTAAAGAAAAATGGCATAAAAGACTAGATTTCTGATTTTCCTCACCTATACACTTCATTTATATTATTCATAAATATTCTCTATCTTGAAGCCTTTATTTACAATATTCAAAAATGTATTTGGGAAAAAGTGTCTCAATCTAGTCAGTTAGTCAGCAATAGAAGTAATTGCTGACTAGTTGACTACTAAAAGCCTTAGTCAAAAAGTGTATTTAAACATCACAATAATCTGATGTCACATATCTTAATAGCCATATCGCAATTATTTCCAATGTCGTGCAGCCCTAAAATGTATGTTACTCAAGTAAATGTAACTAAAAGCCCACCTCTGCTCCTGTGGTGATCCGACAATGAAGAATTCAATCTGTGTTTTCAGTCCGGTGACTTTTTAAACGTTTGCTAAATGTGAAGATCATTCAGTTAGAAGCCTTCTAATGAATGTGTATATCAAATCAGTGAAACCAAATACATTTGACCATAACTGTGCCTCCTACTTGTATTTGAGAGTGTTTAAATTACATACAAATCAATTATTTACAAGTCTAATTTTAGCATACAGAACATATCTTTCTTTTACAACACATTTGCACCCTGTCCACTCTCTTGGTCAGCGATCATTCGGGCTATAGCTAGGGCTGGGCGATATCATGATAAAAATGGAATCGTGAGTTCGTCCCTGTGACAATCTGCTATTTTTGTGAAATGGTCATATCGTGAGACACTGTTTGTGTTTTTAATGCAGCTGTCTGTTCAAACTCACTTTTCTCCTGTTGTTTAGCCTCTGAAGCCTCTGAGCAGATGACTTTATTTACCTCTTAAAGGCCAGGGCCAAACAATTAAACAAAACTGAAACAAAATTACGATTTTAATGAATGCAAAGACGCGTTTAAATATGACAAACACAACTGAACGTGACAGAAACATGACTAAAAGTGACACAATTTTATATTAAAACAAATGGAGATAAGTCGTTATCTAAAGTTCGGGAGCAGGACCACACCTCATCCACGCCCCTTCCGGTGACTACTCTATTTAAACTTCCCGGTCACACACACCAGTGTTCGTTATTTCGTGCACTCACTCACCGGAGGCAGACCTCATGCCCCGCCAGGCCCTAGTTCAGTCTTATTCCGCTGGGCCGGTCCGTGCAGCTCTCCATTACAGACAATCGTTTCCTTCCATTTTCGCCTTCTCCCGCTTCTACTCAAACTATGGATCCAAACAGCAACGTCCTGCCGAGGGTCGCCCTCTTCATGTCTCGGGTCCAGATTCTCCCGCACTTCCAGGTTAATCCGCGGTCTCGCCGAGCGCCACTCTCGGATCGCTTCCGTCACCGCACTCCTCCTCGATGAAGAGGTGCGGCTCAGCTCCAGCTCCCCGGCTGTTCGATTCCCGCTCCAGCGTTCGGCTCCGATACCCGAGCTCCGGCTCCTGTTCCTGCTCGCCGCTTCCGACTCCGCGCCCTGACTCCTGCTCCGATTTCCGCGTTCCGGTTGCCGGCTCCTGCGCTCCTGTTCCCGCTCTCCACGTCCCGGGCCGACTTCCGTCACTGCACTCCTCCGAAGAAGAGAGTAAGGCCTAGCTCCGCTCCTGCACCCGGCTGTCTGTTTCCCGCTCCGCGCTCCGGCTCCTGTTCCGATTTCCTGCTTCCAGGCCCCGTGCCCCGCTCCGCTCCGTTCCGACTCCCGCCTTCCCGGCCCCTTCGCCCGGCACCTCCTCCGTCCCCGCTCCGGTTCCCGCTCTGCTTCCCGGCTCCCGCGTCCCCGCTCCGGTTCCCGGCTCCCGCGTCCCCGCTCCGGTTCCCGCTCTGCTTCCCGGCACCCTCGCCCTGGCTCCGTTCCCGCTCCCTGCTTCCCGGCTCCTTCGCCCCGGCTCCTGCTCCGTCCCCGCTCCGGTTCCCGTTCTGCTTCCCGGCACCCTCGCACTGGCTCCGTTCCCGCTCCCTGCTTCCCGGCTCCTGCTCCGTCCCCGCTCCGGTTCCCGCTCTGCTTCCCGGCACCCTCGCACTGGCTCCGTTCCCGCTCACTGCTTCCCAACTACCGCGTCCTGGCTAATGCTCCAGTTCCCGCGCTCTGCTTCTCGGCTCCCTCGCCCCGGCTCCGGCTCCGGTTCCGCTCCGCGTCCCGACTCCTGCGTCCCGTCTCCTGCTCCCTTCCCGCTCTCTGCTTCCCTGCTCCGGTTCTCATTCTCTGCCTCCCTGCTCCCGCGCCACGGTTCTCGTTCTCTGCTTCCCTGCTCCCTCGCCCCGGCTCCGGCTCCGGTTCCGCTCCGCGTCCCGACTCCTGCGTCCCGTCTCCTGCTCCGTTCCCGCTCTCTGCTTCCCGACTCGCGCGTCCCTGCTCCCGCGCCCCGGCTCCTGCGCTGGTTCCACTCTCTGATTCCCGGCTCCTGCGTTCTGATTCCTGCTCCGGCTCTCGCTCCCCATTTCCTGGTTCTCGCGCCCCGTTCCTGCTTTCGGCTCCCGCTCCGGCTCCCGCTCGCTGCAGGCACCAAGTGGCCAATCCTTCCGTGCATCTCATTCACGCATTTATCGAAGCTAAATCTCGTTAAATAACCGCAAAAAAAAAAAAAAAAAAAAAAAAAATCTTCTCGCTCTGTCTCTCTCTGCCTCGCTCTTTCTCTCTTCCTGTTTCAACTTACCCTTCCCCTAGCACCGCGTTACCTGGCCGTACCTGGCTCGTGCTCTCCTAGCACTGTGTTTCCAGGCCCTACTTCCTTTCCTGGCACCGGGTTGCCGGGTCATACCTTCCTCCCTTTACTCCAGGTTGCCAGCTTCGATTTCTTTTCTTCTTCTCTCTTTCCCCTCAGGACAGGTGCAAGACCTTGCTCCACCCCTCAGGCACCGAGTTGCTAACCTCTTGAGTCATTACACATTCATTCAGCGCTAACCTCTCCCCAGCTTGCCGTTTCTACCCGTCTCTTTCCCACCCCTTTTTACCCAGCCCTGCCCCCTTTTCTTTTTCTTTTCTCTCTCTCTCTCTCTCCCTCTCTCTATATATATTTTTTTCTTTTCTTTCTATCCTTTCTACCTATCTATCTCTCCCGTCAATTACTCTTTCTCCCTCTCCCGCTTCCTCTTTCGATCCCATCCCTTTACTAATTTCCTCTCCCTCCCCGGGCACCGGGTTGCCAGTTTCACGCTTCTCGTCGGGCACCGGGTTGCCAGTTTCACGCTTCTCGTCGGGCACCGGGTTGCCAGTTTCACGCTTCTCGTCGGGCACCGGGTTGCCAGTTTCACGCTTTTCGTCGGGCACCGGGTTGCCAGTTTCACGCTTCCCAGTTCTACGCTTCTCCTCGGGCACCGGGTTGCCAGTTCCACGCTTTTACTCCCTCTCCTGCCTCCCCTATGTCGCTCCTCTTTCCTCTTTCGTTTACTCATCTCTCCCTCCCTGGGCACCGGGTTGCCAGTTCCACGCTTCTCGTCGGGCACCGGGTTGCCAGTTCCATGCTTTTACTCACTCTCCTGCCTCCCCTATTTCGCTCCCCTTTTGTTTACTCATCTCATCTCTCCCTCCCTGGGCACCGGGTTGCCAGTTTTCATGCCCATTGGGTACTGGGCTGCCAGGTTCCACAGTTTTCTCCCCAGTTCGCCAGGTTCCTGTTTCTCCCCGAACTGCGTGTCATCCGGTTCCACAGTTTCTCTCCGAGCACCGTGTGCCTTTACTAACTTCCTCTCCCTCCCCGGGCACCGGGTTGCCAGTTTCACGCTTCTCGCCGGGCACCGGGTTGCCTTGGCCACCGCCGCCGGGCCCCGAGTTGCCCTCAGCCGCCGGGCCCCGAGATGCCCCCAGCCGCCGCCGGGCCCCGAGATGCCGCCGCCGGGCCCCGAGATGCCCCCAGCCGCCGCCGGGCCCCGAGATGCCCCCAGCCGCCGGGCGAGATGCCCCCAGCCGCCCGCCCCGAGATGCTCCCAGCCGCCTCCCAGCCGCCGCCGGGCCCCGAGATGCCGCCAGCGCCGCCGCCGGGCCCCGAGATGCCGCCGCCGCCGGGCCCCGAGATGCCGCCGCCGCCGGGCACCGAGATGCCCCCAGCGTTCTAAGTCATTATCGCACCGAGCTGCGTCTTGTCTTTTCCTTTCTTTTCTTTTTCTCATTTCTAGGTCACGCCTTGGAAACAACAGCGTCAGTTCCACGTTTTCCTCAGGCACCAAGTTGCTAACCTCGAGTCATTACACATTCATTCAGCGCTACCCTCTCCCCAGCTTGCCGTTTCTACCCGTCAATCTCTCTTCCCCACCCCTTTTTACCCAGCCCCGCCCCTTTCTCTCTCTTTTTCTCTTTTCTTTCTATCCTTTCTACCTATCTACTTCTCCCGTCAATGCCTCGTTCTCCCTCTCCTGCTTCCTCTCTTTTGATCCCATTCTTTTACTAATTTCGTCTCCCTCCCCGGGCACCGGGATGTCCATTTCCACGCTTCTCGTCGGGCACCGGGTTGACAGTTCCACGCTTCTCCTCGGGCACCGGGATGCCAGTTCCACGTTTCTCCTCGGGCACCGGGATGCCAGTTCCACGTTTCTCTCGGGCACCGGGATGCCAGCTTTCACTCTTCTCGTCGGGCACCGGGTTGCCAGTTCCACGCTTCTCCTCGGGCACCGGGATGCCAGTTCCACGTTTCTCCTCGGGCACCGGGATGCCAGTTCCACGTTTCTCTCGGGCACCGGGATGCCAGCTTTCACTCTTCTCCTCAAGCACCGGGTTGCCCGGTCTACCTTTCTCTCTAACACATTTTCGCTCCAAGCACTGTGTTGCAGATGCCACGTTTCCACCCCAGGTTCCACTACCTTCTTCTCTATCTTCTCGTTTGTCTCAACACCTCGTTGCTAGGTTCCACCCAAGCCTGCACCACATCGCTATCACCTCGGTAGGCACCAGACTCTGGTGCCCTCGCCACAGCTACCAAGCACCAAGACGCTCCATTCATCCTCACATCTGCCATGCTTCCGACTCTGTCCCAGCACTTAAGCCCTTGTCTCTCTCGCCCGATGTCAAGCAGCTTTCGCCGTCGGCCCGTCCTTTCATCGTCAGCCCAACCTTCACCGTCGGCCCGCCGTCATCCCGACCTTCGCCGTCAGCCCGACCTTCGCCGTCAGCCCGACCTTCGCCGTCAGCCCGACCTTCGCCGTCATCCCGACCTTCGCCATCATCCCGACCTTCGCCGTCTGCCCGACCTTCGCCGTCTGCCCGACCTTCGCCGTCTGCCCGACCTTCGCCGTCTGCCCTCCTGATCGAATAGCTGAACCCGATGTCTCTTCTCAGTAACTTCCTCGTCGCCTCCTGCAGCACTAATCAGCAGCTCTCATCGCTCCTTGGTCATCTCGTCTTCTACATACGGACCATCCCTAAGGAGCACGCCTTCATCTGCAAACTCCTGATTCTTACGTCTTCCGTTCCACCCCTTCACATCGCCGCAATCCTTGCACGTCTGTTAAGTCCAAGCTACAATTACGAACAGCATCACCTCCTTCTCCTGGACCCCATCGACGATCCAGCAGCATTCATCTTCTTACAGCCGGCTCTCCACCGGCCGTTTTTGGGGTAAAGGGCAAATAATCAAACGCCCAAGTTGCTCCACTTCAGCCCATCTTTTGCCATATTCATGATTATCCATCATGATTGCCCTACCGTGGGGCCAGGAGTAGACGTCCATTTTGTGGCCATCCAATCCAATAACCTTACAATCATCGCCATTATCCACAAGGCAGAAGTAGCGCACCCTCCGTCATGCCCTCCTTTCACCGCCTTACCCGGCTGATAGCCACTCATCTGGTCAATTATCAGAGTAAGTACATCCCGGGTTACCATAACTCCATGCTTATTCTCTTGTGTTTCACTTCAGACCTTCCACGATATCGGCTCTCAACGAAGAACGAATGCCAACCACAGTTCCTCATGGCACATCTACCACGTTCTGCATCTTGACCCGCTCTGACCGGCCTCCTCCTGTCATCCTGCACAGCCTAGCTCTAGGACCTCGTCAGCCTACAGAGACTACGTCCGGTTCCATTCCTTCCTACTCTCTTCAGCATAGTGCCTCAAGAAAGCAACACAACCGCAGTGGTAATTCGGCCACAGTCTTCGTGCTTAAGCGAATTCCGTTCTAGCCCTTCGAAACCCTCCAAGAATTCGTCTAGTACCCGCTATCGTACCTGAAGGGTTTTCTCCACCATCGAGGCCAGACCGTATCAGAGTTCAGGTTCCTTCCATATTTCATGTCTATTCTCAACCGGTCTAACATCAGCCCCAACTTCTTTTGGTCATTTTTGCGCATCCTTCCACCTCCCGCTGAGGAATTCCGCCACTCGCATAACCTCTGCAACCTCCAGTCAGCACGGCTCCAGTAAGGCTTCTTTTGGGGGTATCGAGGCCCGGGAGCCTGCTGCCCTCATCGCTAGAAGCCCCAAAACGGCATTGATCATCTACTCTCATGCATTTTATCGTTCTTGATCGCCAATAAACTTCTGCATCCAAGCTTGAGGTTGTGGTCCTTGCTAGTGAAATGGAGATAAGTCGTTATCTAAAGTTCGGGAGCAGGACCACACCTCATCCACGCCCCTTCCGGTGACTACTCTATTTAAACTTCCCGGTCACACACACCAGTGTTCGTTATTTCGTGCCCCTCCCTCCCACCCTCTTCTAATTGTTCTGTCTTATCCTTTAGTCGGGGGGTATCGAGGCCCGGGAGCCTGCTGCCCTCATCGCTAGAAGCCCCAAAACGGCATTGATCATCTACTCTCATGCATTTTATCGTTCTTGATCGCCAATAAACTTCTGCATCCAAGCTTGAGGTTGTGGTCCTTGCTAGTGAATATATTATCGAACAGAATTTGATTATTAAAACATCAATCGCACTGGTCAGAAAAATCTCAGTTTGATGTTTTTCCTAAATCATGCAGCTCTGTTAAAGGCAATAGAAAAAAAAAGTGAACGCAGATCTTGATAAAATTGAAATCATGATCTGGCCCCAAGAAAGTCTTTTCATATTGCCCAGCCTTAGCTATAACTTTTCTCATAATTCTCTATCATACATATTCTACATATGCAGTATCATTTTGCATCAAAGACGTGGTGGCAAATTAGTGAATTATGTGGGCCCTTTCTGTATGTGATTTGCATGTTCTCCCTGTGTCTTGGTGGTTTTACATACTCCTTCCTCAACCTCAATGGGCTCTTTGCACACCACTTCCAGTTGACTTTTCTCTCGGCCGCACAAAAGTAATGAATATTTAAAGATCACGTGGCAGACAGCAACTCGTGTCCCAATGTTAATGATAACCTAAAATAAATTGATCATTAAATTTAAAGCACCTCAGTCCTTGATTGTCCTTAATCGTATTTGTATCAATTATCTTATTTCCTATTTAAGTTTTAATTATTCTTAATAAACACAGACAAAAAAGTCTTGGTTGACTAAAGACCTGCCATATCGACCGATTAGTCGACTAAAAGGGGGGGTAGCAAAAATATATCAAAACTATGAAATATCTGACCTGAACTGCACTTAAAAGACAACAGCTGTACAGGCGTTCAACTATTTAGACAGTTAAGTACTACAAAACAGTGTATTTACATGTTAGAGTTCAAACTCCTCAGCTAGTTTTACTCCATATCTTCATGTTTTGCCATATGAATCCTTCTAATCTAAATAAAATAATTAGTTGACTAAGAAAAATGTTGGTCGACTAAAACACCATCGACTGATTTATCGACTAATCACTGTGTGCTGTTTGTATCTTGTTATAGAGTGTTTTAGGTAATGTTTATGAGCTCCACTGTGACGATAAACTCTGCTGAGGCCTCTGAAAGTTACGAAAAGCATATAAACTCATTGCGGTGAATAATTAGATGCTTGGAATGCTCACTTAATGGAATGTTAATGAGCAATGCCTTTGGACAACTGTTTAAACTGTACTAGTTATGTTTTTACAGTTTTTTTTTGTTAGTTACTTTGTTTTTTCAGTAAAAATGCAGTACAGCACCTTTAACTACTACTACATTGTGTTGAAAATAATATGATTCATATATAAAAAAGATCCTGTATCAAATTCTTTCCATAGCGTCGAAATGATGTGACGATAAGAGAATCTGCCTTTACCTTTGTTATTTCACTGCTCCATCCTGAGTACAAAAAACCCTCCATTGAATATATCCTCCTGCCCCAGCCCCGCTCTGTGCCGCTCCTGTGCGTCAGTTGTTCTCTCACTCCTCTCCTCCCTCTCTCCCTGCTCTTGTCTGTTTGAGTCCTTATCAGAGCGTGTTGTAGCAGCCTGTCAGACCTCTGCTGTGTTTACCCCTTCCTCTCATCACTTCAGCAGCAGCAGCAGAAGCAGCAGCAGCAGAAGCAGCAGCAGTGGTGTGTGCGTCTGACTCCTCTTTCCTCTCCTTATGTGAAACATGTCAGCAGAGACGTGTGGTGAGGTTTACTGCTGGTTTGGCAAAGTGTAGCAGGTTCATTTTAATGAGACTATATTGGATTCTATAAGTTTCCTTTACAACCATAGAAGCATGACGTATATAAAAAGAAACACTGAACCCTGATTCCATATTTTTGTGCTCACGCAGAAGGGAAAAAATGAAACATACATTTAAAAACACTCACTTGGCTGATAATATAATCTGTGCTCACTCATACACAAGATTCTTTGTCCTGATGATAAGACGTCACAGCACTTTAAAAACAGGCTTGTATCACCTGCGCCCCTGACCGCATCTCACTGCATGTTTTATACTTATTCAAATTATGGTTTTGGAGAAGTTTGGCTGTATTCTGGCACTATAATTTCTAACTTGATTTTGTATCCTGGTGTATTAAAACAAAAAACAAAAAAAACATTAAATTACTGGGTTTCCGTGGGGCATTAAAAATCTTTAAAAGTAATTAAATAAATAATAAGTATCGCAGTCTGTATCTCCCCATAGCCGCTCTATCAGCCAATCAGAAGTGTGTGTACTATATTTACTAAATCTAGTTGTTATCAAATAATCTAAAAGTAAAAGATCGGGTTCAAAACATTTGCATGGTTTAACTTTAATGTAAATTAGCTGCTGCCCTATGGAGATGGTTAGAAGCCATAGTTTTGACATGATAAAGCGTAAATGTCTTGTTTTGACGTTGATTTTTGGCATTAAAAATCTTGAAATGCGACATTAAAAACATTAAATTAAATTATTTTAAGTATGGTTAAAAGCATCTCCTTAAACTATTAGAGCCTTTGTTTACACTGCACTTGTCTCTGTTCTTAACAGAAAGGAAGGGGCTGCAGGTGAGAGTCAGTCTAACCTGAGGAATGTGGCCACAGAGTTCACTGACTGGACCTCTGTTCATACCCCCACTCTCTCTTTAGAGCAGGAAAGTGGAGGAGCAGGGGGTATTTATGTGGTATTTTTAATCAATATAAGAAAGCCCTTCAAAACATCTGTGGCCCTTTATTTTCCAGTTGTGTAAGACCAATAACAATACGATTAATGCATAATATATGTGTGCTTTACACGTTGCATGGGTGTTAATTAATCCAGAAATTACAGAAACATCCTGCAGTTTTATTAATGAAATATACAAATCCTGACACAGTTATTCTTTGTTGAACTTGTTGAACTTGCCTTTAACATAACAACATCCAAAATCCATTCTTACTTTTGCTTTATAGTTTGTCGAGTACTATTTAATGTAATTTAATTCCATCAAAACTAAACAACAAAGTACAAATGTATCTGGACTTAAACCATGAATGCATACTCCTCTTTCCTCTCCTCTTGTCACCAGGCTGGTCATAGAAAATGGCGTCTGCAGACTGTTTGTGATTTATGCGTACACTTAAGGCGTGTGCGGGGCCGTGCGAGCGTGCGTGTGTGAGCTGTGGAATGTGCCTGCCCCTTTAAGTAAGGTACAAATTCCTGCGAGCTTAGTCAGTGCAGTGGTGAGGGATAAAGAGGGGAACTACAGGCCAAGCTATAGGCTCCACACACATACACATTTACACAGTAATTACAGTACAAGAGCCGGGTGTCGCTAATGCGGTTAGCCTAGCATTCAGGTGCATCAGCTCCTTATTGACCTGCCTATACGAGCCTAAGAATGTGACTTTTTTTTGTTCCTCGATAAACATAATTGATTATAAGTCACAATACAATTGTAAAATTAAGTTCAATTCCGTCTATTCGGGAGACCAGGGTTGGTTGTCACACCCACCATATGTTGTGAAGGGAAAGTGCTTTTGAAAAAAGCTTAAATAAATTCTTCAGAAACTGGATGAAAATTCACATGTTAAAATATTTTAGTTGGAAGTTGATCAGCATTGTGAGAAGATATCTTTTTTTTTTTTTTTTTTAAGTACGTTCTCAGATGTGTTCTAATGTTTCAAAAAGTATGGTCAAAAGGGTTGGGGCTACACTTTCTTTTCTGACTTGGCAGGCTATAAGATGTTGAAGTAAGTCAAGGGCAAAAAAGTCCAGTTGAGGGTGTCAGATACGATAACATAGGTGAGACTGCGTCACAAATCAGAATCAGAATCAGAATCAGAATTACTTTTATTTATCCCCAAGGGGAAATTCTTTTCGTTACATGTGCAACCGACCAGTAGAGACAGTAAGAATTAAAACAATATAAGATATATAGAAAATAAAAATAAAATACAATAGCTCTATATAATGTCTACCCCATTTAACTTAACTTATAAGTGTCTTTATTAATCAACTAAACCCCCGATATGAACAATACTCAACTAAACCCCCGATATGAACAATTTTACAATAAGATTAACTCTACTATCCTTGTCTATTTACATATTCACATGACCATGTACAGTTTGTGTATATAAGTGGACTTAATATTGCACAGTGGACTTAATATTGCACAATGACTTCACAAGCGGATTTACAGCAGAGTTCAGTAGTTTGATGGCGACAGGCAGGAATGATTTCCTGTGTCTCTCGGTGGAGCATCGTGGCAGTAACAGTCTGTCAAAGGGAGAGTGGGGGGGAGAGTGGGGGTTGGTTGTCATACTACATATCTCAGATTTTCTCAAAGCGTTGTATCGTAGGTTGTTTTCGCAGTGCCACTAGTTAGGTCGATGTAAAAGCAAATATGGAGCATATCAAACGACTACTTTTAAGGGGCCAGTGTGGTGTGGCGGCGACGACCTCTGGCTGACCTAAACGACCTAAAGTGCTTGGAATTTGATCAATAAGTGGTCGTGCGTATAAACGTTTGAAGCCCATTGTCATGGAGATAAGTGCTGAAGTCAGCTGATCACGTCTCATGTGGCTCATGGTGTGGTTTTTGGGGTGAATGAGGAGCGGTGAATGTGAACAGGATGGGACCCAAAAGTGAAGTAAACAGAACTAAATCTAGTGTGTTCTCGGGCCGCTCCACAGAGTGCACTAAAATGTGAAAACGGACGTAAATATTCAATTTCTTAAAGTGTCAAGGAACAAAATGATCAACTTACTGCTCTTGGTCTTATTCTTTTCAAATGCTATTGATCACTACATACCGATTTATTGTTGTTTTACAAATGTTATAGCAATATTAATGAAATACTTGCAAATTATTGAGTGACTGCCTATGCATAGGCATTCTTGTATTTTCCTGTTTTTCGGCACGTTTCACAGGCCACAGTTTTTAAATTATTTTAATTTTTTTTGCATTTTTCAATAGTTCCTAGTCTTCTAATGTCTGCTATTACTTTTGGTACATGTACCTTTTGTAGTTTTTCATAATTTGCCGAGCAGTTTTTCCCTATCTTTTACAGTGGGAGCCTTTCTGTTGGTCCTCTACAGGAAATGTTGCTGTTTAAACTGTTTTAGGCAGGTGCACGGTGGCAGAGCGGCTAGAGCTTCTGCCTCCCAATGAGGAGGTTGTGGGTTCAAATCCCGGACTATACCAACATTACACGAATTCAATTGCGCAGTCACTCGCAATAGCTTCAGCTATTGCAACAGCATCTAGTTATTAATTGTAATTTTTGCCAATTTGGGAAATGTGTTGCATTACCTGAGTGAAAATAAAATCAAACATTCCCATTAACATAACTTTGGGACAACAGACCTATGACATGGGAGTTGAAAAAAAAATCTATTTAGTGATTTCAATACACAACAGAAAAATACAGGGCAGTAGATGGACTTTTTATTGTCTTATTTTATTGTATTGTTATAAGACATAAACCGTCTTTCTTGTGTCTCTCCTCCAAAAAGAAACCTAAATGTAGAGGCGTCTTTATCTATCTGTTTTTATATCAGTTTTACTTTTGCTTTATCATTTATAAAGTTTGATTTCACAAACTGTGGGAGGGTGTTCTGTTGGACAATGTTATTGAAAGTCAAATTATTGTGCGAAGCGTAAAAAATGGATGTTTCTTCTCACAATACATACATAACATATACTACATATACTACATGCATACAATTATAAACTGTGACATTCTTTAACTGAGACTTTAATGTATAGTTTTTAGCTATTTTTCGTTTCTATGTTTTTTGTTACTCTACAAATTGCTCCACTGTCACGTGTTTCTGGTGGTGGCCCATATTCCCAGGCTGGTCGGAAGCTCTTGAAATGTTAATAGCTCGTATCCATGGCTGTAGGGCCAGGAAGCAGGCGCAGTGGCCAGTGATTCTCCGCTCACATCCGCCCCCCTCCACCTCCCTCCTCCCTCCATTCCACACACAGGCACATGGGCACGAGGCCAGGATGGCGCTCATTCATGCACTCGTCCCAGCAGCACAGTGCCAAACACGGGCTCATCGTCAGCACCGGGGGCTGTGTGGGGAAAAAGGACCAAGAAAGAGATTCACTAGAAAAAAGAAACCAAAGCATTTAGCTGTTATTCACTTTTTGACAAATATCATGCGAGTGTTAGATATAGTGAGGCTGTTGGTAATGATTGATAATTATTTGGGATATATTTTCGTATTAAAAGCGTTTAGATGTTCATTGGATGTAAGTTGAAATAATTAACCTAAATTGTCATATATATTCTTATTAGAACTTAAGGGCAAAATGGGTACCACTTTATATCAATAAATTACACTTATTCCTGCCTTAATAAAGCATGAGCAAAAGCTTAATTCATAGTGAACAACAAATAGTTTATAATGAATGATTCGGAGGCTTAGCAACTAGCTAATACTCTTAACCCTAATTCCTGACCCCAACTCTAACCTTAACCTTTAATTAAGTAGTTACTAAGCTTGAATCATGCTTAATAAAATACATGTTCTATTATTAATTAAGTCTTAGTTCTTGCTTTGTTTAAAGGCTATTTTGAGGTGTAGTTATTATAAGTAGTGGTAACGCATAAAATGTTGTATGCCCTACATTTTTACTTACCATTGAATTGATTCCCTTTTAAGCCTAAGCCTTGGAACCAATCAAAGAACCAATTCCAGTATTTTTTGTGGCTTTGTACCTGATATAAGTATCTTCTTGTGGTCAATAATTTATTTTTTATTTACATAAAATCATAATAGCTCAAAGCTCATTTTAATGTCCCCAAAATAAGCCTTCCAAGTTAGTAATGTAAAACACTGGATTAATTCCACAGAGTCAAAATAATATTAAGAGAGTATATATTTTAAGTCCACCTTTGGTCCAGGCGAGGTCTTGTAAATGTACGTGCACTTTTGGTAGAATCCCAAATCCCTCTGGTGATCCGGTTGCATCACCTCTGTGTGCATACGCCAAGCTGTATACACAAGAAACAGTGCCAAACTGTGCCGGTCACCTCAGCTCACACCGGTTCCACTGCCTTGCCCAATAATCTAATATCTAATGTCCACTCATGGCAAAACCAATCCAGGAGCAGAGCCAGGAGGAGATGATCTCCTACGATATAAACTGGCACTTTTGAGCTTCTAACTGTGCTTTGTTGTTTTGAGCTTTAACAAATGTGTGAAAAATGTTAAACACTTGAAAAAACAGCTGCATGTCTCATTGTTTTTCACCTGTCCTATAAGCTACACTCTTTGCACTGACCAAAAGTATTCA
>CM033628.1:38091485-38215233 GCA_019453435.1 Rhinogobius similis
AGACGCTCCATTCATCCCTTCACATCTGCCATGCTTCCGACTCTGTCCCAGCACTTAAGCCCTTGTCTCTGCCTCGGGCCCGATGTCAAGCAGCTTTCGCCGTCTGGCCCGTCCTTCATCGCCAGCCTAACCTTCACCGGCCGCCCGCTCACATCCCTACTCTTCGCCGCCAGCTCCGACTCCTTCGCCGTCGTAGCCCGACCTTTCTTCGGCCACAGCCCGATTCCCTTCGGGCCGCCATCCCGACCTTCTGGCCATCATCCTCGACGCTTTCGCCTGGGTCTGCCCGACCTTCGCTTCCTGCCCGACCTTCGCTCGCCTGTCCGACTAATTTTCGCTGCCTGCCCTCCTGATCGAATAGCTGAACCCGGCGTCTCTTCTCAGTAACTTCCTCGCCGCCTCCTGCAGCACTAATCAGCAGCTCTCATCGCTCCTGGTCATCTCGCCTTCTACATACGGACCATCCCTAAGGAGCACGCTTTCATCTGCAAACTCCTGATTCTTACGCCTTCCGCTCCACCCCTTCACATCGCCGCAATCCTTGCACGCCTGTTAAGTCCAAGCTACAATTACGAACAGCATCACCTCCTTCTCCTGGACCCCATCGACGATCCAGCAGCATTCATCTTCTTACAGCCGGCTCTCCACCGCCGCTTTTGGGGTAAAGGGCAAATAATCAAACGCCCAAGTTGCTCCACTTCAGCCCATCTTTTGCCATATTCATGATTATCCATCATGATTGCCCTACCGTGGGGCCAGGAGTAGACGCCCATTTTGTGGCCATCCAATCCAATAACCTTACAATCATCGCCATTATCCACAAGGCAGAAGTAGCGCACCCTCCGCCATGCCCTCCTTTCACCGCCTTTACCCGCTGATAGCCACTCATCTGGTCAATTATCAGAGTAAGTACATCCCGGGTTACCATAACTCCATGCTTATTCTCTTGTGTTTCACTTCAGACCTTCACGATATCGCTCTCAACGAAGAACTAATGCCAACCACAGTTCCTCATGGCACATCTACCACGCTCTGCATCTTGACCCGCCTGACCGGCCTCCTCCTGTCATCCTGCACAGCCTAGCTCTAGGACCTCGTCAGCCTACAAGAGACTACGTCCCGGTTCCATTCCTTCCTACTCTCTTCAGCATAGTGCCTCAAGAAAGCAACACAACCGCAGTGGTAATTCGCCACAGTCTTCGTGCTTAAGCGACTCCGCTTCTAGCCCTTCAAACCCTCCAAGAATTCGCCTAGTACCCGCTTATCGCACCTGAAGGGTTTCTCCACCATCGAGGCCAGACCGTATCAGAGTTCAGGTTCCTTCCATATTTCATGTCTATTCTCAACCGGTCTAACATCAGCCCCAACTTCTTTTTGGTCATTTTGGCGCATCCTTCCACCTCCCGCTGAGGAATTCCGCCACTGCATAACCTCTGCAACCTCCAGTCAGCACGGCTCCAGTAAGGCTTCTTTGGGGGTATCGAGGCCCGGGAGCCTGCTGCTCCTCATCGCTAGAAGCCCCAAAACGGCATTGATCATCTACTCTCACGCATTTTATCGCTCTTGATCGCCAATAAACTTCTGCATCCAAGCTTGAGGTTGTGGTCCTTGCTAGTGAAATGGAGATAAGTCGTTATCTAAAGTTCGGGAGCAGGACCACACCTCATCCACGCCCCTTCCGGTGACTACTCTATTTAAACTTCCCGGTCACACACACCAGTGTTCGTTATTTCGTGCCCCTCCCTCCCACCCTCTTCTAATTGTTCTGTCTTATCCTTTAGTCGGGGGGTATCGAGGCCCGGGAGCCTGCTGCCCTCATCGCTAGAAGCCCCCAAAACGGCATTGATCATCTACTCTCATGCATTTTATCGTTCTTGATCGCCAATAAACTTCTGCATCCAAGCTTGAGGTTGTGGTCCTTGCTAGTGAATATATTATCGAACAGAATTTGATTATTAAAACATCAATCGCACTGGTCAGAAAATCTCAGTTTGATGTTTTTCCTAAATCATGCAGCTCTGTTAAAGGCAATAGAAAAAGTGAACGCATGATCTTGATAAAATTGAAATCATGATCTGGCCCCAAGAAAGTCTTTTCATATTGCCCAGCCTTAGCTATAACTTTTCTCATAATTCTCTATCATACATATTCTACATATGCAGTATCATTTTGCATCAAAGACGTGGTGGCAAATTAGTGAATTATGTGGGCCCTTTCTGTATGTGATTTGCATGTTCTCCCTGTGTCTTGGTGGTTTTACATACTCCTTCCTCAACCTCAATGGGCTCTTTGCACACCACTTCCAGTTGACTTTTCTCTCGGCCGCACAAAAGTAATGAATATTTAAAGATCACGTGGCAGACTGCAACTCGTGTCCCAATGTTAATGATAATCTAAAATAAATTGATCATTAAATTTAAAGCACCTCAGTCCTTGATTGTCCTTAATCGTATTTGTATCAATTATCTTATTTCCTATTTAAGTTTTAATTATTCTTAATAAACACAGACAAAAAAGTCTTGGTTGACTAAAGACCTGCCATATCGACCGATTAGTCGACTAAAAGGGGGGGTAGCAAAAATATATCAAAACTATGAAATATCTGACCTGAACTGCACTTAAAAGACAACAGCTGTACAGGCGTTCAACTATTTAGACAGTTAAGTACTACAAAACAGTGTATTTACATGTTAGAGTTCAAACTCCTCAGCTAGTTTACTCCATATCTTCATGTTTTTGCCATATGAATCCTTCTAATCTAAATAAAATAATTAGTTGACTAAGAAAAATGTTGGTCGACTAAAACACCATCGACTGATTTATCGACTAATCACTGTGAGCTGTTTGTATCTTGTTATAGAGTGTTTTAGGTAATGTTTATGAGCTCCACTGTGACGATAAACTCTGCTGAGGCCTCTGAAAGTTACGAAAAGCATATAAACTCATTGCGGTGAATAATTAGATGCTTGGAATGCTCACTTAATGGAATGTTAATGAGCAATGCCTTTGGACAACTGTTTAAACTGTAGTTATGTTTTTACAGTTTTTTTTTGTTAGTTACTTTGTTTTTTCAGTAAAAATGCAGTACAGCACCTTTAACTACTACTACATTGTGTTGAAAATAATATGATTCATATATAAAAAAGATCCTGTATCAAATTCTTTCCATAGCGTCGAAATGATGTGACGATAAGAGAATCTGCCTTTACCTTTGTTATTTCACTGCTCCATCCTGAGTACAAAAAACCCTCCATTGAATATATCCTCCTGCCCCAGCCCCGCTCTGTGCCGCTCCTGTGCGTCAGTTGTTCTCTCACTCCTCTCCTCCCTCTCTCCCTGCTCTTGTCTGTTTGAGTCCTTATCAGAGCGTGTTGTAGCAGCCTGTCAGACCTCTGCTGTGTTTACCCCTTCCTCTCATCACTTCAGCAGCAGCAGCAGAAGCAGCAGCAGCAGCAGCAGCAGCAGTGGTGTATGCGTCTGACATCTCTGCGCGGCAAGTGAGGTTTATGTGAAACATGTCAGCAGAGACGTGTGGTGAGGTTTACTGCTGGTTTGGCAAAGTGTAGCAGGTTCATTTTAACGAGACTATATTGGATTCTATAAGTTTCCTTTATTTTCTTTACAACCATAGAAGCATGACGTATATAAAAAGAAACACTGAACCCTGATTCCATATTTTTGTGCTCACGCAGAAGGGAAAAAATGAAACATACATTTAAAAACACTCACTTGGCTGATAATATAATCTGTGCTCACTCATACACAAGATTCTTTGTCCTGATGATAAGACGTCACAGCACTTTAAAAACAGGCTTGTATCACCTGCGCCCCTGACCGCATCTCACTGCATGTTTTATACTTATTCAAATTATGGTTTTGGAGAAGTTTGGCTGTATTCTGACACTATAATTTCTAACTTGATTTTGTATCCTGGTGTATTAAAACAAAAAACAAAAAAAAAACATTAAATTACTGGGTTTCCGTGGGGCATTAAAAATCTTTAAAAGTAATTAAATAAATAATAAGTATCGCAGTCTGTATCTCCCCATAGCCGCTCTATCAGCCAATCAGAAGTGTGTGTACTATATTTACTAAATCTAGTTGTTATCAAATAATCTAAAAGTAAAAGATCGGGTTCAAAACATTTGCATGGTTTAACTTTAATGTAAATTAGCTGCTGCCCTATGGAATGGTTAGAAGCCATAGTTTTGACATGATAAAAGCGTAAATGTCTTGTTTTGACGTTGATTTTTGGCATTAAAAATCTTGAAATGCGACATTAAAAACATTAAATTAAATTATTTTAAGTATGGTTAAAAGCATCTCCTTAAACTATTAGAGCCTTTGTTTACACTGCACTTGTCTCTGTTCTAACAGAAAGGGAAGGGGCTGCAGGTGAGGTCAGTCTAACCTGAGGAATGTGGCCACAGATTCACTGACTGGACCTCTGTTCATACCCCCCACTCTCTCTTTAGAGCAGGAAAGTGGAGGAGCAGGGGGTATTTATGTGGTATTTTAATCAATATAAGAAAGCCCTTCAAAACATCTGTGGCCCTTTATTTTCAGTTGTGTAAAGACCAATAACAATACGATTAATGCATAATATATGTGTGCTTTACACGTTGCATGGGTGTTAATTAATCAGAAATTACAGAAACATCCTGCAGTTTTTATTAATGAAATATACAAATCCTGACACAGTTATTCTTTGTTGAACTTGTTGAACTTGCCTTTAACATAACAACATCCAAAATCCATTCTTACTTTTGCTTTATAGTTTGTCGAGTACTATTTAATGTAATTTAATTCCATCAAAACTAAACAACAAAGTACAAATGTATCTGGACTTAAACCATGAATGCATACTCCTCTTTCCTCTCCTCTTGTCACCAGGCTGGTCATAGAAAATGGCGTCTGCAGACTGTTTGTGATTTGCGTACACTTAAGGCGTGTGCGGGGCCGTGCGAGCGTGCGTGTGTGAGCTGTGGAATGTGCCTGCCCCTTTAAGTAAGGTACAAATTCCTGCGAGCTTAGTCAGTGCAGTGGTGAGGGATAAAGAGGGGAACTACAGGCCAAGCTATAGGCTCCACACACATACACATTTACACAGTAATTACAGTACAAGAGCCGGGTGTCGCTAATGCGGTTAGCCTAGCATTCAGGTGCATCAGCTCCTTATTGACCTGCCTATACGAGCCTAAGAATGTGACTTTTTTTTGTTCCTCGATAAACATAATTGATTATAAGTCACAATACAATTGTAAAATTAAGTTCAATTCCGTCTATTCGGGAGACCAGGGTTGGTTGTCACACCCACCATATGTTGTGAAGGGAAAGTGCTTTTGAAAAAAGCTTAAATAAATTCTTCAGAAACTGGATGAAAATTCACATGTTAAAATATTTTAGTTGGAAGTTGATCAGCATTGTGAGAAGATATCTTTTTTTTTTTTTTTTTTTAAGTACGTTTTCAGATGTGTTCTAATGTTTCAAAAAGTATGGTCAAAGGGTTGGGGCTACACTTTCTTTTCTTTCTTGGCAGGCTATAAGATGTTGAAGTAAGTCAAGGGCAAAAAAGTCCAGTTGAGGGTGTCAGATACGATAACATAGGTGAGACTGCGTCACAAATCAGAATCAGAATCAGAATCAGAATTACTTTTATTTATCCCCAAGGAAATTCTTTTCGTTACATGTGCAACCGACCAGTAGAGACAGTAAGAATTAAAACAATATAAGATATATAGAAAATAAAAATAAAATACAATAGCTCTATATAATGTCTACCCCATTTAACTTAACTTATAAGTGTCTTTATTAATCAACTAAACCCCCGATATGAACAATACTCAACTAAACCCCCGATATGAACAATTTTACAATAAGATTAACTCTACTATCCTTGTCTATTTACATATTCACATGACCATGTACAGTTTGTGTATATAAGTGGACTTAATATTGCACAGTGGACTTAATATTGCACAATGACTTCACAAGCGGATTTACAGCAGAGTTCAGTAGTTTGATGGCGACAGGCAGGAATGATTTCCTGTGTCTCTCGGTGGAGCATCGTGGCAGTAACAGTCTGTCAAAGGGAGACTGGGGGGGAGAGTGGGGGATGGTTGTCATACTACATATCTCAGATTTTCTCAAAGCGTTGTATCGTAGGTTGTTTTCGCAGTGCCACTAGTTAGGTCGATGTAAAAGCAAATATGGAGCATATCAAACGACTACTTTTTAAGGGGGCCAGTGTGGTGTGAAAGCGGCCGACCTCTGGCTGACCTAAACGACCTAAAGTGCTTGGAATTTGATCAATAAGTGGTCGTGCGTATAAACGTTTGAAGCCCATTGTCATGGAGATAAGTGCTGAAGTCAGCTGATCACGTCTCATGTGGCTCATGGTGTGGTTTTTGGGGTGAATGAGGAGCGGTGAATGTGAACAGGATGGGACCCAAAAGTGAAGTAAACAGAACTAAATCTAGTGTGTTCTCGGGCCGCTCCACAGAGTGCACTAAAATGTGAAAACGGACGTAAATATTCAATTTCTTAAAGTGTCAAGGAACAAAATGATCAACTTACTGCTCTTGGTCTTATTCTTTTCAAATGCTATTGATCACTACATACCGATTTATTGTTGTTTTACAAATGTTATAGCAATATTAATGAAATACTTGCAAATTATTGAGTGACTGCCTATGCATAGGCATTCTTGTATTTTCCTGTTTTTCGGCACGTTTCACAGGCCACAGTTTTTAAATTATTTAAATTTTTTTTGCATTTTTCAATAGTTCCTAGTCTTCTAATGTCTGCTATTACTTTTGGTACATGTACCTTTTGTAGTTTTTTTCATAATTTGCCGAGCAGTTTTTCCCTATCTTTTACAGTGGGAGCCTTTCTGTTGGTCCTCTACAGGAAATGTTGCTGTTTAAACTGTTTTAGGCAGATGCACGGTGTCAGAGCGGCTAGAGCTTCTGCCTCCCAATGAGGAGGTTGTGGGTTCAAATCCCGGACTATACCAACATTACACGAATTCAATTGCGCAGTCACTCGCAATAGCTTCAGCTATTGCAACAGCATCTAGTTATTAATTGTAATTTGGCCAATTTGGGAAATGTGTTGCATTACCTGAGTGAAAATAAAATCAAACATTCCCATTAACATAACTTTGGGACAACAAACCTAGACATGGGGTTGAAAAAATCTATTTAGTGATTTCAATACACAACAGAAAAATACAGGGCAGTAGATGGACTTTTTATTGTCTTATTTTATTGTATTGTTATAAGACATAAACCGTCTTTCTTGTGTCTCTCCTCCAAAAAGAAACCTAAATGTAGAGGGCGTCTTTATCTATCTGTTTATATCAGTTTTACTTTGCTTTATCATTTATAAAGTTTGATTTCACAAACTGTGGGAGGGTGTTCTGTTGGACAATGTTATTGAAAGTCAAATTATTGTGCGAAGCGTAAAAAATGGATGTTTCTTCTCACAATACATACATAACATATACTACATATACTACATGCATACAATTATGAAACTGTGACATTCTTAACTGAGACTTTAATGTATAGTTTTAGCTATTTTCGTTTCTATGTTTTTTGTTACTCTACAAATTGCTCCACTGTCACGTGTTTCTGGTGGTGGCCCATATTCCCAGGCTGGTCGGAAGCTCTTAAATGTTAATAGCTCGTATCCATGGCTGTAGGGCCAGGAAGCAGGCGCAGTGGCCAGTGATTCTCCGCTCACATCCGCCCCCTCCACCTCCTCCTCCTCCATTCCACACACAGGCACATGGGCACGAGGCCAGGATGGCTCATTCATGCACCGTCCCAGCAGCACAGTGCCAAACACGGGCTCATCGTCAGCACCGGGGGGCTGTGTGGGAAAAGGACCAAGAAGATTCACTAGAAAGAAACAAAGCATTTACTGTTATTCACTTTTGACAAATACATGCGGTAGATATAGTGAGGCTGTTGTAATGATTGATAATTATTTGGGATATATTTTCGTATTAAAACGTTTAGTGTTCATTGGATGTAATTGAAATAATTAACCTAAATTGTCATATATTTCTTATTAGAACTTAAGGGCAAAATGGGTACCACTTTATAATAATTACACTTATTCCTGCCTTAATAAAGCATGAGCAAAAGCTTAATTCATAGTGAACAAATAGTTTATAATGAATGATTCAGGCTTAGCAACTAGCTAATACTCTAACCCTAATTCCTGACCCCAACTCTAACCTTAACCTTAATTAAGTAGTTACTAAGCTTGAATCATGCTTAATAAAATACATGTTCATTATTAATTAAGTCTTAGTTCTTGCTTTGTTTAAGGCTATTTGAGGTGTAGTTATTATAAAGTGGTAACGCAAAATGTTGTATGCCTACATTTTTACTTACCATTGAATTGATTCCTTTCGCCTAAGCCTTGAACCAATCAAGAACCAATTCCAGTATTTTTTGTGGCTTGTACCTGATATAAGTATCTTCTGTGGTCAATAATTTATTTTTTATTTACATAAAATCATAATAGCTCGCTCATTTTAATGTCCCCAAATAAGCCTTCCAAGTTAGTAATGTAAAACACTGGATTAATTCACAGAGTCAAAATATTAAGAGAGTATATATTTTAAGTCCACCTTTGGTCCAGGCGGGTCTTGTAAATGTACGCACTTTTGGTAGAATCCCAAATCCTCTGGTGATCCGGTTGCATCACCTCTGTGTGCATACGCTGCTGTATACACAAGAAACAGTGCCAAACTGTGCCGGTCACCTCAGCTCACCCGGTTCCACTGCTGCCGCCCAATAATCTAATATCTAATGTCCACTCATGGCAAAACCAATCCAGGAGCAGAGCCAGGAGGAGATGATCTCCTACGATATAAACTGGCACTTTTGAGCTTCTAACTGTGCTTTGTTGTTTGAGCTTTAACAAATGTGTGAAAATGTTAAACACTTGAAAAACAGCTGCATGTCTCATTGTTTTTCACCTGTCCATAAGCTACACTCTGAATGCACTGACCAAAAGTATTCAACAACACAGTACTTTTGTACAACAGCAGGCGGCACTAGTGGCTAAACTGTGCAGAGAGAAGTTTTGTAAATAAACTTGTCAAACTGCATGTGTTTAACCAACGTAATTATCAAAAAACAACCTCTATGACCTTCTCCGCTCTGAGGACCGATAGATTGGTCCTTGGAGGTCTCTAGTTTCATGTAGGCTACTGTAGGCTACACAGCAAAAAAAAGAAAAGATTTTTCCCCTTTTCCTTTTATAGCCTACGTGAGCTCCTTTACTAAATAAAAGCTGTTGCCATTTTAGCAACAGAATTGTGGTAGAGTTTTTTCAGTTCATCAGTTAACATTTACTGTAACTAAAGCTAAATCCATGAATTTCTAGCATTTAAAACGTAGCTAACACCAAATAAGTTGGGTTTGCTAAAGACAAATCACTGCCAATATCCATTCACAAAAACATCACAGACACAAACTATATATTTATTTATTATTATTTATTTATCATTGTAGCTGTTCGACACTTCTTTGATGAGACACGGACTTGAAGGCAGTGCCATCTTTGTTTTTATTCATCAGATTTTCAATGTAATTTTATGATCCGCTTTGATCTCTTCATCAAGCTAACGTTTGAAACGAAGAGCAGACAGCTAACAGCGCTGACATGCCGAGACCTGCCAGATCCGTCTTCTATGCATAATGTACACAAAGCTCTGGCACCCACCCACTGCATCTGTCAAGTAAACCAGGTTAACTTTTCCAAGCTTTAAAGCAGCAGTGTTCAAAGGTTATCAGAAACCTACTGATAAACGCATTAGCAAAAGGTGCACCGTAGCTTGAGTGTTGTTGGAGTTAAGTGGTGTTTTGTAAATCACAACAGGGAGTTTGTGTGACCCCAGTGAACTTTAGCTACTCTTCTGGCATCAGACTCCGCTCCTCACTTCTGGCATCCTTATTTCCTTGTTTCCTTATCGATTGTACATCTTCCAGTTCTGCAATACAGACAGATTTCTTCAATGATATATTATGGAACATTCTGTGTATAGAAATAACATTGTCATGGAGACAAGCAGGTAGTTGATCCTCAACAAAAATATCTCCCTGTGGACTAAGAAGATTGCAGTTATTACTTAAATAATATGTTTCATAATTTTGCATCTTAAACTGATTAATGTCTACATTTAAATGACATTGCCTCAGGATATATATTTAAATGACAAACCACAGATAGTTTATAAGCGCGCAAACCCAAAGGATCATAGTGACTGCCAACATAAACAGTTGTATGCTAAGCTCATCTAAGTGTAGCTGATCGGGAATGAAGATTCTGTAGAAAGTGACGTGCTGTGAGTCACCTTTTGACAATTAGTTACTGAGAGCGGAAATGTTTATTTAGTTGGTTATAGTTATTTTTTATTTAGTCAAACTATTATTTTTAGTTAACTAAACAATTAATTTCTCTTGACGCTAGGGCTGTACAATATTTCGAAAAAAACATTTTTATCGCACTTGATGATCACGATATGCATATCACAAAGATGCGCGATAATTTAGAATGGTTACATTTATTAATCTAGTGTTTCTTGTGCGCCTGAATTACTTTTGACCAATCAGACGCACTCTTACATGTTTATAGCTCTTGCCTGCCAATAAGGAGATCGTAGGTTCCAATCCTGGACTAGACCAACCACATGATCACATCACATGATCTCTCTGGGTGGAGTCTGCATGTCCTCTCCCTGTTACTGTGGGTTCTCTCCAGGTTCTCCAGCTTCCTCCCACCGTCCAAACACATGCATTTGTTAGGTTCATTTGATAACTTTAAATTACCCGTAGTGAGTGAATGTGAGAGTTAATGGTTATCTGTCCACGGCCATGTCTCTGTGTTAACCCTGCGACGAGTTGGCCACTGTCCAAGGTGTAACACGTCTAAGGCCCAAAGTCACTAGGATAGGCTCCAGTCATCTGCAACCCCTAACAGGAACAAGCGGTAGAAAATGAATGAATGAATATTATGCTAAATCAACTTCATCTTTTCAGCTTTTAACATTCTTCCAACAGTGTTTCCTCATCATTAGTTTACTCAAAGTTGTATTTTGATTCCTGCGTGTTTGAGTTAATCCTGTATTGTCCTGTAAATGAGGCTCCAGTGCTCAGAAAATTCCTGTTTTCATCCTCTCCTATCCTATACTTAGTTGTAATTATTTGAAAAAAATATACACATTTAGTTTTTTTAACTGTTACCTAGGCACTTTTTGATGAACAAGTAAATGACAATCTGTTGCTCGATAAGGTGAAATGTCACTATGAAAAGATGAGGCTTAAAATACAGCTACCTAAAAGCGTGTACAAATGACCATTCTTGTCTCCAGGACTACAGGTAAACAAGTCTTTGTCCTGTGTCCCTGTGTGCTGTGTGCTGTCCTGGTCCAGGCTTGTATCTGCCTGTACAGAGCCTGTTATGCATTCCACTCACCTCCTGTCTAATATCTGCTATTATGTCCTTCCTGTGTCTGTGTGGGGCCAGGAGAATGATGTGTTCAGGAAAACCCCGGGAATCTGACTCACCTCATTCCTCCTGTTAAACGCAGACAGACAACAGCCTCCTCAGGTCGGATTTAAGTTATTGTAACACAGTAACTTGCTTCAGCACAAAAACAACAACGAAAAACAATTTCTTTAAAGCTGCGATGGACCACCAGTGTTGACTTGTCAGCATGCGTCTAGTACGGCTTACTGTGTGCAATAACATACAGGAATATTGAATTACAGAAGAAAATCTAAGTTGAAGACAACAGCTTTCTTCAAGGGGTTAATGAAAGCAAGTTTGTCTGGCTCTATATATTTTGCAGTACATTCACAGTCTACTTAAATATCTGCCTCTGAAACTGTTTCCCAAACTATGGTGACACCTGTGGTCATAGTAGGGCTGGGCACAGAAAATCGGTTCCTCTTTTGTTCTGACCGAAAAGGTTTAGTATGAAAAACTTGGAGTGCCTTGGCTTTAAAGGACACATTCTGTTACAGTGACTTTTTTGAGCTTTTAACAATGTTCTATCAAAGACATACCTGGAGTTGCATTTAGCTGCAATCACACCATTTTGAGGCTGCTAGCCTGATAATAGCGTGTCACAAAGTCTCTTCAAATGATAACATAACTAAACTGTATATAGCACTAGGCGCCATCTTCTGGCTGCGTGGAAGTGCCAGTGCAGAAAGCAGAGACTTGTTCATTGAGTGCATAATAATTTTTTTTTTCTTTCTTAAAAACATGAGATGGCAGATTTAAGGAACTCAAGAGCATGTTTAAAGGCTAATAACAATAAGAAATGCATAATATTTTTCCTTCAAATGTATCAACGAGCCAATGAATACACAATATTGATTTAACCACAGCAAAAGTGCGCATGAGTAACAAACAAACAGCACTCATGTTATCATAGTCCTAGCTTTGCCCAAACACACAGGTTACCGGTAAACAAAAGAGCTGAAGAAACAGCAGGTCCAGAGTTGAAATGTATACAAAAAACAGTTTCCAAGTCAATTAAGCCCGTTCACTGTTTTTCCCATGAGCTTGTGTATTTGTGCACATGTTTTATTTTATGTAATTATTATGGTCTGATATAGGCTATGATTGTATAACATGTATACAATACAAAAAAATTGGAAAAGGACGTGTCAATCTCTCAAATGCACAGTGAATCACTGAATTTAGTTTAGTCCTGGTTTAGTTAAGTTTTGTTTTATTCCTGATTTAGCCTTGGTTAAATCCTGGTTGAGTCCCTGGATAGATCCTTTTGTTCAGATTGGGTCCCTGTTTAGTCCCTAATCTAATTTTAGTTTAGCCCCTGGTTTAGTCCTAGTTTAGCCCCTGGGAACGTAGTTTAGTCCATGAATAAATGCTAGAAAAGTTACCGTAGATGGTTAGGTCTAGTATCAAGAAACTTCCATACCTCCTATATTCTGATGTGCTGTAGCAATAGATATTAAATCTGTGTGTAGCAGTAGCAGACAGTAGAGCTGTAGTCGGCTAAAGAAAGTCTTGGTTGACTAAAGACTTTCTCTATTGGCCGATTTATCAACTACAACCACAAAAAAAAAAAAAACAACACAACTGCACAGGAGTTCATGCAAAAAAGTATAGATTTATACAGAAATGTAACTATTTATATGTTAGATATATATATAAATTCAATTAAACTCACGATTCACTCGAAAATGTTTAGCTTACTCGCGCCCTATCTTCACTTTTTTCCAGTTCTTGTCGTTTAAATACTTGTTATGAAATAAATAATTACTTCACTAATAAAAATGTTGGTCGACTAAAACACCATTGACCGATTAATCGACTAAAAGACTACAGCCCTAGCAGACAGGGCACTAAAAAGAGAGTGTGACATCTTCAGCTCTGATCTTTCCTTTTGTGGTATTTTCTGGTGCTGTCCTGCTCCACCAGCGCAGCTCCTCTCCTCCCTCACCACACGCACACAGACACAAACACAAAAGCACATCAATGATATCGAGCTGTTTGCACTGTTTTGTGGCCAAGTTACAAAGACTGCCAACATTTTTACCCTCCGCGGTGACTTAAGCTAACTGTCTCTATAGCTGCTAATTGGATATTAGCTTATTTCGAACTCCATGACCCAGATCTTGATTCTGTTTGCTGTACAGAAACGGTAGCATTGTAATTGGCAAGTTGTTATGCCGAATTATGCCTCAACAACTTTCAAAGCTGTGTCAAGCAAAAGAAAATTAAATACAAAATAATCTCTTCTTAGTACATATACGATACGATACGATACAATACGATACGATATCTTGCACGTGTTAGGTTCTAGGTGCAGTGATTTTCAAAATAATTCCAGGCTTGGAGATTTTGTAACGTGAGTGTGTGTAAGCAATGCACTGATATCAATACTGATATCAGTATCAATACTGATATCAGTTGGCATGTAACGGTGCATGTGGGTGTATTGAATGGTTTGGTACTGCATGTTTGGTTTGGTTCACGTGTGCACCATTTCGATATTATTTTTATGTAAAGAAATGCATTTTACTGCGGCTGTGGTGGAACAAGTGTTCACGCGTCACCCGTTCCCACAGGGACACTATTAATAAGCGACAGAACAGACTTTTCTTTTAGGTTTAGCAACTTCTAACACTTATACAATTATTCGTAAGCACGACTTACTGAGTGTGGCACGAGTTCAGATTGATTTACAGCGCTCTTGAACTCTTAACAATAGGAGTGCGGGATGGTCTCCAAATGTCCGTGTACTTTAAATCTACTGTGGTGCGTGGATTAATCTGGTACAGTCCAGAGGCTCAGTAAAACATAGCTGCTCCTGCACTGGCAGCAATGTTCACAGACTCTGGGCATTAAAGGAAATTATGACTCACTGTTCATTTAGTCACATCAAACACTGAGCAATGGTTTATTAAGCATCCTTTTAATTGCATAAGATAGGTGAACTTCATATGATTCAATAGAGCGATAGTATGGCAAAGGACATGAGCATAAGACACCGTCCGGATCAAAAGAGTCTCACACCTCTACTCACACACACAGAGGAGCCAGGCCCAGCGGGACAGCCAGCTCCTGTTATGACCATCAGACCCAAGCAGTCGGACACCAGCTCTCTGTAATCAGGTTTTCAAGTTCCGTCTTACAGCTGTGGGCTTGGAGTAGAGAATGCACCGAGTTTTAAGGCCTGTTCTTCTAAAGGTACTTTTTGATATTCTCTAACCAGGTTGTTTGTTTCAAATTTCAGCCCAATTTAATATTTTTCTTAAATCCATTTCCCCTCTCAAAAGCTCAACATACTGCGTAAAGTCATCAGTAACCCAGAAGTGCTCCTTCTTGTTTTCAAAGAAGACATAGACTCCTGTGGATCCTTATTTTATATTATGGACATTTTAAATCATTAAAAATGTATCTAAATCAGTTCACTGTAGCAAGGAGCAAAGGAGTTTTTTTTTGTTGTGCTGCTGAATCCTAGTATCAAAGTTTAATAAAAAATAAATAACAAAATTCTGCTGAACGAAAGGAAGAACCTTTGTCTTGAGGGAGCTGGACTATATAATGCAGAAAAATATTATTAGATAAATATGTTAGGGCAATATCTTGGACAAGAATAATTTGAGAAGAAAACATTTGGTAATTACATAAATGCATTTCTTACATTTTTTTTTTACATTACATTTTTACAGATTTTTTAAGGGTGAAAAGGAATGCCTTTTTCATCAAGGCTCTAAATTGTTGAGTTGAGTTATTGCGCCGCTAATTTCAGAATAAATTTGTGATGCCTGGAGGATGATCCTGTGCTGTTTAGCCTTTTAGCTCCCAACAAATCAGGGTAACTAAAGAACCTTTGTCACACAGTCTTACTATGTCTTTTTTTCCCTTATTTGTAATGATAGATGATGATGCCATAGTTCACCTCCCTCGTCTCTTCTCTGTTCTCTCATGTAAACACTGCAGGACTGGACTTGTTTCGAGGCCAGCTCCTGATTTTGTGTTAAACAAAGGCTGTCTGAGTCTCTTCTGAAGCTCCCTGTGGGTAGATGCAGCACCACACTACGAGCTCTCCCCTCTGTCACTGTTTAGATCAGCTCCTGGCTCCAAACTCCAGCAGAAGAAAACTCCTGCGTCTTGACAAAGCGCTCCTTTGTCCCTGCTCGCCATCTGAACCCACCAACATTTGGGGAATAGTTTCCAGTTTATTAAAACGCTTCCAGACCCAGATCTTGGACAAGGGGGTTTTACTGTGGATGGGTCGTGATTAGGTTTGCCGTGGGCATCTTCTCACAGAGTTCCTTAAACATATTAGTGCAGAAACTTTCCATACATTGCATTAAGGGACCATTCTCTGCTTTCACACAACAGTTTTAACCTCATCATACAATAATCTATATGGTTAGGCCAATATTACCATAGAAATTTAGATTAACCAATCAGAGAACTGGTCGACTCTTGTCAAAACAAACATGGAGACTTGTTTTTGTTCTGCTTCCAGGTTGAGTGGGAGTGGTTAGGGGCTGAGGCAGTAGATTGGACATTTCTATTTGATTTTTCACATAATATTTTACTAAATGATTACATAAATACTAATATTATTAATTCAAATGAAATATTCTATTACAAAAAAAAGGTAATTAAAGGGATAAATGTTCTAAATGATTGCCTTTAAGATTTGGCTTGGCTCCGGTGCCAGTATAAAAGGTTTGGACACGCCCCTCTTCTGAATGTTACGAGGATATTTGAGAGAATTAAGTGTCAGTGCAAGAACTGATCTCGCCTGTGTCGCTCCTCCTCTGAAGGTTTTCTGGTTCAGTCTACATTCTTTTACACAGAGCATATTCCTCGCTGGAGACTGGAAGGACCAGAAGAGGAGGCTGGACAATGGATGGACTCTATTGGCTGCTGCGTCTCATTTATTGTCACAGTGTGGCTATTATTCCTTGCTGATGTCACGTCTGGCTGTCTGTTGTTCTAAACACTGCACTAAGTAAAAGATCTGGCATGATTTTATAAGCCCAGCATGAGTATCTCCTGACCCTCTGCACAAGGAGGAAAAGACCCATTGTTTGAACCGCCAGGGTGAAGTGGAGGTGAGGGAGAGATTGAGGAGGTTGATGGTTTTGCTGCTGCAATGGAGATGAGGTGGGAAAGGTTTGCAGCCGGAATGGCTTGATAAAGAAGGCCGATCTTAAACATTTACAAAAAGACGTTTAGTAATTCCAAGTCTGTGTGGCTGTGAGACGTGGCTAAAGCTAGAGTCAACAGGAAACTGTCCATTTGTCCTCATCTTTTTCTGCATTTATTTCACTTCTCTGCAAAGCCTCTATGTTTTAACCTATCTTTGTGAGTTTGGACAATTGTTAGAGGCATTATGCATTGGAAATAAATATGGTCTTGACGAGTTTGCCGTCTTTCTATAAACAGGAAAAACACATTTAATTACCTGAACCTCAACCAAGACTTTTTCAGACACATTTTAGATCGCAATTTGACTGATTTGATCTTGCCCACCCGTATTTTCTGTTCATGAGGAAGCTGGACTATACATTGCAAGAAATATCATTGGATAAATTAGTTGTGGCAATATCTAGGACAGAATCATTTGAGAAGAAAACAGTAATTGAGGAGATGCAATATTATTATTAAGTTTGCAGTTGATTTCTTTTAAGGGTGAAAAGGAATGCCATCTTCATCACAACACAACTCTAAACTGTGGAGTTATTGCGCTACTTATTTCTGAAAGAATTTGTGATTGTTGTGGAAGTGAAATGCCTGGAGGATGATCCTGTGTAGAATGTGCTGTTTAGCCTTTTAGCTCGCAATAAATCAGGATATTTTTAGAACATTCCCGTGAGTCTTATAAAGTATTACGCAAATTTACCATGACACATATGACACTGCAAAACATATCACACCCCATATTATTTTAGATGTTGCAAACAATATAATAAATACATTATATCCATGGGTTTCAGAATGATGAAAAACTGGGACCATTTCCATTGCGTTGACACTTTATGTTATATTCACTAAATCTTTTCAATGGGCAAATGTCCTCAAAATGTTGCATATAAATTTGACATAATCTGACCATTATGAGCATCAAAAGTGTTTTTAAAGTCCACTCAACTTCACCACGTCTGTATAAAATGTTGTGTAAGCATTTGAAGAGTCGATTTGCAAACAGAAATCTCAGTTTAGACAGTTTTTTTCTTTTACCATAACATACTGTAAAAGTGTAGTGTTTATGCAATGAATTATGTAAACTTTTTGTTGTGGTTAGCACTTGATGATGATACCTTTTGAAATATGTATAAGATTCTGTGTAAGAGGTATTTTGAACCTAGTTATTGTTCCCTTGTTGATCAGATCGTGTCCTGGTTTAGCCTTTTCAGTTGGTTGCTTGCTGGATTACATTTGGCGGTTGGTGGGAGCGGGGTGCTGTGAGTGACCCTTCTGTTGTGGCCTTGTGGGGTGTCGCGTCACACATACTGCCCACTGCTCTGAGTGTGTTTGACCAGCTGTCTGTCCCGTCCACCTTAAGCCTATTAGACCACTTCACTTCAGACTGACCCGTCGCTCAAGTTTGAAACTCCAGTCACAGCAACGGAGTACTGTACAGAGAAAGCATGATGTGAGGTATCTTGAGATTTGTGATTGAAATGTGAGTTTAATCTTTTACACTGTTTGTTTTTCCATGGTTTTCTGAATAAACGTTGTAATTGCATGATTACAATGCAAATCCTGCACTTATAATTTCATGGTCTTGTTAGTGCACTTTGGCAAAGTTGTTTGTTGTTGTCAATTTATAGAAATATTGAATATATTTGAGAGATTATTTTAGTCGACTAATCAAAGCACAGAGCATGCCTTCAGTCAACTAGAATTTCATTCGTCGACTACAGTCTTGCTGCTTACATGCTATCTTCTCTGAGCCTCACAAAAACACTTGGTTTCAAATGTCCCAGATTTGTGACGTGACAAATAAAAATTAAACTTTATAACTGAATTTCATGCACATAATCTTTTAACATCATTGTCGTTAAACACAGAAAATATTAAATTTCATCCTCCAGTCTGATTAGAAAGCTCTATTCAATACTCATTTTAATTAGGACTAAAATGTGAAGTAATCTTAAATAAACTGGACTTTTTAAATTTTTATTTCAGTCTTTGTAAGTAAAAATGAAGTCTTTCACTGACAATTTTCACCGTTCAATGAATTTTGCTTCTTGCAATATAGATAGATTACTGTTGTATAAACAAGAAACGAATAGAAACATGACTTCCTCTTCAAAACTGCAGTCAATAGTCATATCACTTTTGAAAAGCGTCGATGTGACTTTTAGTGTGTCACCCTGATTCTCAGTTTTTCAAATGATCAAAATAATGGGAATTTTTTCACCATGCACTTATAGATAGATCTAGATATAAGTACATGGTGAAAAAATTCCCATGCAACACCCAGCCAATCATCTATCAGTGCTTAGAGCTCACAGGCTTTTATTATTATGTATTTTATAATATTGTACTGTGTAATCAACCAGCACAGACTTTTCAGCTCGTCCATGTTTTGACAGCGTTTGGGAAAGGGGAGAGGTCTGACGCTTCTCCTCGTGCTCCTCCCAGCCAATCAGGGCGCAGAACAAGAATTTATGTGAGACACGATGCCACTTTTTATTTCACACCTCTGCTGGGAATTCTACCGACAACTTGTCACGTTCCTCGTACATCACATGTGAGCTTGAGTGTACAGACGAGAGGACACGCAATTCCAAGGGTCTAGCATTTCAGTTTTTACTTCACTCAAAGTTGTATTTTAACTGATTCCTGTATGTTTGAGTATCTTGTATTGAGGCTTGAGTGCTCAGAGAAATCCTGTTTTCTCTTACCCCCTATCACCACCCACATCCCTGTACTTATTTTGATCATTTGAAAAATTGAGAATCAGGGTGACACACTAAAAAGTCACATCAACGCTTTTCAAAAGTGAAATGCAACTATTGACTGCAGTTTTGAAGAGGAAGTCATGTTTCCATCTGTTTCTTGTTTATTTCTTTGGTAACGTTCAGCTTGCAGTTTATAATGCATATTGTTTTCTTCTAGTCAGTCTACTTTATGAGTGAGATGTATTTACCTTGACCTGTTTCGGCTGCTATCTGCGAGCCACCTTCAGAACTGCTCAGTGGCCTGTAGAGGCCACTAAAACACATTGTGAATTCCAGCCAAACTTCAGTGGACAGAAGTTAAGGGAAACGGTCTTATTTGGATATTTTTCGGAACAATTTAATTATAGTAGGGATGCACCGATACCACTTTTTTCCAAATGAGAACGAGTACTTAATTTTGAGTACTACTCGTCGATACCGAGTACCGATACAGATAATGTTCTTAAAAATTCAAACTCTACTTAGTTGTATTTGAAAATGCTTTTTTCTTTAATTTTGACTAAAGTAAGCAATAATTACTTACATTCAAGAGTCAACTTTAACAGCTAAACAGCTTCTTTTGCTTTTACTTTACTTTTCTGCGCCTCTGCGCCACGTTTTAACATCTCTATATGAAATATGTTAGATTTGAATAGAGTTGGCTGCCATAGGCACCGAAAAAAAAAAATTTATTTGGGTCTAAATGCAAGTGCTGAGCATCGTAAACAGGAAACAGCTGATGCTAACATGTGCTCACCTTGTTTTGCTAACTCTGTCATCTCTGGAAATACACCGGTATCGGTGCATCCCTAAATTATAGTCTTGCCACACAGTGATTTTAGATTTCATTTATTATTTATTGGTCAATCACTGCTTGCCTTGCTTTGGTATTCACCTTATTCCAGAAGATGCTGTGGGCGCAGCCATCTTTTTTCCAGTGTATTAGTTTACATAGGGCAGATGAGAAAATAAGTTCTACACGGACTAAAAAGCAGTTTAGTAAGAGGTAGAACATCTATTAACATTTGGAATATGACAGTAATTACATAATAATAATATAACAATATCACACTAACGATTCACCAGAGTTTTATAGAGCATTTTTACTTCCCTTACCTTCTCTGTGTGTCCCCACAGAGTTCTGAAGTAGCCAAGGGGACACAGGAACATGTTTTCACTACTTTTTCTTCTTCGCTATGCGGATTGGAACTGTCCGAAAAGTGTCTCTTAAGAGAACCGCACTGGCCTGTTTAAGCAATTCAAACTCTGCAAGAGATTAAAAAGGCAGCTTCAAAGAGAAACTTTTTGGATCCATACCCTCAGTGCTAATTCTTACCCAGGACTAAACAAGGAGATACATTTTTCTCCTTTCCTGTAATTATATATATTGTATGTTTAATGGTAATGTGAATACTTAGTGCTTCTGCGCTGCATTTTTATTTGTACAGTGTCTTATAGAGATAGTAGTTATATTGTCAATCTTGTTCTTCTTCATTGCTCCTCTTTCATGATGCATCATGAGGCTTAGTGTGTTTGTGGGCTTTCCTGGTGTTTTGTTAATTGACTTGTGATGTGTCCTGGTCACATGACCTTGTTCCATATCCTTTAAAAATGTTTATTTTAATTAACATGTTGGTGTGGAAACGTTTTAGTGCCCATTAATAAAGGACTTTTAATTTCAATACAGCAGTGCCTCAGATCCATTTTTGCAATTTTTTTCTCAACGTCTGGAGATTATTGGAGATCATTTTCTACCGCTTATTCCTGTTCCTGGGGTCGCGGGTGACTGGAGCCTATCCCAGTGACTTTGGGCTTTAGGCGGGGTACACCCTGGACAGTGGCCAACTCGTCTCAGGGCTGACACAGAGACACGGACGTTGACAGACAACCATTCACTCTCACATTCATACACTACTGGCAGTTTAGAGTTACCAATTAACCTGAACACAGTCATGTGTTTGGACGGTGGGAGGAGCCGAAGAACCCGGAGAGAACCCACGGTAACACTGGGAGCATATGCAGACTCCACCCAGAGAGATCGTGTGATGTCCCCCTTTGCACCCATTCACTCACACATTCACACACCAGAGTACGCAGACACTGGGGGCGAGGCGGGTTAAGTGTCTTGCCCAAGGACACAATGTCAGTATTCACCTGCGGGAGCAATTGCACCGCCAACCCGTGGGTCAGCAGATCTGACCGTTCAACCAAGAATGTTTTTTTATGTCAGGAAAACAAAGCTAGTCGTCATTATTTATCGACACACAGCAGTTGTGTCAAGACTGAAATTATTACATTTCCAGTGCATAACGCTTCTAACATTATCCAAACCCTGGGCATTACATTAAGAAACGTTAAACACAACATAGAGGTGCAGAATTTATTTAATCCATCTACGTATCAAAAAATGTAAATTTCTAAACATCTTTTTATGAATGGCTGAGAACAGCCTCATGATTTAAAAGGGTTTATTGAGTACGATTTAGATTTATTTATTAATCGAAATGAACATAAATCAAACTTGTCTGGAGGATAAGAGCCAGTTGAAATGTGGCTAAGAACAAATTTTCAACCCCCTCCTCTTGTCCGTATGCTCCTACACAACTCTGCAGGGGACAAGGGGTCACAGGGACATGGTTTCACCCCCTTCCTCTTGTCCCTATGACCCCACACAACTCTGGAGGGGACGCGGGGGACTGAGGGAACATGTTATGAGAGCGCGTCCCCAGATCTGTGTGTACCACCGCTCTGTACAATGGTCCCTATTGTCTGTTATGGGCAGAGAGTGGGTGTTTGGTTTCGTTTGTCCCGGGAAATCTCAAGTTTGGCCCAGAGGGGGCTGAGCACTTCCTCTGCTCGTCTGTGGCCCTCTTTCTGCCTCTGTTCTAGCATGTGTCCTCTATGCCCTCGCACCACACACAAGAAAGGTTTCGGGGTTGACTACCGTTTGACAGTGTGGGGTCTTTGAGTGAGGAGCTTGCATGTTCTGGCTAAAACATTTGGTTGTCTCTTAAGTAAAAATCAGGGACATTCACCTGGCAGCAGTGAATGTGAATGATTCTTAGTAACTAATTTCGAGAGGTGTTAAGAGCTCAAGACAGGTTCCCTTGATTTGACGAAATTGCCATTTTTCAATAGTCGATTATTAAAAACACAATTTATCATATATTAATTATATATATAGATGTAGATGTTTCAACTTCCATCCGTAAACTTTGGATGGAAGTCAAAACATCTTGATTTTCAAAACAGTGTCCAGATGACGAAACCTTTTCTTAGATGGAACAGTCCTGGACGAATGAGAGATTACAAAGACTATATTAAGTTGATTTATTGCTCAACCCTACAATATATACACATAGGTATCAGCTGCTTGTAAAGCAGTGTTAACCATACACGTTATTCAGTGTGGGGATCTAAGACACCATATATAATTAGGAAGATTTGTAGTTGTAGTAGTTGTAGTAGTTGTAATAGTTGTAGTACCATAGTTGTAGCCTGTGCCGCTTTGGTTGTTGTGTTTGTTGTGAGTTTGCCTTGTGACTCTTTAATCCTGCTAAAGATAATCTGTCTGTGTGGAGCCACGTCATCATGATGAGAAAAATAATAATTTTGCTTTTTTGTCTCAATTTTTATTGTATGTACCTATATTTTGATTATGAAGATGTTATTTTTGTAAATGTGCCATCTGGACAGTAGAGGGTTGCAAAAGTATGATATCTATGAGTGACGAACACGCAGTTAGTTTTTAATTAGTTCCTTTTTTATTGTGCTTAGTATTTATTGCATATTTATTATTTGTCTAACTGCATCAAAAACGTTTTTATTTGCATTATTGTTCTCTATGTTTATAGTAATAGGGTCATACATTGTAAGAGTTAATAGTCATGTTAATACTGTATTTATATTATATTTACTGCAATATTTTCTGCATCTGTACTTTGCAATTTAAAAATGCTAATGTTTGACACCAGGACTCCTTCTCTCTGTCCAACATGGCTGCCGTTTGCATCAGAGTTCCCTAAAAGGTGCACAAAGACAGTGTAGTGTTGAAGTAGTCAACTCTCTGCCATCACTCCAGGGTATTCATGATGTCACTGCTGGCCAATCAGAGCACAGAGCTGGGCAGTGCATTTTAAGGACTGTCAGCTGTCACGCTCCATCGCCCTGACCTCTGACCCCTGTATCCACACTGCGCAGAGAAATGTCAAAGAGAGAGGGCCAGGCTAAGGACATTTTGGACTCTAGTGGAAGTGGAGTTAGTTGTCAGAATTGGTTTTTTTTTTTTTTTTTTACAAAAATGTTGTTAGAAAATCCTTGTTTTGTTTTTTCCATTTGTTTATTTGAGCAAAGGTATTACAGATCTCTTTTCACCTGAGCAAGCTTTAAAATGTCAGCAAACCAAACCATCGAAGTACTGTGTCTAATATGTTCACTGACAATTGAAGATACAAGTTAAATTAATTAATTAATTCATTTATTTATTTGTGAATGGACATTGCTTATCATCCTCTGATCCGTGCACCAGCCTCAAATTGTATGCATGTGAATACAAATGTGTCAATGGTTTAGTGAGAGCTAGGAATGAGCTACACGTATTTTAATACCCACTTCCAGATTCGTGGTGTGAAAATCAGGTTGACCAGCTTTGATGAACATTATGCATGTAAATGATAGCTATAAAGATAGCGCTGTCACTTAACAGCAAGAAGGTCAGAGGTTCGATTCCCAGGCAGCGTGGGGCCTTTCTATGTGGAATTTGCTTGTTCTCTCTTTGTCTGCGTAGGTTTCCCCTTCTACTAAAATATGTACAAGAGGCCCCTCCCCTATGTGTCTAGTACTCTCTTGAAATAGAAATTCTAAACCTCAGTGGGACTTTCCTGGTTAAATAAAGGTAAATAACGTTTCCATTTTCACTTCAAGGCAAAATCGTGCTTTTTAGGTTTTTCTTTTTTAGCCCACTAAATGTTTTCATTTTATCTATCTATCTATCTATCTATCTATCTATCTATCTATCTATCTATCTATCTATCTATCTATCTATCTATCTATCTATCTATCTATCTATATATATATATATATATCTATATATATATATCTATATATATCTATCTATATATCTATATATATATATAAAACATAATTACATACACATATACATACACATGTATTTTATGAAGCTCTAATATAAATTTGAGGCATTTGTACCCTGAGAATTTAGAACTGCTGCTTAGATTTGATAGATAAGATAAGATAGATAAGACTTGAATTTTGATTGGATATTAGTTATTTTTAGAACACATTTACTGGTTTACTTGTTGATATCAAAGAATTTTAAAAAGTCTATAGTCTGATCCAAAGAAGAGCAAAATCTTTTGCCACACTGACAAATAAAGCCATGCCCTTTTAATGCAGTTTTTAAGTCAGTGGTTCCCAAAGTGGGGTCCGGGGCCCCTGGGGAGCTTCAGAGGCACTGCAGGAGGGCCCCCAAAGCTTTTCCACGTAAGCATAGTTAAACATTGAGCTTGAAAACCATTGCTTATATGTGATACTTTAAATCAACATAAGCCTACAGTTAGTCATTCCTATTTCTATTTTTATTTGTAAATTAAAAAATTATTGTTAAAAAAAATTGTAAGAGAAAATTATTAATGGGGGGCCCCAAGGGATCGTTGGGTTGATAAGGGGGCTGCAACGCAGCAAAGTTTGCGAATAGGTGCTTTACCTAAAAATAAACATAATAAGCAATAACAAAAAACATGTACATTTGAAGTTGTCGATGTAATCCCTCATTCGTCCAGGCATGTTCCACTTCCACTTCCACTGACTGACAATGACTTCTGCATAGAAGTTGAAACGTCTCGATCTTGTAACCTGTCACCTGTAACCTTTTCTACGATTTGAAGTTGAAGTGAAACAATTGTGTTGCAGACACACAGTTGTTTCATCCTATAGCTGAACTTCTGTTTAGTATCCTAAAAAAGACATTTTCAGATGGTTCCGTCCTGCACAAAGAACATGTTCCTCTTGTTTGTTGTAATCAGTAACAGGACATCTGAGTTTCGGAAAGTACCAAACCAGCCTGGACCGGTACCACTTTAGAGAAAACAGTCTCACAGTATAAACGGACTACACTGGTCCCAGGTCTGGACCAAAATAGGAGCAGATTGTTTACTTTGAACGCACATACATACGCACAGGTCTGGACCAAAATAGGAGCAGATTCTTTGAACACACATACTTTTACAGAGCTTTATGAACAACACATGCAGAGAATTTTTCTGCCTGCATGGACTTAAGGAGGACTAAACCAAATCTAAAGTGGGAACAAACTAGTGCTGCAAGATTAAACCAAGATGAACCATTTGGCACCAAGCATTAGACCAGGAGTAACCTGGTGTAGGTTAGTACTAAAAGGACTGCAGGAGTAAACAAATTCCACAATAAAGTCTAAACTAGTACAAAACCAGGTCTAATAATTGGGTTTGATTCTGTAGAAAAATGTCAGCACCAAGTCAGCAAAAAGCTGACTAACCAGAACTAACAATACCCAGGCTTAAAGTAAGTCTTTGACAATATCAGGACTATACCAAGACCAAATCATGTGGATTTTAGCACTCAACCAGGACTAAGGACTAGGTATGATTTGGACTAAATCCAAACTAAATCAGGACTAAATCTGAGAACAAGTCAGCATAAAGGTCTAATCCAGCACCATGCAGACCTCTGTATTTGGATCAGGAACACTGTGCCAGAGAGTGCCAGGAAATACAGTACGTTAATGAAGCAGATCTGGGAAGGCCGCTATTTTTAGACTGCACCTTTTCACTGAAGAAACACCAGAGTTTCTGAGCTGGAGAAAAAAATACAAAATCAAAACAAAGTCAGTATCTGCAGTTCCTCCTGAAACCAGCGGGTGCATGCTAATGTGTGTGCTCTGCAGTCTTTTCCTCAATAGACAATCTCACTACGTTTAAATGCACGCCAGAAAAATAGGATAAATGACTAGTCCAAATCAAACCTATTTTCAAAAAATAGGTGTGTGTGTAGTAGTATTTCAGCTACATTATACAGTGCAGTCCTGTCACACTAGGAGCAGATTAGGACAGACATTCGACTGCGCTAGGGAAGAAACAGACATGATCATCCAGGTCAGCACAAACTATGGCCCCTCCACTGTGGATTGGCATGTATTGATTGGTTTTGATCTGCTTTGTGAAAGTAAAACAACAGGAGCCTCATAGCAAATCACTTTTGAGAATTTTTCTTGTCTGAAGATCAGATACTCATAAAACATAAATGAGTTGTCGTTATGTTTGTCAAAAATATGGTTGTATGTATGATAGCCACTTTATTAGCAATTATTGGTGACCGTTCTGCCGATACGCCGCTAGTACGCTACATATTTTTTTTTAAATACGTACGTGAAAGTTAATAATACATAAAAAATAGTGAAGTAAAAGTGTTTTGCATATATTCTGAGAACGATATATCGATTTATCTTGATAAATAATGTGAAGATCTTTGTGACCACTGACATTTTTACAGTCATTATTTACATATTTTTGTTTGCTCAAACTTGAACTGACTTGAACTCCAAGCCTTCAAGCTAAACCTAATGTCACCATGAACCTGCTAAAAATAACTCCTCAGTCATTGCTGTAGGTCTCAAACTGTAAAGAAAAAAATACTTGATCTTTTCAGTCAAGTTACAAAATGTAGTGGAATGGCCGATACACACTCAAACTCAAATATAGTGCAGTAAACACAAAGGTATCCATTGTAAAATGTACGCAAAAGTACAGATTCTAAGTACAGTACTTTTACTTTTGTACTTTTGAAAAGTCAATTAGTTTGCAGTTATACTTATACAAGTGCAATACAAAGACTGAAGTGTACAAGGAATCTATGTGGCCTGGAAAGTTTGGTCGATCGCTGGAAGACCTCTGCCCCAATCTATTGGAATTACTCATTTTGGGACTTGTCAGTAGGGGACCGATTTATGCTCTGGGTCAGTCTAGACTGCATGGTCCAACATAGGTCAGTCAAGTTCTTAGCTCAGTGGTTTATTTAGAGCAAAAGAAAATCATCAACCATTTTCCCCTCATATTGATTGATCACAATTTTTGCATTACATTTGTTTTGCCTTATTAAAACAAATAAAAATGGCGTTCAATATTAATTTATTGGAGAAAAAAATAATTAAATTGCCTACTAAAAGTCTTCCGTCATAGTCTGAACTCTTCCCTGAACATGTTTTACTAGCATAGGATTGGCTGTGAACCTCTGCATTAAAAAGACCCAAGCGGATAATTGATGATAAGAAATGGCTGTTATTTAGAAGGATAATAGAGTAAATGTCAACTTAAAGGCCTATAATTGGTAACAGGCTGTTGCTGTTCCTCAGATTCCAAACAACAAAGCCCATATTGTGTACATCTCTAATGTTTTGAAAAGAACTGCTTTGTGCTCCTTTTCCTGATCTAATGGCTGTCATGAAATCCTAATTCCCCTGAGGCTGTCTGTACTTATACATTTTAAAAAAAAAATCCTCCACTTATGCAAAAGAAAGGTACACACGTAAAATGTTGAGCCTCAAAAAATATTTTTCCAGCTATTGTTTATTGAATGAGCCGATATAGCAATTATTGTGACAGGCTTAACAATAGCAACAGCAGCAAACAAAACATGCCGCTTGAGATTATGTGTGTGTGTTTGTTTTGTTGTGAGTGAAACACGAGGGGAAATACCGGACATGCCTGAACACAGCAGAGCAGGGGTGAGAAAAACACCAGCCCGGGTCTGTGGAAGTCCACGAGTGGAAGTGAGAGTTTTTATTTATATATTTTTGTTTGCTCAGACTTGAACTTACTTGAATTCCAAACCTTCAGGCATAATGTCACCATGAACCTGCTAATAATAACTGCTGTTAGCCCCAAAACAGAGACTGGCCAGGGACTGTGTAAGTCCAAGAGATGTGCAGACAGCCCCAGAACAGAGGCACAGGCACAAGCTTGTGGAGCTCCAAAAGTTCAGAGGCGCAGGCACAGGTTTGTGGAGGTCCAAGTGTTCTGCCGCTAGCACCAAAACAGAGACAGGAGGCAGAAAATAATTTGATTCAATATTTATTCATATTAATCAGAATCAGAAACGGTTTATTGCCATTGTCAGTGATCAAAAATTCACAATCATAGGAACTTGCTTCGGTGTAAGGTGCAACATAAAACAATGAATAAAATATAATAAAATATATAAAAGAGGCATGCATAAAATCAAGAATAAAATAGACTAAGATAGATAGACTAAGACTATATACAGAAATGTACAGTTGGCAGTGCAATGTGCAAAATGTGGTAGTGCAAATAGATAGTTCTTATATTATATATTGTTAAAGTGGCAGGTGTTACAAAGTTCATGAGTCCAACGGCAGAGGGAAAGAAACTGTTCTTGTGGTGGTCCGGATGGACGAGTCCTGGAGACGTACAGGTCCTGGACAGATGGAAGGCTGCAGCCGATCACCTTCTCAGCAGAGCGCACAATGCGCTGTAGTCTCTGTTTGTCCCTGGCTGTGGCTCCAGCGTACCACGCGGTGATGGAGAAGGTGAGGATGGACCACGCGGTGATGGAGGAGGTGAGGATGGACTCGATGATGGCCGTGTAGAACTGCACCATCATCTGCGCCGGCAGCTTGGCTTTCCTCAGCTGCCGCAGGAAGTACATCCTATGCTGGGCCTTCTTGATGATGGAGCTGATGGTTGGTCCTGAGTGATGGTGGTGCCGAGGAAGCAGAAAGGGTCCACGGTGGCGATGGGAGAGTCTGTCAGGGCGAGGGGGGGCAGGGGGGCTGAGACTTTCCTGAAGTCCACGATCAGCTCCACTGTCTTCTGGGCGTTGAGCTCCAGGTTGTTATCGCTGCACCAGGACACCAGCCGGTCCACCTCCCTCCTGTAGACAGACTCATCGCCGTCCAAGATGAGTCCGATGAGGATGGTGTCGTCCGCAAACTTGATCAGTTTTACAGAGTCGTGGCTGGAGGTGCAGCAGTTGGTGTCACAGGGAGAAGAGCAGAGGAGAAAGTACACAGCCCTGTGGAGTTCCTGTGTTGATAGTCCGAGTCTCTGAGACATTCTTCCCCAGCCGCACGCACTGCCTCCCGTCCGTCAGGAAGTCAGTGATCCACCTGCAGATGGAGTCAGGCACATTGAGCTGAGAGAGCATGTCCTGGAGCAAAGCAGGTAGGATGGTGTTGAATGCAGAGCTGAAGTCCACAAACAGGATCCTGGTGTAGGTTCCCGGGGAGTCCAGATGCTGCAGGATGAAGTGGAGGGTCATAATCTCGGCTCAACAGTTCATTTAAACAGCTCCTCTTTCTGCTTTCATTCAGTCTGCTGTGGTTTTTCCGACTCGCGCAATGCATTGTGGTCTAGTAACCAGCGCTGGACACTACTTTTCAAGATGCATTGTTGGAAATTTTGAGTGCAATACTCACCGGTTGGACATTCGGACAACACTAAAAGTGGTGTGACCACTATACAGTGATAAACTATGATTGGTTTACTTCGCTTCCTGTTTGCTCAGGTTTGCTCCGCCCTAGAAATCAAATTGACTCAAATGCCTGTAAAAATCCAGATTCACCGTTGTACCAGCGGATGAGTCTGGATTTTTCCAGGCAAACTCAAACATATGTGAGTGATATCAGAGTCTGTTTAAAGGCATTTATTATTGTGTTTTCATTAATAATAATAGCTTATTTAATAGAAGATTATGATTGACATTGGAAATGATAAACACTGGAAATTGTTGCTTATTTTTTATTAAGAGCTCCCGGTGGGACATGCCCAGTGCCCAGCCACCCGGCAGAGGAAGCTCATTTCGACCGCTTGTATTCGCGATCTTGTCCTTTCGGTCATTACCCAAAGCTCATGACCATAGGTGAGGGTAGGAACGTAGATTGACCGGTAAATCTAGAGCTTTGTCTTTCGACTCAGCTCTTTCTTTACCACAACAGTCCGATACAGCGTCCACCCCACTGCAGATGCTGCACCGAGCCATCTGTCAATCTCACGCTCCATCCTTCCCTCACTCGTGAACAAGACCCTAAGATACTTGAACTCCTCCACTTGAGGCAAGGACTCTCCACCTGGAGAGGGCAAGACACCTTTTTCCGGGCCTCGGATTTGGAGGTGCTGATCTTCATCCTAGCTGCTTCACACTCGTCCCAGTGCTTGCTGCAGGTCCTGGTTTGATGAAGCCATCAGGACAACATCATCTGCAAACAGCAGAGATGAGATCCTGTGGTCCTCAAACCAGACGCCCTCCATGCCCTGACTGCGCCTAGAAATTCTGTCCATAAAAATTATGAACATAACTGGTGACAAAGGGCAACTGGAGGAAGTGAAGGAAGTCTGGGAGTCCCTGCTTAGACTGCTATGCCTGCGACCCGGCCCCGGATAAGCGGAAGAAAATGGATGGATGGATCATTACTATTTTAGATCTGATGTCAGTTAATCATTGAAAGTTCAATTCAATTCAGTAATTTATTATAATGCTCAAAATCATAACACCAGTTGCTTCGATGGGTGACAAGTAGAAAAGCCGTTTAAATAAATAAAATTGTATTATTGTTTAGTTCATTTTGCCTCCAATCGCCTGCCCAGGAGGATTAGGATTTAAACATTCTGAGGACATAGCATTTTATGGGGTCTCATGAGTTACAAAGGCCCAGATCTGGGAAACACTGACGGAAAGTGCATTACAATAGTTTATTATTTAGCTGATAAATATAAATAGTTAATGTAATAATATAAATACATTTCAATATTAGTATTAGTACATTTTTTAAAAAACTTTATATTTATACTTTATAAGACAAAATTGAAAAAAAAAATTGCTCTGGCCTCAAATGTTGATCTGTTTGTCAAATTCAAAATTGTTGTCAAAGACAATGTTTTATCTTGGAAAGCTGTAGAGCCAGGCAGACTTATTGTATTCTCCTCTGTCTGTCTGTCTGTCTGTCTGTCTGTCTGTCTGTCTGTCTGTCTGACTGTCTGTCTGTCTGTCTGTCTGTCTGTCTGTCTGTCTGTCTGACTGTCTGACTGTCTGACTGTCTGTCTGTCTGTCTGTCTGTCTGACTGTCTGTCTGTCTGTCTGTCTGTCTGTCTGACTGTCTGTCTGTCTGTCTGTCTGTCTGTCTGTCTGTCTGTCTGTCTGTCTGTCTGACTGACTGACTGTCTGACTGACTGTGGTGCTCTGGAGTAACATGAACCAAACGATTCAGACAGAGAGTAGAGAGAGGATGGATATTCACCTAATTCAATCATGTCAGACACAGAGAGAACTGAGATGGGGAGAAGGATGGATGGACACAACAGACTAATGTGAAGCCTTTGAGATAATAGGAGATATCTACCATTTAGATTGCAGAAGAAATATTGGATATTTTAACAGCAGATTTAACTTTTAGTATAAAGAATAACAATGAAAATTATATTGCACTAAATTCCAAATATGTTTGTCACATGTTAATTTTGTCCTGGTTTTGTCCTGGTTTAGAGACATGGTTTAGTAGTTATGATTTAGTACATGTTTAGCCATAGTTTAGACCTGGTTTTGACATGATTCAGACCTGGAACAGACCTGAGGACTGCACTACGAAGCTCTTACCTAGATTGACTAACTGAGACAGGCGCGTCTCTTGAAGCGGGTTCTACTACGAAACGGTTTCACATCTCGTTCTGTTAACCCAAGATTTTCTGAATGAGACCATGCGTGTTCACATAAAAGGGCAGAGTTAGCGCCCTCTAGCCAATTAGAACACTGGAGATGGGAAGAGAGGCGGAATCACTGGAAGAACAAGCAATCGTCCTCAATAAAAACGAGGAAGTAAAAAGTACAATTCTGATGAAGGGAAACATGGGGGCAGCAGTTAAAGTCAAAAAAGAGGGCTGAGAAAGTATTGTTGATTCTCTCAATGTGTGAGTTTGAAGAGTTGCTTCGTATTACGTGTAAAGCTCGATCAATTCAAATGATTGAGCTTTGCATCTCTTCACGGAACAATAAAGGAGCATTATAATCAAGCTCTTGTTTGAGTAATTCCTTAAGTCATGCCTTCTTTACTGCAGCTATACAGCTATGGGAAGACAAGCGCACTTGGGAACATTATGCAAAGTGGTAGGTAATGAGGCCTAAGCTACGTTTTAATCATTTGCATGTAGACCCAAAAATATCCTCAACAAAAATAGATTTTGCGGGATGGAGTTGACCAAGGAAAACCACAAAGGCGTCCAGCAAATTCATTATAAATTTGTTTACTGGCATTAGATGTTTAAAGCCCACAGAGGTACTTGATTCCTTCATGATAGAATCAGGTCCTCTCAAAAAGATTATCATCAGGGAAATCCAGTGTGTTTTGGCGATCCCTGAAAACTCTCTCTGCGCCCAGATCGACGTCATAGCGATGGTGAGAGCTGATTGGTTAGCTGCATTTGTTGTTTGAGCTACCAAGAACATAACCTGGTCCAGAGCAAGTTAGGAGTTTGCGGCCTGTTGCATTAGAGATTTACTCTGGTAGAAAGTGATTTCGAGATTCGAGAGACCAGATTCGTAACACCACCACACCAGGTTTAACCCCGAAGTTACCTCGCTAACCCACTAATCCAACTTCGTAGTACAGGCCTCTGGGGTCTCATTTATAAAGTGTGTATACGTTCAAAATGAGGCCAAACGTGATGTACGTGATGTTCCATGTTAAGTTTGGGATTTATTAAACGACATTTTTTGGAGGACATTTTTCAGATATGGGGAAGAAGGAAATCTGAGAGAAAGGAGCCAGTTTGTGGTTTGTGTTTAGTGCGCATGCATTTTGATCCTGTCATTTATCCAGTTATAACCAATTAATACTTAAATCACAGCTTGTGTGGGAATTACGAGGGTGTTTGTTATCATGTTAATGTTGTGTCATTATAAAACAATCCATCTCCACAAGGTGCGGGCGCATTTTGTGAGAAGCTGGATATAAAGTATATTAATTAAGTAATTAAAGCAAGTGTCTGGCAGTAAAACATGCTGCTGTCATAAGCTCCACACACAGCACCCTGCCCACATACACACACACACGCAGCACCTTCGCACACGCAGCACAGACACATACCGCCATGAGCCATGGGTCCTCTGTCCCACTGAACATCCTCACACACAGTGCAGCGTGTCTCTGCTGTTTCCCCCCTCACACACGCACACACACACACAAGCATGTGTGCGTGCACACACACACACACACGCACGCACGCACGCACGCACGCACGCACGCACGCACGCACTTTGTCCAGTGTTTTGTCCAGACTCCAGCGTGCACATAGAGCACACACATCATGTATATGTACATCTATAATAAAAAATATGTGTGGTTTTAATAGCATTATGCCACACTTAAGTGCAAGTAAATATAGGGAAAAGGCCATTACATTTGACCACTTCTTAACTGCATTATACAACTGTTTAATTTTGTCAGAAAAGCAGAGTTTCCACAAAAGTTCCATGCACCTGTCTCTACTCCAGTGTCTTGCGCTTTCTCCTGTTTGCTCGCTGCATGTCAATCAAACTCGGCCCTCGTTTAGGTAAATTTCATTCATAACTTAATTTGCATTGTCCTTACATGGTGACAGTGAGGCGGGCTCATCCATGCAGGTTCCTGCTGCAAGGTGTGATCCGTGTGGAGGAAATTACTTGCTTAAGCGCGTACGGTGGTTTTTATAAATCCAAATATATATAGTCAGAGTTCTTTGTACTGGTGTATAAATGACACCCTTGGTTTTGTTCAGGTTTAGACTAGGGACATGGTGGAGTAGTCCTGATTTAGGTTAACCATGGTATAGACTTCAACCTTTGTTCAGTTCTGGTTTAGTTCTTCTTTAGATACTGTTTATATTTATTTATTGTGTAGTCCTGGTTTAAACCTGGTTTAACACTGGTTCAATTCTGGTTCTAGTTCTTAAATACACTGCGTTCCAAATTATGAATTAATTAGTATTAATTATTATTATTGATTAAGTGTCATAAAGGTAATTTTTTTTTTGTTTTCCTGTGAAACTCATGGATGGTATTGTGTCTCAGGGCTCTTTGAGTCAGTGAAATCAATCTCAGACACCTGAGCCAATTAGTTTGCCAGGTTGCCAATTAAAGGAAAAACTTAAGAAAGACGTTCCACATTATTAAGCAGACCACCATTTTCAAGCAATATGGGAAAGAAAAAGGTTCTCTGTAGTGCCGAAAAGCGTAAAATGCCTTGGTCAACCTTCGATATTTCACAAAAGCTTAAACATTATCACCGTAGTATTAAGATTTAGAGCAACCACGTATTTGTGCAGATAAAGGCACAATGAGGAAGGTTTCTGTGAGACAAATACATCGGATTAAGAGAACAGCTGCTAAAATGCCATTACAAAGCAGCAAACAGGTATTTGATGGTGCCTCTGGAGTCCCGCAAACATCAAGGTGTAGGATCCTCCAGATGCTGCAGTTATGCATAAACCTTCTATTGGACCACCCTTAACCAATGCTCACAAGCAGAAACAGCTCCAATGGTCCCAGAAATACAAGAAGACTCATTTCAAACAGTCTAGTTCACTGATGAGTGCCGTGCAGCCCTGGAGGGTGCATCTCATGCTGCCAGGAACACCTCTGCATCATTGGCTGCTCTGGGCATAAAAGAAGAGAAACCCCCATCCTCCCCTGACCCCAACCCTATTGAGAACCTTTGGAGCATCCTCAAGCCAAAGATGTATGAGGGCGGGAGGCAGTTCACATCCAAACAGCAGCTCTGGAGGCTATTCCGACATCCTGCAAAGAAATTCAAGCAGAAATTCTCCACAAACACACAAGTTCAGTGGATGCAAGAATTGTGAAGCTCCTATTAAAGAAGGGGTCCTTTGTTAAGATGTAACTTGACCTTTTAAGATGTTTCAATTGAAATAGCTTTTGATTTAATTAAATATGACCTGCTAATGCTTCTAATTTAACAAATGACCAACAGTAACATGGTTTGAAACTCTGTTGTGCAGAATCATTTGGAACAACGCATTTTATGTTTTTTATTTTTGAAAAAAAAATACCATTATCTTTGGGAGGTTTGTTCAATAACCTTTGAATTTTACTCTAAAGGCTGATGACTTGAAAATTATGATGACTGTCGTTTATATTATAATAGCAAAACCAGAGAAAAATATAATTTCCACAATAATTTGGAACGCGGTGTAGATATGAGGCCTGTACTATGAAGTTGGATTAGTAGGTTAGCGAGGTAACTTCGGGGTTAAACCCTGTGTGGTGGTACTACAAATCTGGTTCACTTCCCTCCAGGGTAAATCTCTATCTAACTCCTAACCTGCTCCGGACCAGGTTAAGTCCCTGGCAGCTCAAATAGCACATGCAGCTAACCAATCAGATGTCACCATTGCTGTGGCGTTGCCCCTCCTTGAGAATCCTGTCCATTTAGGCACACTGCGCTCCGCAGAGAGAGAATTTTCAGGGATCACCAAAACCCATTGGATTTTCCTGATGATTATCTTTTTGAGCGGTAGCGATTCTCTCATGAAGGGATTGAGTAACTCTGTGGGCTTTTAAAGCCCCACATTGCTAACGCCACAAAATTAAGTTAAAATGATTTGCTGGACGCATTTATGGTGTTCCCCGGTCATCTCCCCTCCCACAAAATCAACATTTGTTGAGGATTTTTTTGGGTCTACATGCAAATCATTAACACGCAGCTTGTCATAGCCTCATTACCTACCACTTTGCACAATATTCTTATAGTTATTGCGCACTTGTTCTCCCATAGGGTTACAACTGCAGTAAAAAGGACAGGTTCATTGTTACTACAAACTTGGTTCTAATGGCCCGATATTGTCCCGTGAACCTGTTGGTGTCATTCAGAAAATCTTGTGTTCAGAACGAGTTGTGAACCTTAACTTTCTTCATAAATTTCTTCTAATAAGACAGTTGTAAAAAGCTATGAACTAATTTACCTGACATTTTTGACGGTAGGACTTCGGCCTTCTTCAGAGGTGACGTCTGATGGATGTGACCTGAGCTGATCAGATGTTGTTCCCAGACATGATCGACTTGACAGATCTATCTAACTGACCACACCTGCCCCCACGTGGTGGTCTCTGGAGAAGTCTCTGTTGATGGTCTGTGTGCCCTGCTTTTTGATTTCAATAGCCTCTCGTAATATAATATTGAGTTGAGAACCTGCTTCGTTGTATGGCTTATCGAGAGGCGCTCATGTTCAGTTAGTTAGTCAATTAAGGTAGGAGGAAAAGTTCAGCCAGCTTTGTAGTACAGGACTCTGGTTTAACTCTTGTTCAGTTGTGTTTTAGTTCTTATTTAGATATGGTTTGTTCACGTTTAGTTCTGGTTTAGACCTGGTTTATCCCCTGTTCAGTCTTGTTTAAGTTCAAGTTTAGAGTCTCTTCGTGCTGATTCCTTCAAACTCCTGTCTTTAGATTTTACTTTATCTCACCTCAACAGTTGCACATGTAATATTTACATAGGTATGATTTTATACATGATAAAACACAAAATCTTCGTCCTTCCAATGTCAAAACGTCTTTCAGTGGAACCCTGAGTGAGTGACTGTTAAAATGGTGTCAAAGATTTCCCTGTGCCAGTCAGCAGCACAGCACAGAGTGGCCCGACAGACAGCACACGGGAGATCATTCATTATTTCACACACAGAAAAGGGGTGGGGTGGGGCTGTTTGTCTGGGAGCTCCGAGTGTATGGCCAATGGGAGAGCGGAGGAGAGTGGGGGCGGGTCCTAATCCCAGTGACTGACATGTTATTGAGTCTGGAGCCGAGACGGTAAACAAGTGTCTCTGCTCTCAAGCGCCGCTGGGGCCAGAGACTGTGTAGGCCTATGTGAGGGGAGGGGTGAGAGGGGCATTACCATGGTGATTAAGCACGGCTTTTCCATTGGCACGCACCACGAGTTAAGGGGAAAACATGAGCAGCAGGGACAGTTCCGGTAACAGCAAATGAGGCTAGTAAAAGGCTGTGGTGTTTTTGGGGTGCTGTGGTTACAAGCAATTGAAAATATGGGTTAATATGCATCCACATTTGTTTACAATTGAAATATTTCTGATCAAAACAAATAAAATAATTATACCTTTACATCAACTGCCACCAGCACATTTGGACTACACTTTAGCTGTGTTTTGACTGGTCCTGTCCCCACAGACTGGTTTGCCTTGGAGAACTCTGGACTGTTTAATGTCAGAATCCATTTTCATGCTACAGGCCTGGCTCTGGGTCTATGGAGCAGGGAACTAGCTAAAGCTAGAGTAAAAATGAAACATCTAGTTTATTCTCCTCTTTTTAGTATTTATTACACCTCTTTGTGTTTCTCTGCGTCTCTTTATGCAATGCATTGACTATGGATAATTTTAGATACATTATGTATTGGAAATATAATATTTTGGTCTTGATGCGAGCGCCGTGCATCGATAAACAGGAAACAAGCGATCCAGGACCTTGTGAATCTTACGGTTCACTTAAGATAGTGGAGATACTTTTGGACTGTACCAATCCGCTCCAAAGTGAACCAGTGGAAATAAACAACTTGAGACCAATTATGTTGTTTATATAGATAATCTGTAATTCATGTATATCAAAATGGCAAGCAACAGAGCAAAGAATGTTTATACAACCTGATCTTGGACAAAACCAGGAATGTCATTTGATACATGTCCACCCATTGTAAACAGGAACTCTGGCTCCCTCGGCTTTATGAGCAATTGGTTTGATTCTGTTCTGTTCTGTTCTAAACACACTTCCCTGGGTAATTTTTCCTCACTTGTGTACTCTTAGGTTCTTGGACATTCCTTAATTTAAACAGCATGAAAAAGGAACCATCTTGTACTGGGCCAGTTTAAGAGGTCGCTAAAGGTTTATCTAATTTGTTTACTGTGAGTGTATTGGACTAAAAGACTTAACCAGGTAGGACAAAATGAAGTATAAACCATCTCTATATAAACCAGGAATATTCTAAACAAGTACCCAATTTGCCGTAGAACCTTGGCAAGATTTGACCAAGACAACCCAGGTCTAAATCAGGCCTAAAGATGAAATCCAGAATAATCCAGGACCAAAACTAGGCTACTTTGTGTTAACTACTGCTGTAATGGTGTCTTATCCCCAAATTTCACATCATGCATCTCCGCTGTGCTGCGCCATGCACTGGGTAGAACTTACGCAGCGATCGAAATGAATGAAGCCCGTTTCACATCCCGCGTAAGCGCTGTGCAGGTCTGCGCCTTAGCTCTGCCACTCTCCAACAGAATTGCGGATGAAGTGTATTTTCTTCTGCGCCAGAGTCCGACCGGCTCAAGCCCCGCAGTTTAGATCGCACCAAACAGAAAAGAAAACACAAACTACATCTGGGTTTCCAAAACAAAAACTGTTTACTCTGACCACATTTTGTCCGAGTAATGACATGTATTACATTTTTTGTTACCCAGTAGGCAAATGCTTACAATCAATACCACCAGAAACATGTAAATTGTTGTAAATCTGTTAAGAACAGTTTTAGGCTGTCATTTTATTAATGTGCTATTCATGCGCTATGTTGACACAGTGAAAAAAGCGATTGTAGTTGCATGAACGATAAACTTTCAATGAATCTACATTTGTTTTCTTTCCGCTACATTTGGAGTGCTTTCTTATCGCGCGTTGTCGCGGATCCTAAGCATGCCCACTTCCAGCTCCTCGGGACTTCGCAGCCCTGCGCTGCGCGGACGGGCGGAGACAAATTACTTAATCCAAGACAAAAGCAAGAACAATCCAGGACTGAAACATGATTTAAGACTAAACATGGACTTAACCAAGATAGACTAAACCAGGTCTTAATACAGGTCCAAAAACCAGGTATTGAACAAAACCAGGGTTACACAAGAACAAAAATGAGGGCTAATAACTTGGATTTAACCTGGATTTAACCAGAATGATCCAATGAACCAAGCCGTATAGAATCCCATTGTTACTGCGGATGTTGTTGATGTCTCTGTCTGTTTGCGGCTAATGCAAATGCATCCGCGTCCTATCAGGTTTCTGTGCTGGTTCCTCGAGTTGTTTCTCTGAATCTGCAGCGGAACGAGGGATTAACATTCTTTGCTTTGAGGCGTCTGCGGCCCAAACATTCTGCAGATTCCTCTCATAGTGTCAAGACTCAAGATTCAGAGATAGATGGAAGGCCAGATAAAGGAAGAGAGAGAGAGAGAGGTGGAATCACGGCCTTATCTTTTTTGTCTGCTGAAAATGTTCACCTATTGATATAACCTCAAATTAATTTCAAAATATTGAGATATATGTTGCAATAGTTTGATTTAGTTCTGTGATTATTGTGAGTATAAATGTTGGGAGATTACAATTTGCTTATTGACAGTAAACCATTGTGAAATAGGTTGTGTTCTAACTGTGCCATATTAAGGTAAGACTCAATCAGGTCAAACAAAACTCTTAAAACTATGTTTTTTTTTTTTTTTCAGTCAGTTTGCTCACTTAATATAAACATTCATATGGATTACAACAAAAACTGCCCAATAATCTGCACGTAGATGTTAAATTATTTCATTTAATCCACTTGCAGCCATAGATTTATAAGGGCCATTAAACTTCAGAGTTACGAGTGCATGGAATCAGAGCATACTCCTAGTGGCCATTAGAGGCGTACACCATGCAAACTCCTGATTTATAAAAACCCCGTACCCTAGAGTTCTTAGATTTTACACAGTTGTTGTTGTTGACCAGTAAGGCAATTGTGGGGAAATCCAAGTGCATACTATGATGTATATCTTTTAGAGAGCCATTTTAATCCTGGGTGGGTTTTTAAAAAATATCAAATTAATAATATATTTTAATATTTTATTAACTGGAACAGCTTTTGGCTGTGCTCCATTCACACCAGAAACTGTATTATAATCTTTCACGCGGTGTGTTTCAAGCAATTTAGATGTTTTAATTTGGATAAATTACAAGAAAATAGAGGCGGTGGGTTTAAATCAGGGGTGTCCAAACTTTTTCCATCGAGGGCCACATATTGAAATATAGACCAAGCAGAGGGCCACAAATCAATTGCGAAACGTTAAAAAAAGCTGCATTTATATGATGTTTTAATTACCACCACATCTACATTCAGTTTCATTGTCTTAACATCAGGTCTGTATTGCACCAAAATGATAGTTATTTAGGTTAGAATTGTAGAAAATCTGAAATTTGCTGTAAATAGTACTTAACAGGACAATGTGGGCCAGTTCACCAGGAAGTTTAAGGGCCAAGAAAAATTGGTCTGAGGGCCGCATTTGGCCCCCGGGCCTGAGTTTGGCCATGCCTGGTTTAAATGGAGAACTCTGACTGTACTTACTTGTTTATTGGATGTGGGCTACTTGCTGATGATTACCTGCTTCAAACACTTCCTCAAACTCTATTCACTTGTGGACTTCTCCAGTGCAGTTTTTTCCCTGTATTTCCAGACTGTGCGTTGTGCACATGCTAGGGTTTCAGCTGCCACAGAGTTAGACAGAAGATAAGCAAAGTCTTGCGCCTAGCACAAGTTGTATAAATCCCACGTATGGCACAGGGGATGCGTAAGCAAGCTATAGAAATGATTAAATACCAAACTTTGCAGTCTTACTTAACAAGATTTTGACAGATCGTACAAAAGGATTTTTAAAATATTGATTCATATTTATATTCATATATTTGATATAAACTAGGGCTGGGCAATATGGCAATGAAAATCGAATTATGATCTCATTCCTGTGATGTGATGTTTTTTTTTTTTTTATAAAATCGCCAATCACAGTTTAAAAATTTTGTTGTGAATGTAGCTCAACCAAAGACACTTTTTCGCACCCACACCATCTTTTGGTCAGCTTCAGCAACGCTCTGAGCAAGCGACAGGTGGATTGAACCAATTTCAAAAAAGCATAAACTTACATAAAAGACGTTGAAGGAGAAGATATTAAGGTAATATGAATCATGACAAAATCAAAATCTTGATCTAAATTTTTTGGCATATAACACAGCCCTAGTTTTAACTTTAAAAAAAATTAGGCAGTATTTGAATTTTAATGCAAAATTTCAATAACATTAACCTTACTTAAAGAATTTCCACTTCGGGATGAATAAAAGTAATTCTGATTACTCAAACATTAAATTAGATATCCAAAATCTCCTCTACATTTAATACGTCAACAAAATGAAGCAAGAAATGTATACCTGGTTCTATCAGTTTTTCATATATATGTATGTGTGTGTGTGTGTGTGTGTGCGTGTGTGTGTGCGTGCGTGCAATTTTTGACATTTTTATCCATAAAATGCCACTAGATTTAAATTTCTTTCCTTTGCACCTCATCTCTCTCTCCTCTTTTATCTTTCCATCATCTCTTTCTCTCCTCGTGTTTCTTCTTTTCTTTCTGTCTTTCTGTTCACTCTATCTTCTTTCCTTCCTTCTGTCTCTTTCCTCCATTTTTTGGCACGAGGACACTTGGAATGTCTGTTCATTGAGAAATCTGTTAAAATGCTGCGGAACAGCGAGAGATAATAAACGTGTGCAAAGTTTGCTTTGGCTGCCCCCTTTTGGTCAAATTCCAAAAACCTTACTGCGTAAGGTTTTTGGTTGCTTAAACTCTTGTACTTACTAAAATACTACTGCTTTTTTCTTTGGAGTAACAGTACTTTCAGTTTTGAGTATATTTGGAAATTATAACAGCAAACCTCGACTAATGACTGGACTAAACCAAAATGAAATAAAGACTAAATCAGAGCTGAACCTTGTCTAAACCAGGAATATACTATGACTAAACAAGGTCTTAATAGTCACTAAACTAAGTTTATGGAACTGGAACTTAATCAAGAGTAAAGTAGAACTCAATAACAAGGGGTCTAAAACAGTCCTAAAGATTACATCAAAAGATGAATACAGTAGAGCAGACAATAAAAACAAACTGTAACATAAAAACATTAACAGTGTATATAACAATCAGTTATACAACTAGAGATTGAAACAGCCAACAAATAACAAGGCAGGCCAAAAACAATTACATGAATGATGCAGATGTCGCAAAAGGCTGTTCTTGAAAAAAGTCGAAGAGGTTAAAGAGCGAATTGATGAAAGGAGGTTGTTCCAATCAAACTGGAACTTTATATTTAAATTAGTATTTTCCTATTTCTTTTTTAATTCTTGGGACAACAAAGAATACCTGATTTGCATGGCGTGAACTAAAAAGGTCTAAATGGAATTAAAGACTGTTTAAAATATTCAGAAAAACTAAGATTAATGCATTTGAAACTAAATAATAACCAATGAAGTTGTCGTCGGGAGGACAGTGGGAGCCAGGAAGGTTGTTGGTACATTACACAATGTTTAGTTCTGAAGGGGCAGCGGAGAGTAAACCTGGAACGACTGTTATAGATAACACTGAGTCATTGGAGATTAGTAGCTGTGGTGTTTTGATAAATTATATCACTGTAATGAAGAATTGGGAGAATTAGTTGTGAGGTTATCCTTTTCCTAACTGAGAAGCTAAAACAGTTAATTGAGTGAGACAGTTATTTTAAATGATAAGAATTTTTATTTGTGATAGAGTGAATATGGGTGTTGAATCATATTCAAATTGTTCTGCTGCTACTTGTGGCCACATTGGTGTCACACTCGTTCAAAACCTGAGATCAGAGCAGTGCAGATGTAATTTCCTGGGATTTAGGCTGTTTAAGCTCAACAAATTCAATTGTTACAGTCATTTTATGATCACGCAATAGGCTAATGACAGACCCACCACACAAAAGTTCCATAGTGCACCTTTAATCATACATTATGATTGCAGTCTACTTCTGCCAAGATTCAAATGGAGGCACTGTTTATCATGAGAAAACTTGTGGCACAGTTGAATTCACCTGTGTAGTTCACATGCTGCTGATCACTTGTGTCTAAATCTTGTCAGCGTTTCTCTGTGAGCTGCTCTGTCCTCTGCTCCTCAGCGCCCCGTGTCTGTAGCTGCTCTGTCCTCTGCTCCTCAGCGCCCCCTGTCTGTGAGCTGTACTGTCCGCTGCTCCTCTCTCTGATCACGGCCCCTCAGCTATAATTTTGTTTAGGTAGAATTAATAATAATAAAAAAATATATATCATCATGATATTAAGTTTTGTTAAAATCAGGGTCATGGTTTTCCCCTCCAAAGCTTTCAGTTTTCTGATGCGTTTTAGCATAAACACACTCCAGCAACACTTCTGTGCAATATTCATTTCATTCTGTAACCTGCTTACATTTCCCCTGGAAGCCTCTGGACATGACTTGTGTGTCATGTTTAGATCATAAGCCTATGTTTCAAATAAGGCCTAATGAAAATTTGCACTTAACTTTTGACTAAGGATGTAATTCATTAGACTTTACTGTAACTGTAGCTAACAAGACAGTCTTCTTTAGCCTAAATAAACTCTCCGTCGATGGCATTATTTTTCATTCTTCCAATTTTCACTTGGGATTATTCTGTGCGCATAAAGCACTTAACGCCTTGTTACATTCGAATGTGGCTAATTTGCATATCAATACATACTATACAAACTATGCAAGAAGCTAAACACTGTAGATGTGCTGTGTCGTTTGATTTGATTGGTTCATGATTGGTTGGTTCTTTACTGATGCTGAAGACAGAGGAGTCTGAGAAGTCTGCTTCTACCGCGCTGCTCACGGCTCTCTTGCCGCTGACGCGTAAAGACGCTTAAAAACGCGCGGAGATAAGTCAGATCCAAAATGAATGAGCTCAAATCAAGTTTGTCATCGTGAGTTCTGAGACTTCGGGGTTGGGTCGATTAAATCTCAAAAAGTGCACAGCCTTACCCTGGATTAAGTTTTGTGTTTAATATTATATTATAATATCATATTATACAACCTGATAATATGATGTAGTCAAACCAATGATTTTAGTGGGACTACTTTTCTGTGCGTAAGGTAGAGTTCGTCATCGGCGTGCCTGCTGGTACAGCGTACTACCACCAAATATTTTAGGGGTCCGCAGTAACGGGCCGTAACACTTTCACCCCGATGGGGAGCGAAATGCGCCGCGGGTCTTGGAGGTAATTTGTGCTATTCTAGACGCATTAGTTCGTCATCTCTCAAAGTGAATACGAGGCGGGTTGGTCCAGAATAAAGACTAGTTAAAAGCGTACGGGATGTAGAACTTCAGTTTCCCCTGAGCCTTTGATTTGGCGCTATGTGCTGTTTATGATCAGGCGTGTTCAGGTGCACGTCACTGTGTGCGGCTCGCGCCTCTCGCTCTCTTCGTCTCTCTCTCTTTCTCTCGTGCGCAACTTCGATTTTCTCTGCGCGATGCCCCTGGGAGCTGTGCGCAATTGCACACGCGCACAGCTGAGAGGGAACAGTGTTGGTGACCCATCCAAATATGTTACATTAATTCTAAATTTGTTCTAAAATCAAATTGAATAAAGTGGTGAATGTCAATAATATTAGATTTGGATGAATACATGACAGTATCATCTGCATTAAGTTGTATCTTACAGTCAGAACATGTAAACAGGAAAGTCATTCATGAAAATAGAAAATAAAAGGGGACCAAGTGTCCTAGTCTTTTTTGATGGTATGTCACTTTTTGATGACATAGGGAGAGGGATTCCATTCTATAACTCAGCACTACTTCCTGTAATTTTAAACTTTTTATCTCAGTTTCCTCATAAACTGCATCTTGACTGATGTAAAACGATAATAAATATTTACCACAGGTGCCCTCCCGCCAAACTAAGTCAGAATTAGACAAACATGAGACTTTAACCATGGCGTAATGTTCTCGAAACCATAGATATGTTTTATTTTGTGTGATATACATGCTGTACGTGCACGCTGAAGTTTTAGCGTGTCAGGACAAAATATTGTGTATGTGAGGAGGGGGACAGCAGAGACACGCTGCACTGTGTTGTTAGGACGGGCAGAGGGACAGAGGACCCGTGGCTCATGGCGGTAAGTATGTGCATCGCCTCGCGTGTGCGAAGGTGTGTGTAGAGCGTATGACAGCAGCGTGTTTGATGGCCAGACACTTCCTTTAAAGGACACATATTTTGTATATAGTGACTTTTTCTCTCTTAACCCTGTTCTAACAATGTTCCGTCATCAAAAATAAAAAATACCTGGAGTTGCTTTGAGCTGCATTCTCGCTGTTTTGAGGAATGTCCATTCGAAAATCTTTCCCTCTCAGAGGGTCAAAAACATTCCCTGTTGAACTTCCTAGTTCTGGGATGTATTTTCAGACTTCATACGTCACTTATCCAAGAATCTTAGAAGCTGTTTTAAGTCCTTAAATCACCGTCAGACTCATTCTGAGCATTTCTACTGTCTACCCACAATCACTACTCCTGCTGTCCCGCACCATAATGTTTGTTGACGCCTAACTTCACTAGATTGTGTGAGTGCTAAGACGCCATCTACTGGCTGGATGTACTCAGTAAAGTGTAATTTCACACTGGCACACTGAATATGATTTTTTTGTTTGTTTATAAAACATGAGATGGCAATTTAAGGTACTTAAGAGCATGTTTAAAGGCTAATAACAATATGAATCCTGTGCATGTGTGCGTGGACAGTTGTTTAATAACAAACATTAACATGATACCAAACACCCTCTTAATTCCCCACAGAAGTTGTAATTCAATTAATAATTGGCTATAATTGGATATTTCTTGCAAATGATGGGATCTAAATGCATTCGCAATAAACACAAACCTCAACCTGGCTCCTGTCTGAGCGCAGATCTCCTTCTTCCTTGTCTCTGAAATCTTCCTACGCACGGTGCAGAGTTTGCATACACAACCGCACAATGCCATGTTAAGTTGTAATTTAAGTAAATCCCAAACTAAACGTGTAACATCACGTACGTCACCTTTGGCCTCATTTTGAAAGTACACATGCTTTATTAATGAGACCCTAGATCTAAAACATGTTCTAAACTTTAAACCAAGGATGAACCAGATCTAAAACATAAACCTGTACCACAAAACAGAACCTATCCAGGATAAGTTTCTCTTAAAAAAATGAATAAACCCAGACATTGAAGCGAGTCCACAACTTGCTCTCACAACTGTGGATTTTCCCAATTAATCAATTGGTTAGTGCTAGCCGACCAATGGGAACAATGAAGAAGGTATATAAGACTAAAGCACAAATGGGTTTGAATTTGAATGGCAAATGAATATGTTTAGTTCTGTACATATTTTCTTAGCTAATGCAAAACAGTATGATGCATACTATGGGAAAATATTCCATCAAGGAATCCCCTGCAAGTGCAGCTTATTAAATCTATTAATTCCTTCTCTTAAAAATCTATGTGCATTGATATAAAAGAATACGCTTTGTTGCATTTCCACTTTTCTCCGCTGCTCTCTTTCTCTCACAAACTAGCCACTATGGCTAGATTCTCATCTCTGATTGACCAAAGATTTGTCCACTTAGATTTTTCAGCTATTTAAGATGGTCCAAAGCAGGTTATGAGTTTATGGCCAGTCAGAGATCCCCCCGAGTACGAAAGTGAACCACTTTTGTAGTACCACTGAACCAGGGTTTGCCCTAAAGTTACCTTGTTAACTTATATAGGACTTTGTTATGACTAAAACCTGAAAATAAACTCTAACTAGCTCTAAACCAGGACAAAACCAAGCCAGGACCAAACAATGAAATAAACATTTCCAAATTTGAACTAGTGAATAAACCAGCTCTAAATACAAGACTAGAATGGGACTAAAAAAGGAGAAAAGAAAGACTAAACCAGGGCTGAACCAAATTCTAAACCAAGACTTAAGTTGACCAATCCAAGGCAAAATCAACAAGTCTAAAAGTCTAGTGACTTTGACTTATGACTTTAACATGTTACTGAAGACGCACTTCTATGCACTGGCCTTCAATAGCAAGAAACTGAGTTGCACTTTATGTAATAAATTTTCTTGTTTTTATGTATTGCTGGTACTATTGCATTCTTGTTTTATTTTAATATAGCTCATGCTTGCTTATTGCATTGTGATATATAATACCTTTTCGCTCTTGTGAAGCACTTTGGGCACCACTGGTTATTGTAAATGTGCCATAAATAAAGTTTAAATAGACCATCGTCGATGTAAACCCTCATTCGTCCAGGTGTGGTCCATCGTAGAAAGGGTTTCAGAGGTTGTCATCCGGACGCCGTTTAAAGATCGATTCGATCTCTGACAACCTCTGAAACCCTTTCTACGATTTAAATAGACCAGTTTTAAACCAAGACTATATTGTGACAAAACCAAGAATGAACAAGAACTAATCCAGATCTCCTCCCGGATCTGAAAAAGGACTAAACCAGGTCTAAAGCAATGGTTGTTTACAGTAACTTAACATCCAGAGAGAGCTGGAGGATGTTGCTGAGGAACCGGTGTCCCTCCTGAGCACAATAAAGGTGAAGTTCTAGCGCTCCTCCGCTCTTCACAATGAGCCCAAAGTTAACCTTATTCTTTATTAACACTTATTGTCTTCACTAAACCACCAAACAAAGACTACAGAGGGCCACACATCCTCTCTCACATAACACAACTCCTCAGGGCATTTTCACACGCTCCTTTGTATGCCTTTGTTTTGGTCTGAACTCATGAGGAACATGTTTACTGCCCTTGTGGTTAGGGTGTGTTTGCATGCTTTGATACCTATATAATTTTTTTTGCAATCCATCAGAAATATGTTTAAATGGGGCATTTTTGTTGAAATTTACACAAAAATGTGTAATATTGACCACAGAAATTGCAGAAATGTCACTACTGACTGAACTGTTATTGGAAGTAAGTTATTAAGTTAGAAAGTTATTATTATTATTTTTACTTACCATTTTGGACCATCGTACTAGACACCTCTCAACATCTCTTAGCTCACACTTATCAGGATTTTGACTGGAAGAGCTGTTCCTTGGCCAAAGCTGCCCTGTGGCAGACAGAAAATGTGGAGAAAATGTGGAGTGAATAAATAACAACTACAGTGTAGTGCTATGAGAGGCTTTGTCAAGCCTGATTATTATTATTACTATTAAGTTGTGTTCTCCCCAGTACTTCTCCAAGTTCAGTAGTTGTGATCAAGGCATTAGTAGAGTGTTGTTAAGCCATAATGGATGCATATAGATTTTTGTATTTCTATAAACTGTTCATCAGTCTCCCTTGAGTCTGCCTTGAGAACCAGCAAGAAATGTTGCTGTCTAAGACTAGATCATTAACCCGATATATAGACCATTTAAAAGTGTGTACACAATAGTATTCTAAATTCCACAATGAAGGCAAAAGTGAAGTGGAAATAATGTGATTTCAATGGAGAAAGAGGGATTATCATAAAATATGATAAATCAAGGTAGTTTTGTCCAATGAAAACCATTCAGATACATTTACATTTGTATTTTACATGTACATGTGTTTTATTTCAGATGATATTCCACAATAAATTTTATTTTACCCATATTGCGATATTTGCGTGGTGGTCGGGGACAGTACCTCTGGATTGTAGGGCTGTAGTCGACTAAAGAAATTCTTGATCGACTAAAGACTTGCCCCATCGACCAATCAGTTGACTAAAAGGGGGAGTGGCAAAAATACATCAAAACTATGATGTATCTCTGTGTATCTGACCCAAACTGCACTCAAAAGACCAAAACAGCATAAGAGTTCATGCAAAAATAACAATTTATACAGAAAAGTACAAGTAAACAGTGTAATTATATGTTAGAGATACAGATTTACTCCAAAATCTTCAGCTAACTCACTCCAAATCTTCTAGTTTTTGCTGTATTTGCCACATAAATTTGTTGAATGCAAATAAAATAATTAGTCGACTAATAAAAATCTTGGTCGACTAAGACACCATTGACCGATTAATCGACTAAACGACTAAAGCATTACAGCCCTACTGGATTGGCAGACCGGGGTGGTAGTCCCTCTGTGTAATAAGGGGGACCGGAGGGTGTGTTCCAATCACGGGGATCACATTTCTCAGCCTCCCCGGTAAGGTCTATTCCAGGGTACTGGAGAGGAGAATCCGGCCTATAGTTGAACCTCGGATTCAGGAGGAGCAGTGTGGTTTTCCTCCCGGTCGTGGAACACTGGACCAGCTCTATACTCTCCTTCGGTTGCCCAACCAGTCCACATGTGCTTTATGGATCTGGAGAAGGCATTCGACCATGTGCCCCGGGGCGCCTTGTGGGGAGTGCTCCGGGAGTATGGGGTCTGGGGCCCTTTGCTAATGGCTGTCCGGTCCCTGTACGACCGGAGCAGGAGCTGTGTTGCCGGCAGTAAGTTAGACCTGTTCCCAGTGCATGTTGGACCGCCAGGGCTGCCCTTTGTCACCAGTTCTGTTCATAATTTTTATGGACAGAATTTCTAGGGATGTGGGATGTGGAGGGCGTCCGGTTTGGGGACCACTATCTCATCTCTGCTGTTTGCAGATGATGTTGTCCTGATGGCTTCTTCAAACCAGGACCTTGCCTTGCTGGGACAGTTTGTAGCAAAGTGTGAAGCAGCTGGGATGAGAGTTCTGAGGCCATAGTTCTTGACAGGAAAAAGGTAGCTTGCCACGTGTGCACGTGTGCGCTTCTTTCCCCTGAGCCCGAACCCGGCACGGCCCGGCAATGTAAATGTCTCATGTTACAACGTGCTTGCGGCTTATAGTCAGGTGCGACTTATATATGTACATAGTTGTTTTTCTGTGTAAATATGGCTGGTGCGGCTTATACTCAGGAGCGCTCAATAGTCCGCATTTTACGGTACTTAATTTTTCCTCCAGTCATGTCAATTCTGTAATTTTGAACATTCTGATGGCAGTATCTTAAAGAGTCAATTCACCTTTCACACAAATTAACAATCCTCTGTCTCTCCTGTGTGTTCCAGTGTGTCCGGAGCAGTGTCCACACGCCTGCACAGACCAGGGCGAGTGCTGCCACAGTCAGTGCTTGGGCAGGTGCTGGGAACCACATAACGACAGGGCCTGCTCCGCCTGTCTGCACTACCAGCATGAGGGCCGCTGCGTGCCCCACTGCCCCCCACACACCTACATGTTTGAAGGCTGGAGGTGCATCACGCTGGACATGTGCGCCCAGGTCCATTTGTCCGGAGACACCCACTTTGTCATCCACGACGGCGAGTGCATGTCCGACTGCCCCTCCGGCTTCACGCGCAATGAGTCCAACCGGTAAACAACAAACACGCCAAATATCAATTAATGGGTTAGGCTCACATGGCATCACAACACTGTAGAATAGCTATAAGTTTAAACAAAGCTTAGACAGGTAAGTTTTCTATGGTTGAAATTGTTGTTGTTAACAACCCTTCACTTTATTGGGAACTTTTTCTGTGACGATTAATAATAATAATAAATAATTAATTAATTAATCTGTTCTGTTCTTCAGTCACTTTTGGGGTTGTTTTCTATAATTCTTGAAAAGAGTGAATTATGGTTTAATTTACAAGCCAATCAAATGCTAAACGGATACTTAATACAAGGGTTTAATCAGCTCAGAGCAATATATTGAAAATGAGTTTCAGATGGATGTCGAAACTTTATTTATTATTGTCCAGATGACTACCTTTGAAACTTTTTTTTACGATGGATCACACCTGACAAATGAGAGATTACAGTGACTTTGAGGCGTATGATTGTATAAAATGAATAATTAACTAGCTAAGCTCATCCATATCATACAGTCCATGTCCAAAAGTACATGTACAAAATGTTTGTAAGAGCATAAAAAACAACAGTTTTCAACGGCCAAGTGATAAATGCCAGTAAATGCCATAAGGACTTATAAACCAATAACTACATAAATAGTGTATTTACTACTACGCTACAGTTATAAAATCCAGTAGTGCTTCTTCTTGTGTTTATATTCATCTATATACAAAAATCCGTGATATCAACTTGATCTAACCCTGCACTCCACTCACTCAATTTGACCGTATATCTGGCTGACTTTTAAAAGGCATTCTCCTCTGCTGTAGTCCCTGAGGTCAGGAGCAGGGACTTGCGCTCTCACGGAACTAAAGTTTAGACTAGGCCCAGTAAAAGACCAAACGACCTTGTGTGTGTAGTGAACTTATCAGTCTGGAATGAGGAGTGGGTCGGGGGAAAAGTTCATGCACAACTCAAACTGCGCTTGGAAAAACAGCCCTCTTTATGCACTTGTACACAAAAACGATGCATATAGTGTAAATGTAAATAAGTATAGTGTCTTGAATGGCATTTTTAAACTTTAGATAAACTATTTAATTGGTTTTATAAGGTGGCAGTGCGATATGTGCATGCAGAAGTGTTTTTTTTATTTTTTATTAATTAATTATTTTTATTTTTTATTTTTATAATCCATCCAATCTAATTTGTTGTTGGTACATTCATTTGATATTTAACCAAACCTACAACTGTGGAATTTAAATTATATACTGGAAAAAAACTAAAAACAAATAAACAACGTTAGACTACATTTTCACTAAAATGTACAAACAAGATTATATTTAAGATTTTACTAAAAGTTTTGGACTGGGGTAAAACTTACTGGTTGGACACGGGCAGCAAATTTGTATTTATTATTTTATTTGGTTGGGATGTTAATGAACATACATGATGCACATGCTGTAAACACGCCAGATTGTAGCCCTGGGCTAATTTCCATCCATTGTCTTGCATTCACTCTCACAACACAGTCTCATTCATATACCAGAATACTATTGTACATGTTTTAGCGGTAGGGGAAACAGGAGCACCCGGAGGAAACCTATGCAGACACGTAGAGATGGAATGGAAACATGGATTTGAACCCAGGACCTTCTTGCTGTGAAGCGAGAGCGCTAACCGCTGCGCTACCGTGTCACCCAGGAAACAGATGGATGGTTCCTGTTTATTGCTGGAAATACTGATGAAAAATTATAATTTTTTGTGTATGTTGGCTTTTTTCCGTCTTCCTTTCATCTGAGTCCGTGTTCTCTCTTATTCAATTCTCGTGACGCTGAAGTGCTCTGGGAGCCAAAGGCCACTTTGGAAGCAAACCTCGCAGGGTCTGCTTAAATGGTCGGTACGGTACACTTAAGTTTAACAGTGGAGACACACTCGGGCTATAACAATCCACTCCAAAAAGGAACCAGTGAAAAAAGCCCTTATTGTATTTAAAGTTGCTTCCATTGTGTGTGTTTGTGTCTACAGTATGCTGTGCAGTGCGTGTAACGGCCTGTGTGATAAAGTGTGTCAGTCTGCGGTCATCGACTCAGTGGATGCCGCCCAGTCGTTGAAAGACTGCACCATCATCGAAGGCAACCTGGACATCAACATCCGCCATGGGAGTGAGTACAACCACCTGCACACATACATACTAAGGATGGGAATTGAGATCTGGTTCCACTTTGCAATCCATTGGAATCGTACGTCTGTTTCTTTCCTAGGTCTTATCGATGTCGCTTTGGCCCGTGTATATTTAAAGGTTGAATGGAGGATTTCTCGCCAATTTGAAAATCTGCGACTGTTAGTCTTTTTTTTGAAAAAGCGCATGCGCAGGTTCCCCCTCCCTCCTTCCCCGTTTCTCCTGAGTGAACGCCTACCAAACCTTGTGCACGAGCACGCCCAGCAGCACTGCTCCATGTGCATTTGTTTACAAGACGATTGGTGTTGCTTTCTCACGACAACCTCCACGAAGAAGATTTAAAAACTTTCAAGATGTATAAAAACATAAAAAAAGAGTCAGATAAACAGTTACCTGTCCAGCAGAAACTTTGCAACGGAGGCATCAGTTGGAAGCCTGTTTTGCGCTTTCAATGCTCGCCAGCGCGTAAACGATTCCCCCAGAATAACACGCGTTTTGTTTCTTTCCTCTGCAGACTTTCGTCTCTTCTGTGAAAGCTCGAAAACAGTCTTTCTCTTTCGTCCCTCAGCCATTTCAGTACTTCGCGGATGAAAGTTTAGACCTACAATGACGGAACGATCGCCGCTAACCTCCTGCTACATAAACACACTAGCATATCAACCACGCATGCGCGGCCAGGGGAGCGAGCGTTTCCCCTGGACGAGCCTGTGGGCGGGCACTAGCACGCAGAGAATGATTGACACCTGAGCGGACCAGTTATTTGCGCTACCCACGAGGAAATTAGATTCTGATTTGTTGCCCGAAATCCTCCATTCAACCTTTAAATACAGCGAGAGCCTCACTGCTGCACCCTTTACTTCCTGTTTCACTATGAGCAAAAGTTTGAGCTGTAGTGAAGCCTTCCCATGCTGCATGTCAGTCTGTGTCCGTGTGGGTGTAATAGGCCCTTTTACACGCGTGGTAAAGGAGAGCCAAAACACCAACAGTGAGGCTCATGTGAGACACACGCAAAGAGCAGGGATGATGACAGAAAAGCCCTTACACTGCTTGTGTGTTAGACCTACACCTGTTTGATCCTTGCAGGTGTCTTGTAATCAGCAATTTGAAAAATGTGTTTATATGCCTGTCCCTCTGAAATCGAGCTTCAAATTCTGTTTTACATATTTTCAAATGCTTTACATTGTACTTTTAGTAAGTAAGTAAGTAAACTTTATTTGTATAGTGCTTTTCACAGATTGAGAAAATATGAGTCTTAAGTAGTTTTTTAAAAGCATCCACAGAGTTCAAGGAGCGCAGAGGGAAAGGAAGCTTATTCCAGAGGCGAGGTGCTACAGCTTAAATTAGTTATAATGTAGCCAACATTTCTGTCTTACTACATTCAAATTTGATTAAATATAGCCTAATAAAACTAGATACATGACAAATATTATTTTATACTTACAGATATATAGGAATCGATTGGAAATTGTTAAGTAATTGAATTGGTAAGAGGAATCATCAATACCATTGATTTAGTTAAATCTTACCAATTCCCATCTCTAATATATACCTCCTAATATACCTTTATACCACCAACCACACCACAACCTGGACATCCACTTGGTTTCTCACATTTCTACAAATACAAATGAACAGTGAAGCCACTTCCCATATTAACGTGTATACTATGTTTATTTCATGACATATCATCGATGTAATCCCTCATTCGTCCAGGCATGTTCAATCGTAGAAGAGGTTACACTAAAGTCATTGTCAATGACTTTTGGAATTTGCAACGTCTCAATCTTCAAACAGTGTCCGGATGACAACCCCTGAAACCTCTTCTACGGTTCATGACATATCATATTCATCTTTTCCTCTGCTGGTGAATGTTTCTTAAATGTTCCTTGACTGCTCATTCTCTTGGTGGTGAGTGTGGTTGGAGCCCACCGAGAGCTGCTGCTAGGATGTACACTGAAGGCCACAGAACCTACAGGACCCCCAGCCCCTGTATACTATAATCCAATTATCACATTACACTCTAATGCTCTCACTCCACGGGCTGGATCAGAGTATAATCTATGCATATGTGGCATGAGGATGTGAACATTAAGAGAGGGTCTAGTGGGATGTTTGGAATCAGAGTGGGTTATGCCATGCATTATGAAATTATAATTACATTACATTACAGCCATAGTTATGAATTGACCAGATTTATCAATGTTTATCATACTAATTACTAACCCTGGAACTGGCGTTGATATAGTAATTATTTCTAAATTTACTTATTGTTCAATATAATGTATGTTATACAAAACAATACATGTAAGGCTTAATGTTTATTGTACATTATCTTTGCACTTTCGGGTTTAGTTAAATACATTTTTTAATTGAAATAATTAACATTTTTAATTTTTTGGCATTTGAAGCTTGGCAAGTATCTATATATAATGTGGTATAAGATGCCAATTGACACTAAATGAATGATTTTTTTTTTTTTTCATTTTACTCAAAAAAAAGTACTTATACAACTTTATACTTTATACAACTGTAATTGTTGTGACTATCTTTAGCAGGTATAAACCCCAGTAGTTAAAGAAATTAACTTAACTGGTAAAACCTATTTGACGCAATGTTACATTTATTTATTTATTAACATGATAAGAACAGCTGAATCTTTGTTGACTCCATTAGAATGCTTGGATTCTCTCTTTCGTAGACAACATTGCATCGGAGCTGGAGAGTTTCATGGGCCGGATCCAGAAAGTGACTGGCTATGTGAGGATCCGACATTCCCACACCCTGGACTCCCTCTCTTTCCTCAAGAGCCTGCGCTTCATCAACGGACAGGAGCTTATAGACAAGTATGCCTCCTTTCACCCTTGTTAGAGTCTACAATAGTTAGTAAAAGAAAAAGGAAAAGAAAGACAGAAAAATTAAAAAAATAATAAGTACACACGAACAGTAATTTCCTATCTACTAGAATAAAAACTTTATTGTGAGGTACAAAAATACATCAAATGCTTGTCATATCATTGTGGGGGCTGGACAATACAATTTAATTTTAATCGGAACAGGATCAGTTATATCAGGAGATCTCAAACTTTTTGCATCCGTGGATCTCTCATCCTCCACATGACACTACAATAAAATTTTATACTGGTGTAAAAGTATGGTGTATCTGTATGTGAATGTTTAGATTTCTTTTCCTAGATAATTAGTACTATTTTTTAAAATCAGTAATGTATTTTTAAAGAAGGGGTATTACACTTCAGCAGTGCATTAATTGTTAACGCATATCATACAGTATATAGCTCACAATCTTGCCTTTTGTTGATATGAAAATGCTATATTGGCCAAAAACTGAATTTAATCATTTTCACTTCTACTTTTGACGCTCGGAGTCTCCCCCTCCTTCTGCTCCTTCCACTAAGTCACTCTCCCTTGAGCTTGTCATCACGACACAATACATATATGTTTTCCTAGGTCCAAACTGCAGTTTTTGTGTTCTGCGTTTGCACAGTTATGTATTAAAATGGCTGTCTGTAGTGTACAACCTTTCACGTAGCGTTACAAATCAACATCCTCATCATCATGCTAAGCACTTGTGTACATGGTATTAGCCCTGTTTTTCATCAAAAACTTTCTAATTACAGGAGTAGTATCCCAGCCAAATCTGTTATTCTTTATTGTTGAAATGGCATTCTTCTTTAGAGTCAGTTTTTCTACTAGTCCACTGTCGAGCAAGCTTTTGTTGCAGAAGCAGTCCTCTGTAAACAAGCAATGCATACTTTCTTCGATGGTGGGCTGTCAAAAACAAACTGTAGCCACTTTTCCCGAGTTGTGTCATCACTGGAAAGCGTGCAAAGAGTTGTTCTCCATGTCATCCAAATATGCACTTTCTGCCTCGACACATTTTCAAAAAGAAGTCGAAACAAATGCAACGCTACCGTAAATAACTTGGTATTGTTGCTGTGTGCCTAACCTGCAGCTGCTGTGCCGCTGTGTTCTCTGAGAGGGCATGCCTTTTGCACCGTGCAAAAGGATACGAATAGTCGAATAGTCCAGTTTTATTAATGATTCATGATGCCCCTTTTAAAATAAAATTATTGGCTCTTTCCCAGATTTCTGAACAGTAAGATAGATAGGCAAGACACTTGGTACACACGTGGTGTGTGGGTGAATGATTGGTAGTGGTCGGAGGATCTGATGGTGCAGATTGGCAGCCTCACTTTCATCAGTCTGCCCCAGGGCAGCTGTGGCTACAATTGTAGCTTACCACAATGAGTGGAATGAATGACTAATGCAGTATGAAGAGTCTGTCAGTGTCATAAAAAGTGCTATATTAGTAGTATGCATTATGGGGAAGCACAAGTAATAAGTGTAATATGTGACATTTTTTAAATGTATTAACATTTCATTAATAAACATTTTGTTTGTATGCAAATAGATCACGTGACGCTGTGACCAAGAATAGGTCTACTATGGCTTAATGCCACTATTTTGATATATCCTTAAAATCAAAAGTCTCCTACCCTAAAGTAAGCTGACTAATAATTGAAATCAAGAAATGTCCAAAGCCCTGAAAACATCTTGAAGGATAAAGAAGAAAGAGAACCTTACGTGCTACAGCTCACCTGGCCACCGCTATGTCTAATCAGGGTTAGGGTCACAAACATGGACGAGCCAATGCAAAAGAAAAATAATTACCAACAAAACCATATTTGACATGCTTCAAAAGATGTCTGTGGATCTGGAGGACTTAAAAACTATCAAAGAAATTATAGCGTCCATGGAAGAAAAACTTACCCCACTAGTGACCTGCTTCACTGAGGTTCAAGAGAGGGTGAGTGGAATCGAGGACACCCTTTCTAAACAGAACAAAAATCCGCCTGTTACTAAAGTGGAATGGCATGAACTACAAGACAGTATGGCTATAATTGAGGACAGAGCCAAGTGAAAGGATCTTAGATTTGTAGGATTCAACGAGGGAACTGAGAAGAATGACGTGGCTGTATTTCTAAATCACTTCATTACACAGCACATGGCACTGGGGATGTCCTCCGACACCTCCCAAGGCTTTGAGATTGTGAGAGTGCATCAGACCCCAGTGTGGAGGGCTGCTCCCAGCAAGAGACCGAGGACTATATTTCTGCAACACCAGGACTGCATAAACATTTTGCACACCGCCAGAGGGAAGCATCAAATCACCTGGGAGGAGTAATGATATTCCCTACTCATGAGAAACCCAGGGAAAATGTGAAGCTTTCAAACAATGTAAGAAAATGCTGCATGAGCGCAAAATAAGGTTTATCCTTTTGTACCTGGCTCGACTGATGGTAAATATGGGAAGTGGACCCTCTTGGACCTTTGATGACCCTCAAAAAGCAACCGATTTCATACAGAGTCTGTAAACTAGAGCACAGCGATGACGTCAAAAGAAATTTAATGTGTCCTTGTGGCAGTACAAAACAGGCAAACTCACTGCAAAATGGTGGCAAAAGTAGTGAAAAACTTGTCATGTAGTCTAAATGATACACTTTCATTATGTTATTACATACTGGTAAATAGAGTAAAAAAATACATTCTATAAATAAATTCATATTCCATGATAAACCTGATGTAAGTCGTTATCACAGTGACAGTCTGTATAGTGCCTTTTACACATGGCTGTTTCATCTTTGTGTAGCCTGATAAGTAAGAAAAACAGTAATGTGTGGTCCTATCAGTGTCCTGTTTGCTCCTATCTGCAGCATATGCAGATATGAGGGGTCATGGGAAAGCCTGTCCCTCATCTACTCGCGCTTTCTCAGGCTTGGGTTACAAGGGAGGAATGTCTGTAAGGATGGCATGGGTTTAATATGGAGGTGTAGTACAAGACATGTCCCTTCAAATGTCATCTGTCACAGAAACTGGATTTTATAGATCCTGTTGGGCTTCCAGATACAGACTGACAGAATGGTAATGGCAAAACAACCAGACATCGTGGTCGTGGATGAACAGCAAGGAAGGCTGTTGTGGTTGACGTGGCAATACCTAGTGATGGCAACATCAGGAGAAGACCTGGAAAGTGAAGGCCAAACTGGTGCCCGTGATGACTGGCGCACTTGGGGCAGTGACCCCCAAACTGGAGGAGTGGCAACAGCAGACATCTCAGTCCAGAAAAGCGCAGTGTTAGGAAAAGCTTAGATACTGAGCAGAGCCCTCAAGCTCCCTGGTCTCTCTGAGGACCCGAGTTTAGAGATGGATTAGAACACAGGGAATTGTGTGTGTGTGTGTGTGTGTGTGTGTGTGTGTGTGTGTGTGTGTGTGTGTGCGTGCGTGCGTGCGTGCGTGCGTGCGCGCGCGTGCGTGTGTTGAGAAAGGGCCCAGTTTCAATTTTGTCTGTGTGTGCTTATTCTGCCTATTCACCTTATTCCAGAAGTTGCCGTACGCGCCGCCATCTCGTTTCTGTTGTATTAGTTTACACGGGGCAGACGAGCTCAACAGAAAATAAGTTCTACATGGACTAAAAAGACGTTTTCAGACTGACCAGGAAATCGGTGCCTTGTTGACTTGTTGTTGCTCGTGTTCATTAAACATTTTACACAAATCAACCTACTTTATGTAACATTTTAGTGGCAAGACTTTTCCCTCGTTCGTCATTAACTTTAACGGAGTTCTCGTCAAATGGAAGTGCATTTATAACAAAATTTTGCCTGTGGCAAAAGGCGGCAAAAGTGGGCAGGTGAATAAACCTCTGCACGGAACTCAGTTCATGTAACTCTGGTTCTACACGTACGCGGGCTCGGGTCGGGTTCGGACATACGTGCGTGGGGCAGGGTCGGGTAAAATCTTGCAGCAAATGACTCGGGCCGAGTCGGATTCAGACAGTAAGTGTGTGGGCTCGGGCCGGCCCAGGTCAGACTTTAATTTTTGGGTCCGATCTAAACTCTACTTCACTGTGATAGGTTGAATGAACAGCCACTAAACAATGGCTACAATAGTAGGAGTGCAGTGGGAATAAATTTGAAATAAGAGCTGTGTTCTTTCAAAAGCTACTAGTATGTTTAAAATGTGGTATTTTTCTTTGCCCAGCATGTACGCGTTTTCGGCCATCAACAACCTGAACTTGCAGTCCCTGTGGAACTGGACACAGCACAACCTGACTATCCAATTCGGGCGCCTCTTCTTCCGAATGAACCCCAAACTGTGCATGTCCGAGATCCACAAGATGGTGGAGCGCACAGGTATCACGGTGAAGCAGGAGGAGAGCGACTTCCACAACAACGGCCAGAGGGCCAGCTGTGAGTACATGAACTGAAATAGTAGATTACAGGAAATACTTAGGTAACTAAACTCTATGCATCCAGAAATCAGAAAAAATAGATCTCTATTGGTGGGTCTTGATCTGTGCGATTTTGAGCTGTGTGAATTGTTACTTAACATGAACAACATTGGATATTAATATTACAAGCAGAGGTGTGTAGTACTCAATTACATTTACTTGAGTTACATTTTCATAAAATTGTAACTCTTGGAGTAGTTTATGAACTGCATACGATTACCCCTACAGGAGCAATATATTTGACAATGTAACAGTACTCTTAGGCCCAGATTTACTAAGGCATTTGCTAAATTGCGAGTACTACTTAAAATTTGAACGTGCTATTTTGTGGCCTTTTGCATCTTATTTACTGTCAGAAACCACACGGTATTGTCAGTGACAATACAATCTGATATGTCAATGAGTTTACTGCGGGTGAAGAGGAAAAACACATGTAAGAAGTTATGATGATAAATGATGATATTCACTAGCCTCATAGGCCAACTCCTTTATTAAAATTATATACATTATTTTAATTACACTCCCGATGAAAAGTTTAAGACTAGTTGAAAAAGTTACATTTTGCATGGTTGGATCTTAACAGGGTCCTAAATAGCGATTCAGTAAGCAACAAGAAATGGGAGTGAGACACAAAAAAAAGTCTGAGTCAACATGATAGAAAACAACAATTAAACTGGGTAACACTTTACAATAACTCCCCTTATTCCTGTCTTAGTAAAGCATGAATAAAGACTTAATTAATAGTGAACAAAGAATTCATTAGGAATGATTCAGGCTTATTAACTTCTTAACTAATACTCTAACCAGGGGCAAAACTCTCAGTTTGGTCTAGGGGGGACCAATAAATAGATGGAAATTATAACATCACTTTTAAGGGAGCCGTGATGCAAAAAAAAAATACAATAACAATGTACAATGGGTTATAATTAGAATACTACTGTGTTGCCCAGTCAAAAAGTAAAAATGTATTTAGAAAACAGTTGTACAAATAGTACAAATTGTTTTTTCTAGTGTAATCATGTTTGAACAAAATAAACAGTTCAACAAAATGAAAACATTCAACAAGTATTTTATCATTTCAAATGTATATTCAGTGATGGGAAGAATACTTTAAAAAGGTATTCCATTACAGAATACTGAGTACATGGTTTGAAAAGTATTTTGTAACGTATTCCATTACTTTGCCAAATGTAGATACTGTATTCTGAATACTTGAATACTGAAGCAAGAGCCAGTGGTGAACCGTGGGACCCGGGCCATATATTGCGCTGGAGGCAGGACGAGCAAACCAGTTTACAATGTGTGTGGAACATGCACCGCGCTGTCCACCACCTCTGTGTACACACTTTCACCCACAAATTAAACTACGCTGACAATCTTTAGATTCACTGTAGTCCACACTCTACCGCGAACAGAGCATCAGCTGATTAACATCAGACTCCCGCACACACGCTGCAACTTCGCAATTGCGCAAAATTGTATCGATCTGCTCCAAATGACATAAAAGCACTGAGTGTGTTCCCTTTAAATTATGAATTAGATTGGGCGTTCGGGCCAAAACACCTCGGTCCCGTATCCGAGCAGCGGACAGTGCCAGAGCGCAGCGAATAGAGCTGTGCGCATCTTGTGTGTGTGCATGTGTGCATGTGTGTGTGTGTCTGATCGCGCTCGCTGCGTGATGAACAGAGCAGGTGGATGAACAGCTGGACAGTGCTTTGAACCACGTGAGTAAAACAGAGCAATCACTGGTGATTGGAATGTTGAAGTACCCTATGAATGAATGCGCTGTGAGAAGTGGGCGGGACCTTTGGTGTTAGACCTGTGTTCCTCTGAACAGTTTGAATATGCATTATAATAGGTTTATTCAAGAGACGCAAATGAGGCTGAGCTTGATTAAAGACATAAGCAGTCTCTGCACTAAAACAAGCCTCATAAAGCACTGCTCTGAGGCTCGCGGCTCTGGCCGCAACGGGACCTGCGGGATTTCTCCGGAAGACAGACGCGAGTGGCACTCAGGACCGGGAGGAAGCGTCAGAAAAACTTAATGATCAGGCGGGAGCGGGTTGAAAAGTCAGTCCCGTGCAGGTCTCTTCAAGACACCACATTTGATCCTTTTATATCGAAATAGGTGTTTCCATTGCTGTTTTGAGAAATAAGTACATTTCCTTACGCAGAAAACGACTTATTGCAAGCTAAATTAACTTTAAAAATATGTAATTCCATGTACATCCACTCGTTTTTTCGCCATGTTTGGGCATTACTGTAATCACGTCACAAACACCTTTATTTCAAACAGTTACGGTGAACAGTGAGGAAAACTGAAGTTCTGAATGATACTTACAATTAGGCTGTGGTGGTATTAGTTAAATAAAGGAAGGTGCCGGTCAAAGAGAACATTTTCTAAGAAGTTCTGCCCCTCGGAATGAAAAATGACGACAAATGTACTATGCTGCTGCTGCATGATAGGCGGCAGTGCATGCTGCCAGGCAACGGGCTAAACCAATGTGTGATCAAAAGTTTAGGACCACACCTTAAAAAACAACCATGAAACCCCCTCAAATCAGAAATCAGAAAAAGTCCCAAATATTAAGTCAGTAATGAGTAGCACCACCATTATTCAGAAAGTGGTTGTGGTGTGCTTGATGCAAGCGTTTCCAGGAAGCGTGATGGAAATTTCTTCAAGAGCCTCATGAAGGGCATCTACTGTCAGGAAACCTCCCTTGCCAACCATCCCCAAAGGTTCTCAATTAGATTTAGATTAGGGTAACATGCAGGATGGTCCAAAAGAGTGATGCTATTCTCCTGGAGGAAGTCCTTTGTCCTGCAGGCTTTGTGAACTGTAGCATTGTCCTGAAAAACCCAGTGGTTCCACAGACGAAGGCCCTCAGTCATGAGATATGATCTCAACATGACAGACAACATCTGCACAGAGCCAGCAGCAGTTTGATGCCCCTGCACAACCTGGAGCTCAAAGACTTTCTTCCACCTTTCAATGTCCATGTTTGGTGCTGTCTGGTAAGGTTCAAATGGCAGTTCTGTGGCGTTCAAGGAGATGAGGCCTTTGATGATCCTCCGGCTCAGTCCTGGTCTTCCACTTGACTTTTTTGTTTCATAACCCTCAGGGTATTTTAAGACTGCGTCCCACCTCAGCAACAATGAAGAGGTTAGACGCACCTGACCACGTAAAAAAAGAGAATGTTTTTTTTGCCTTTGCCATCAGAACATCATGACAGTGTGAATACCTGCCAGAAAATGACATTGAATCTGCATTTTTGCACAGATTTGTGCACTCAGTTTTTTCTTTTTCTTTTTGGTATTACTCCCTTTTGATTGGGATTGTATATAGCACATCAATCATTTTATGAGACATTAATCTTGCAGGGAACGTCTGTGATTAGTGCATGTCTCCTTCAAACATCTGAACCTACACCGCTGTATTTGTGAACATTGAAGCAGAATAAGCCTGTCCTTCTGCGCGTTTATCCAGAGTTCAGAAGCATACTGTAGCGCACAGAGACAAAGGGATGTGATAGAAAACCTGCAGGCCTTTGCCTAACCAGTACTGCACGATGATTAAGGACTGCGGATCACGAGGATTTTATTACAGTGCGCACGTTGCTTTGAAAACACCCGAGATGAGAGGGAGTGCACGGTTTTCACTAAGGACATTACAAGAATCTGGGACGAACTCTTGAAATCCATTTGAGGGACAATTTTTGTGAACAGCTCCAGTTCAAAGCGACACAGATGAGAATCCAGCCCCTGTTGCGGGTAATGTGTGTTTTTAACCTCTCCACTTTGTCAAAACAACGCCGTTATTTTGTATTAGGCTTATTTATATTTGTAAATGAGCCAAACACAATAATTTGAAACCATTTTTAACGCCACATTGACTGTGCAAAAGTTTAACACCTGCTTTTCGGACATACAAAATGTTCACGCATGTCCACCTCTGCCTCCGCTGGAGCAAAATTGCCCTGTTTTGCATATTCATATGGTCTTATGTGCTAAATTTGCGCTGTGGACTGAGAGAGATCTTAATTGCACATGCTTTTTGGTCCAGTCTGACCTAGTCTAGGTCAGTTTAGCGCATGCAACCGTTTTTACACATGTGCAAACGCTTGGTCTGGCCTTACTTGGGTAAGCATTTTGGTTTCTCTTCCCACGGTCTGCAAAGTCTTCAAGTGACAAAAGTTTTATTAACAATATATATTGTTATTATATATTGACAACATTAGATTGTGTGAACATTTGTGTTTCTTGCACAACAAATTTAAAAAAATAGATTTTCTGCATTATTGAGAGTGCAGATATGGGGCATTTGATAGCTAATGCTAGTGTTTTTTTACACAGATGTTACACATCTGTCACTCTCTATGCAGTGCAATGCTCTCCACTTCAAAGGAATAAAAGGGGAATTAATATTTCTGCAATAACTTGTAGTTTTCCAATAACAACAAAGTAACTATCTTCAGTGCAATCACAGTACAGCGCCCTCTGTCAGGTGGTGACCAAACACATTCCTAACCAACAAAAGCTCCTGCATTGAGATAACCATCAACCATGATGGTTGATAGTTGATGATGGTCTCAATTTTAAATCATATGCAAATCCAACTGTAACAAGCTTTTAAGCTTATCATAGTGATGTTTCCTCAATATTAGTTTACTTAAAATTGCATTTTGATAAATTTTTGCATGTTTGAATAATCCTGTATTGTCCTGTAACTGAGGTGCGAGTGCTCAGAAAATTCCTGTTTTCACCTTCCCCCTATCCCCTTCCAGACCCCTATATTTTGGTGCGATTATTTTAAAAATGAAGACTCTGAGTGATAAATGTAGCCTTCGAAATATCTCGTAGCCACTTTTCAAAAATAAAAACACATACATGAGTCTGCTGCTTGTTTATCAGTTCTGCAGTTTGGAACAGGAAGACAAATAACCTGTTAAAATATTGCAGTTTACATAGACAAAATGAAAAATTATGATCTACGTAATATAACATAAGTAGATTATAATTCAATAGTTCAATACTAAGTACCTGAAAAAAAAACAAAAAAAAAAACACATACCGTAAAATTCTGACTATTGAGCACCTGAGTATAAGCCGCACTAGCCATACTTACCAAGAAATACAAATCACCATTGGTTCACTGATGACAAGCTCACGTGCAACAGCTCTATTTCCTTCTTTGACTGCCAGATAGATTGCTTTTAAAAGCTTAAAAGCTGCATCATATGCATTTCTTTGTGTGTTTTCCGTGATGATGGTGTGTACATGATGCAAACTGACTGTTCAAAACACAGTCAAGCTAGCATATTTCACGCTCCTCTCTTTCACCGATCTGTCAAACTCTTGCGGTTCCCGTTAGAGCGCACCTAGAGGCCATTCCTGTAAAAATGCATAAATTGGCCGCATCGCTGTATAGGACGCAGGGTTTAAAGCATGTGAAAAAAAGTAGCGGCTTATTGTCCGAATTTTATGGTAATGTCTCCTTTAATGTTTCTCTGGTTCATGTCTTTACATCCAGGTGAAGTGTAACTGTTTTGTTCTTAGGTGAAAGCCACATTTTGAAGTTCAAGTCCAACCATACCACGAGTTACACCATCTGGCTGAGCTGGGAGCACTACCGGCCTCACAACTACTCGGACCACGTCAGCTTCATTGTCTACTACAAAGAAGCGTAAGTCCTCACTACATATCCTCTAGGGATACAGAGACAGTTTCATAACACCACCAGTGCTTCGTCTTAATGGTCCACTGGATCAATATGCTCCAGTGGTGGTGCCGCTGCTTTGCTTGTGCGTCACATGCGGCATCTAACCATTTTTGGGTCTGCATCCCTCTGTTTGTGGTGCGCAGCACTCCGACTTGGTTCATGGACACAGGCGTTTGGAGCGGGGCCGACAGGTTTCATTGATGTGTTTCTTGGTGCTTATAAGTGACAGAGCACAGACTGACACCATGATCATGTGACTTTGATGTGCCAGATTACACATTTCAGTGCGTACACGCCATGCAACCCGTGTACGGCTTTTTGCTGACAACCTTCATCCCATACACGGATTGCGTGACGTGTATGCGCTGTAACGTGTAATCTGGCACATCAAAGTCACATGATCATGGTGTCACTCTGTGTTCTGTCAGTCATAAGCAGCAAGAGACACATGATTGAAATGCGCTGGCCATTTATTTAACGTGGATGGAATAAAGCTGGCTACTGAAATGTCCTAAATTATAAATCTTTTAAAAATACGTTTCAGTTAGTTAGCAGTAGTTAGTTAGTTAAAAAGGCTTATTATGATTTTTATTAGAATAAATCAAGCATAAATGAGTGAAGAAATGAATTATTAATTATTGTAGATTCAATGAATTTGTATTGTAGCTCCACAAGCTGGCGAGAGGCCTATTAGTTTTGGTGTGCCGTGCGAAGCAATTGAGCGCGAAGCGTTCGCCCGCTTCCAAACACTCACTAACGCATTCCCCAACTCATGCACGTCCCGTGCATACCAATTAGTAGCGGGAAAATTGAACATTATCGTTGTAAACGGGCGAAGCTCGTGTGAAAGTGCGCAAACGAGCGCTTTACATGGGCACTCATGTGCGCTGAGTCTCCCACTAATGCGTTCCTCAACTCATGCACGTTCCGTGCATATATAAATATAATGTAAAAATTGAACATTATTATTGTATATAGGGCCAATAACAGAAAGTGGGCGGAGCCCACTCAAAAATGTTGAAAGTGTCCGCCAGTGACCAGGGACCTACCCCATGACGTAGGAATGCGCACGCGCTTTCCGAAAATGTATAGTTTGTGAAATAAACTATAGGGGGGTTGTGACCAACCCTGAACACTGACCAGTGAACACTGACACACACTAAAAATCGTGCCTCCCGATTTCCAAAATTCAAAAATATGGCGTGTCAGTGCCTCCAAGTGTACAAAAAATGCATTACGGGACAGGAAAAGTGCCAAATAAAGTGATCTTAGAATCATGAAATTTGGCAGAGGGGTAGATAGAGACAAGAGAAGCAAAAAATATTATTACGGCAATGCCGTCCACCCAACCAAATGTCGGCCATATTGGATCAAAATTCACTAAGCATGACTCAGTAGTTTTTTTAAACCTTGTACTTTTACGAACTCCTCCTAGGGTGTTTGCCTGAACGAATTGAAATTTGGTGAAAATGAAGGTGAGGAGTGTGGCGTCAAAAGTTATAAAAATTTTTCGTCTAAGTTTTACGGTCTCTGTGCGACAAAGCCGCAAAATTTGGCCAGAAATTCTGAAATTTTCAAATTTTTTATTTTGCTCCCAATTGCACATATAAAATACGAATTGCAATTTGAATCAGTTGTTAAACTCCCTGTCTGAAACCTACTTGAGGTGAACAAACTAAATTTGGCGCGTTAGCGCCCCCTACAGATCAAAGCAAACTTTTACATGGGGTGCAAAAAATTAAGTTTTTTCAAATGTTTTGAAACAACTATTTTGCACAAAATTCTATTTTGGCCTCCCGATCAAAAAAGCCAATCAGACCAATGTCATATTTTGTACAGCGAAGCCGTACCGTTGACAAAAACATCCCATGTTATTCCTATGGGGAAATCGCAAAATGTCTAAAATTAGCAAATTCCTTTACTACGCAAAATGTCTAAAATTAGCAAATTCCTTTACTACGTACTTTTACAAACAAAGAGAAAAAAGAAATATAGATCAGCTTACAACAAAAAATAACTAATAGCCAATGCACACCGGGACGCAATTTAGGGGCCTCCATTATTTTCTATGAGCATGCACACACCGGACGCGCGCCGGTGATTGGAACTTGTTGATTTGGGATTTGGGAAAAATAAATGCGAGACCTTTTATAAACTAGAACCCTGTGAGCGAGCTGCGCAGGGCTCTCCACCCCCAGGGACAAGCCGCGTGGCTAGACACCGGGATGAGGAGCGCTTGGCTCCCTGCACCTGTGGACAAGGGGCGGAGAGCCCGCAGAGATGAGGATCAGCTGCAGTGCCTCGAATAATTCATTTATTCTTCCTTATTTTATTGTTTTGAACAACTATACTTTATTCTAGCACAGTTTAAAGGTCCCATAACATGCAAAATCGACTTTTCAGAGGTTTTAACCTTCCTACAGTGCTATTTGGGCCTCGTATGTGTGCCCAAAGTGGTTTTTTGATTGATTCCCGCATGTTTTCGCTAGAGAACTGTCTTTTCCGTCCCCCTCGGCTGAGCAGCAGACGGGGGCTCCTCACCATAGAACTATAATAAAACCTGGAAGATGAATCCAAGATGGCCGTCCTGTTTATCCCTATGGAGAGTGCTCATTGGCGCATGACCCCAAAAAAGTTTCTTACTTCCGCATTTACTTCCTGATACGGCGGCTGACATCTTTGTTTTACTTCCTGAAACGATGGCTGCCATCTTTGTTTTACTTCCTGAAACGGAGGCTGCCATCTTTGTTTTAGGGCGCCACGTGACGACAATCCCCCACTTCATATAAAAACGGTAATTTCGGTGATTTTAGAAACGGTAGAAAAGAACATTTCCTTCTATTTTATTTAAATACCGATAATAATTCAGTACTGTCTGCAATTATAATGAGCAATTTTAGAAAAAGGCTGGTTCCAAGAGGCTGCAGTACCTCGCACGGCCACAAATCAATCTGGGACCACAGACAGAGGGGGCGTACCTTATCCAGTTCATTTAATACATCCATGCTCCTCACAAGGATGACGCGGTGTTTAAGCCACGCCTCCAGGAAGCGCGCAGCCGCAAGAATAAAAACAGCTAATGCTAATGCTACACAGTAATTACACGATGGATACGACAGATCGAAGAGTTAGCTTGTTATTTACCAAACGGCACATCCGTCGTTGAGGCCCTGGAGCACGTCAAACTCCAGGTCAGATCCAGGATGTAGGACTCAGCACGACGCACCGTCAGGACGGAGAAAATGTTTATTCCCGTGTTTGTGTATCGCTGTTTACCAGAGCACACGGCGCATGCGCATTATCTCCGCTCTAGGCTTCGGCACGAGTTGGGCGGGGGAGGCGCGCGAGTTGGGCGAGGGAGGCAGCCTGCTCTCTGTTCGGGGGGTCAGATCTCAGAGTGAGCCGTTTGCTTTTGCAAGGAGGGGGGCCAGTCCAAGAAATGGGTGTTTTTTGGAAACTGTTATGTTATGGATATTACACAACGCAAAATTTTATCAACAAAGCCCTTAGAATAGACTGTGTAAAGGGGAAAATAGCAGAATATGGGACCTTTAAAAACGGGGGCGTGCCCCACTATTTGAGAAGGACTGCTTTAAGGGATTTCTCTATGGGAGAAAAATGTATTTGGAGATAACATCTTTTTAAGTCAGGGTTATGTAAATCTATGGATGCAAGTGGATTGAATGAAATGAATAATGCAAAGTAAATTATTTTGATGTTTCCAGGTGAAAGCTTATACAGTATGTAGCGGGACAACTGACAAAAAACTAAAAATAGGCCTCTAGTGTCTGACCTCAACTTGACTTTGTGTTGTCTTCAGTCCTTTCCAGAACATCACAGAGTTCGATGGTCTGGATGGCTGCGGCTCCGACAGCTGGAACATGGTGGATGTTGATCTCCCTGACGACCAGAACACAGAGCCAAAAGTGACCCTGCAGCAGCTCAAGCCCTGGACCCAGTATGCCATCTTTGTGAAGGGCATCACTCTGCAGGTGGACCGACTCCCAGGGGCCAAGAGCCGCATTGTCTACATCCGCACGCGGCCTTCCAGTGAGTGATACAGAAATGGACGGTTATGGCATTTTCTATTTGTCTTTTACTTCTATTCGGCGCTCAAAATAAGGAACCATTCAACCCCTTCTACACCACATACAGTTTTTAATAACAGCAGTTTTAGGGGTGTTTGGAAACACACTGCCTTATCTCTGCCAAACTTGAGATTACACAAATTGACTATTAAATAATCCATAATTTTATATTGATAATTGCTGATGGTTTTTATGTTTTTGATACAGATACAGTCGCAATCAGAAGAGACTTTTGCCATTTATTCAACTAGTCTTAAACCTTTGGTCAGGACAGTATATCAGTTCAGTTCAGTTTGTCCTCAGTGCATCAGATTTGTCTTTTTGGACAAATGAGTAAAAATGGAAAGAGCAATAAGGCTAAAAATATGTGTCTGTTTACACAGTCATGCAAATAATTATTTAGTCTCCCAAATTAATACCTTTTGTTTTTATTTTTTACTTAAGTCAAACATTTTTTTGTGATATTTACTTCAATTTAAGATAGATTTATGGGCTTTACTGTGGATTTTAATATCTAAATATTGGTATTGGCAAGTATCATTTGTCGACTATAGCATCAAGCAAATTATCAGATATGGGCATTGGCTCAAAAATCCATGTCAGCCTCTATTGCAAACATCATACCATAAAACACACTTAAATTATTACAAATTAATTAATCATTAAATTTACAAACATAGATTCTGACTTTATTTGAGACTCCAGAATATGATTTAATATTCTACACCCCAAAAACTGATTTTCAAAGGTTGTGTTGGTGAGTTGTTCAAAGGAACAATTTAGGTGTTATATGTGTATATAAAAACTAAAGATAAACTTCCTGTGTTATTCTGCTGTTCCATTGCAGTGCCATCAATTCCTAAAAAGACTCGTGCTTATGCCAACTCCTCTACCAAGCTGCTGGTGAAGTGGTCTCCCCCAGCCTTCCCCAATGGAAACCTGAGCTACTACCTGGTCCGCTGGCAGCAGCAGCCCGAGGATCGGGAGCTCTATCTGCACAACTACTGCTCAAAAGGTCTTCTCCTGGAACCATACATGCACTGTTTATTATTATTATTTTTTTTTTTTTTACATGTTTAATACATAAAGAAAAGAAGAAAAAAAAACATGACAGAACAAGACACCAATAATAAGAAGACAAAAGGCATAAATGCTTAAAAAAGTGTGGAAGTCTGAAAAAAGAATGGTTAATTTTCAAATAATTTAATAGTTATTTTATTTTTGTTTATTACTTATTCTTTATTTATTGTTATTAGAGCTGTAACTAACATCTAAGAAAACAAATGTTTAAGTAATCTAGTCTCATTCTGAACAGCAGTAACAGCACTAAACACTTTCTCCACTCTACATGAGCAGTTTATTTACCTTAAAATGCGGACTAAAAGCCGCAACTTTTTTCTCATGATTTCCACCCTGACGTCTCATACATAAAAACTCACAATAATTTAATAATAATTCTGTTTTTGGATTAATAGAACTGAAGATCCCCATTCGTGTCCCAGCAAATGGCCTGACCGAGCTGGAGGAGAACACTAAACCCACCAAATCAGATGCAGCCGAGGGGGAAAAGCGCCCATGCTGTGGATGTCCCAAGACCCAAGAGGAGAAGGACCGCGAGAAGGCCAACCGTGTGTTCCTCAAAGTGTTTGAGAATTTCCTCCACAATGCCATCTTCCTTCAAAGGTACAACCCCGTGACTGTTGCATATAATTCAGGCCCAACCCGCGGCCTGGGAGCCGCATGCGGCTCTTTACCTGGTTTCATGCGGCTCTTATGTCAGTCTTTTCCCTACCATTGAATACAGCTCCTCCCGCCCCCCCCAACAGCTCTCCCACCATGTCAGTCAAATTATGCAGCACTAATCATCGATCGTCAAAACGAGTCTCATTACCGCTACACAATAAGAAACTACTGTTTTTATTGCCATTATTTTCTCTTACATTTCTTTGATGTGTAAATCAACCCAAGACTAAATAAGCTAGGATTTTGCGTCTTCTGTTGCTCCTCGCTCCCTCTCTCTCACCCCTGCGTCACCCACAGGAGTAGGTGAAGCAGGCACAGGTCTCAGGTCTGAGCTCACGCTGAGATCATCATGGACAGTGAACAGTAGTAGCACGGACTTATTCTGTGTGTTCAGCTACAAGTGCTGCATATTTTATTAAAATCACTTTCATATTGACGGAGCAACGAGCCAAACCAGGAATTGAATTTAGACGGCGTAAAATGCAAAGACGCACGTGGAGCGCTGCGCACATGCGAGACAGCGGTCAGCATTTTATAACCCGCTCCAACCTGAGCCGCAATTAAATAATGATTTATTGTCCCGAACAAACCCATGGATCAAAAGACATCCCGCGCATCCAGCAGGGACGATCACGACGATCACGTGTGAATGGTAAAAATCTGTATATATAATCATGCAAATGAACCCTAGCAGTTTAAAGCTGTTAGGTTTTTTTCCACTGATAAATTGAGTTGTGCATGGATTGTAGCGAGAGGGAAATAGTCATGCAAATAAGGCCTGAATATGACATTAAATAAAACAAACTATAAGTAGCCTACTTACCAAAGCCCAGATTCCCTAATCTAATGTGTTTATAAGACTTTTTAAAGACATAATCACAGTAAAAAAAAATTTGGCTCTTAGTCTCTGACTGGTTGGCCACCCCTGATATAGTGGATATACAATATATATAATATAACAATATATACTTTGATGTATTGTATTGTCAGTGAAGAAATTAGATTAGATGAGCTTTTATTGTCTCCTTATGGAGTCCAATCACCACATTGACATATAGTACAACACATACAACACCCAGTGGCGGTAGTTCCCATGCAAACTTGACAATATTAACTTGTCAGTTAAAGGAAAATATTAAGCATTTTCCATATTGTTATTGTCCTTTAAACATGCTCTTGAGTACCTTGAATTTGCCATCTCATGTTTTGAAACAATAAAAAAGTTAATTATGGCCGTAATAAAAGGACTTTTCTGCTGTGTGCAATGAGTGTATCCAGCCAGCAGATGGCGACTAGCACTTAAACAATTTAGTCATGTTAGCGCTACATAAAATGCACTAGCCAAGCAGTAGCAGTTATTGTGTTAAGACGGCAGGAATGCTCAGAATGAGTACGGTAACGATTTAAGGACTTAAAACAGCAAAAGATTCTTGGATGAGTGACGTATGAAATTTGAGAAGTGATGTAGGAAATCGAAGGGATTCATGATATCGTGAATGCAACTGAATGCAACTTCAGATATGTTTTTGATGATTGGACATTGTTAAAACCACAGAAAGTCACTATAGCATAATATGTGTCCTTTAAAGAGAGCATATTATGCTACAGTGACTATTTTGAGTTTTTAACTCTTTTATGTTCTAACAATGTCTAAACACGATCACTACAAACTAAATAGCTCACTTGCATTTATCATTAAAGCATTCTTGTGTAAGGGCTATGCAGTGCCTAAACTCAGTAAGTGCCAGGGCAAACAGAACGAGATATAGATGTTCATTTGGTTTTTTTTTAGCTCTAAAACATGAGATAGCAACGTCAGCAGGTTTAAGGGCTAGTAACAATATACAAAATGCATAGTATTTTTCCTTTAAAGGAGGAGAGCATTAGATTTGTTTGAAAGGGTCTTGTGGGAATGAAGAGGAGGAGATGGAGAGGCTGAAGGAGTTATTGGTTTCGCTGCTTTGGATGTTGTGAATAAAATTATATATTTGAATGGGCAAAATGAGAAAGTCACAAATTCTGCAATTATTTTGGTAACAATTATCGCCAGAAAGCCATGTTTCAACTGGTACCCCAGAAGGGTTTGCTTTGGAGCATTTTTATTCATGACAGAGTGCGAAAGAGAAAATATACATATATTACACAGGGCCTTACAGATATCAGAGGCTAAACACTTAAACACTTATTTCAATTAGAAGGCTTTATTTGTTGATTACTGATATTACGGGATACCGGCTGAGTGAGGTGGTAAAATGGTAAATAATGGTCACATTTATAGCACTTTTCTACCATCAAGCGCTTTACATCAAGGAACCACTCACCCACACATTCACACACCAGTGTGCGCAAACACTCCCATCCCTCAACCCAAAGTTTAAAGCTCAGCCTCAGTCTGTCACAGGCTGGTGCAAAGAAGTAGTGTTATTGTATTCACAGCAGAAGTGTTTTCAGAATGGAAACAAACACTGGTAGAGTGAGCAGGCTACCGTTCAGTAGAAGAAGGCTAAATCTAAAAATAATATTGTAGGCTGAAATCTATAGGTGCCAAGTAATTTGGGGGGGAAACTTTTCAAATTGCTGGGGCAAAGTCTCCACAGTGTTTTGCTTGATGACATCACAGCCCCAGTACAGTGTCTGTTATGCGTAATTTACTGACATCCACACCCACATGCAACACTCAAAACGCCTCAAAACTACTGTAATACATGTCCCAAGCCAGTATGTGGTGCTGTGATGCTGCCACACAATGTGACAACTAGAAGAAGAGAGTACATTCAGAAAATGTCATCTCTTCTTTTAGTTGTGTTACTTTCTGTGGCAGCATGCCACATGTGATTGCACACAATTACTAAACCAGTTAATTCTTTATGTGATTTGTTTTGGAAACTGTTGCCGTTTTGTCTCTGTGTGGATATGACCTTAGTCATGTATTACTCATTTGAGAGCTTCAATGTTATGGTATCAATAAAGGAAATAAATCCTAACTTTCTATTGTAATCAAATCCATATCTGCCCCTCCTCTCTCAATCCCTCGCCTGTGTGCATTTGTTATGATTTTTTATTTAAAAAACGGTCCAAGCAGTTGGCTCATGGTGCCTGGGGGCAGGTATAATCCTGGGGATAACCTGAAGGAGGGCGTGGTGAGGAAGGGGTGCTTCTCTCTCTCTCTCTCTCTCTCTTATTGAGCTTAGCAAGATGGTCAGTTGAATGACAACTGTGCATATTTTGCGGAAATCAAACTGAGAACCTTCTTGAAGAGTGTTAATAACATTGTTCAGTTGGTAGACATGTGTTCCCAGTGGCTATGCTGTTGTTTTTTAAAAACTACATCAAGCTAGGAATCAATTGTGTGATTTGTGGAGCTCAAAAGGGCAATTTCCACAGTGACCAGCCACTCTTCTGTCAGTTAGCTTGCCTGACCAGCCCAGAAGACACTGTATTTGATTTGATTTTATTTTGCTATAGTTTCTGTGAGCATTAGTGGAAACGCCCATTAACAAACCTTTGTGGGGGAAGCAATCTATTAGTTTTATTGTTGCTCTATCCCTCAAAGTGCTTCTCAGCTGCCAGAGCATGACCCGCAACTGGACAAACTTGCCTCAGCTGTGGTAGCTGTCGGTGGTGGCAGACCTTTTCCTTTTGCTTTTTTCTGGGCTGTTTTTATACAAAATCAACAAAGCCATAAACTCTATGAATCTGAGGTAGAATTAATTGTTCTGAATGTTGCAAAGATATTAGTATGTTCATTATAAACAAGTAAGCCTTCTATTATTTGTATAATTTGAATCCCTTAAAAATAATTATAGCGCAAGTAAATACAAACCACATTACAAATGTATGTCAGCACAACGAAAACATCAACCGTCTAAGCCTCCTCTTCACATGTTAATGCATGTGTATCCGTAATCTGTCTTCAGCTGGCCGTGTGCTGCTAACACATGTATGTTCGGACACATTTCAGTAATGTGGCTCTGGTTTTACAGCAGCGCTCCTCTTCTATGTGTCAAAGCAATGTTAGCGGGTTAGCATGTTAGCGTGACTGGGTTTTCCCACGGTCCCTCTGCTGTGCTGGAGGATCAGGTCTCCTCCACACTACAGGACACATCACCTTCACTCTGACCCAACAGGTTACAGAGTAAGAGTGCATGTCTGCTGAAATAGACATTTATATTAAGGTAGAGTAAAAGGTAGAAGTACCAAATTGTGTAAAACTTTGTTTACCTCTCATCAGCTTTTATTACATTTTTGTACCGTAACAACTCAATCATTAAGTACGCAGATGATTCTGTTATTGTTAGCCTTCTCCAAAGTAATGAAAGTGATCAGCGTCTTATTATAGATGACTTTGTACAATGGTGTGAGGAGTTTTGCCTTCATCAGGCATGATCATCGACCTTTGAAAGAACTTTCATACTCCTGAGGTGAGAAACATTCAAACCATGCAGTAGGTGGAGTCATATAAATACCATGGGACAATTATTGACTCAAAACTGAACTTTGATGACAACCCTGTTTTGTTTTGAAGGGCAAGACATTCTACTACTCAAAAGCAAAAATCAGCTTCACCAAATTGTAAAAGGGTTCAGTAAAATTGTCAGAAATGGCCAGCTGCAGCTTCAAGGCTTGGCCATGGCCATTGTAAACGATGTGTCGCACCCTTTGATGCCTTTTAGCTTACCTGGTACCTGGTCCCAAGATGCAAATCATAGCAGCTGTTTGTTTGATAAATAAGCTGTAACTTGAACCTAAATTGTAGAAAAGGTTTCAGGGGTTGTCATCCGGACGCCGTTTGAAGATGGAGATGTTTCAACTTGTATCCAAAAGTCATTGTCAATCAGAGCTGGCCTGGGAACTCTGGCTTATATGCTACTCTAAGTGGTGAGAGTCCTGCCCACAGGGAGGAGTCACTGAACGCCTGTCTTTTGTTTGGAAAATTGTTTGTCTAGTGACAACCCCTGAACAGTGTCTGTTTGATTCTTTTCAATGATAACTGTAAAGCTCTTAATTGTGGCCTTTATATATTTTTATGCGTAATTTTTCTTCTTTGATCGGCACTTAGGCACTTTCACAGTTTTTGTAATCATGATCTTTTATTGTTTGTATAATGTAAGAAAGCCCGCTCCAACTGCAAACTAATTCTACCTTGTGGGTATAAATAAAGTTAGCTGAACCTGAAGCTAAAGTCCTTCTTGAGTTCAACTTTTGGCGTTTATTTAGGGCAGCTGTGGCTCGGTGGCAAAGTGCCCGCTCTTCAACCTGATGGAAAGTGGTTTGAGGTGTGCTTGATTTGAGGTGTAGGTGGAAGATAGCGTGGATAGTGCATCAGCATTTGTTGTTTTTAGAGATAAGCAAAAAATTAAGTATACTGTCCATAAAAAGAACAAAACGGCTGCAAAATGAGCAGATTAAGACTAATTATATAACAACCTTAACATTTAAAGAATGTGATATTTCTAATTAATTTAAAGGTGTTGTACCTTATTTTTACTGTCTTAAAAACATAATAAACAAGATCAGTTAATTTTAAACAGTTTGTAGCAGTATTGCTCATTTACCTAATGCATCCAGATTTGTAATTCATTGAGCAGAGTTTACTGCCACAATAAATGTGACAATCATGCAAACAGCACACTTCCAATTTCATGGAGAATAAAATGCTCTATAATCAGCTGTAGACAGAACAGAGCAGTCTCATTTCACCCTAAGAACTGCTTGTACAATACATTTGTACTGGGACAAACAGATTTGACTTAATTACATGTTGGGTACAGACTCGGGAACAGTTCTTTAATAATTTATGTGATACTTCAAACAAAGACATTTTCAGCCACGTTCAATCAGATTTCTGATAGACTCCTATAACCTTGCCTGTCATCAAGGTAATCCATAACAGTTGTGGCTAAAATGTTACCCAGATCTGTCAGATTTTATGTTAGATACCCTTCCAATATTCAGATGGGGCTTGTGTGATCTTTTTTTTCTGCTGGTTTGAAGCAGTTATATAAAGTGTAGGTCACTGTTTGTTCTGCTGTGCTTAGACTGACCAAGAATACTCACTTATTAGTTGTATTCAATCATTTTCTGTCTGGCTTTTCCCTTTTGCTGTCAAATAGCGTTGTGGTGGGAAACGCACTCAGTGTGACCTCACTATACCACCAGGAGCAATATTCCTCTGCCCATTCCAATGAGACACACAATCCCTCTGCATTTAGGATTTAGTCTGGGGACATTCACACTGATTATTCCTACTGAAGTTCAAGTAAGGTGGTGGTGAAGAGGAAGCTTGTTTGAATTTTTACAGTCCATACATCTTAAGCCTTGTGTCCACTGCCCAATTTATTTTGTCTTATAAGCTTTATGGACAGTACACATTCACACTGTGCGATGGTTCAAACAATCAGTCGTGGCTATGACCAAAGTTTCTGAGCGAATAACAGCCTTTAGGCCCCGTGTGTAAAGTCACTGTTGTTATTTATAGCTAACACTAGTGCTACATGCTAGCGTGGTTTTTACATTTGTAAAAGTTAAGGTAAAGGAAAATTGTGAGATACGGTCCTGTTCACAGCTTTTGGCCACATGTTTGTGTCTACTGTTCCAACTTTAATCTTTGTCTCAGTGTCCTCTTTTCCCCACGAAATCTTTCATTGCAGACAGACAAAATTGTGCAATGGACTCCAGGCTTTACTCAAACTTGTACTCATCATTCCTGTGCTAAATTTCAGCCTCTCAAGATTTTCCAGTTTATAACTAATCACTATTGTTTTTACTAATAAACTAATTTCATTACATATAAATCTACCTAAGTTCTGCTACAGTCTAAGGTTACCAAAATATTTGAATCAGCCTGAAAAAAACGTATCAGGAACTAAAATCATTTGGGTTTTGGGTTTCAGACCTCCAGACCGTCGGCGCAGAGACCTCTTTGGCATGGCTAACGGCACACAGTCTAATGTATCCCTGGGTTCTGGGGACAACAGCACAGTTGGACTGCCTCCTGTCAGAGAGTACCCTTTCTCCGAAGAAAAAAGCACCCTGGAGTTCCTGGATATCTCCCACCTGCGGCCCTTCACCGTGTACCGGATCGATGTCCACGCATGCAACGAGGAGGTGGGCCACTGCAGCGCCTCCGACTTTGAGTTCGCCAGGACCAAACCTGCGGGTAAGACTTCAGTCTAAATGAGAAGCGCGTATATATGTTTATATATATATATGTATATATATATATATGTGTGTGTGTGTGTATGCATATAAGGATTTTCAAACCATCATTCATCAAACAAATGCAAATCAAACAAAATGCTACTAAACAATGTTACTACATGGCTAAAACAAAAAAACCCTGTGGGAAAAAGTAGAGACCTCGGGGACAACCACAGTGAAGGAGAGATCCTACTCCCACGGACGGACAGGCTGCAGATGGTCCAGGACTGGTGCATCCACTTGGACCAGAACCACTCAAGAGGAAGGTGGTTCATCTAATGAGAGAGAGTTCCTCTAGACAGATGACGAACACTCCAACCAGGGCAGAGAGATCCCCCCAGGCAGACAACGAACTAGAGTAAAGCAGAAGTAGTAGTAGAAGTAGTAGACTCTAGGGACCAACAATAGTCCAGCATTTTAAGAGCCAAGTGCTCTGTTCGGATGGTACTCTATGAAACTTAGTACAAACGTAGTTCATGTCAAGACAAATAAAAAATTATATTATGACCCCACCCTAAACCCTACAGGGTGTCAGCCATTGTGGGCGAAACCTGATTTTTGCACAATTTCACACTTAACATTTTATTTTTTTACACCATGGATTTTCATTCAATGGGCTTAAAAATGCGTAAGAATAACCTACACCCTTCTGTTATTACACATGATTCATTGATTTTTTTATACCTACAAAAATGTGGGTCAAAACAGCCATTTTTCAAAGTATTTAAAGTTGCGTATCTCTGGCATGGAGCACCCTATTTTCCGGCATATGTTTTGTTCAAAATGATGAGCTGAATGTAACGGTATATAATACATATAGCTATGTTCGGCAATTGCTCTACATTGCCCCCTTGAACTTTTGAATTGGACCATAAATTTTAGTTTGCTGGAAAATTACTAAATTTGAAAAGCACGTCCTTCTTACCATTCTGAACAAAAAAGCCAATGAGACCACACCTTTATCTGAAACAGTGTTAACGTGACAATAAAATATATGTGTCATTGAAATACATGCGATTTGGTTAACAGAGATTTTGAATGTGGTGAAAAAAATTAGTTTGTCATCGAAAATTGAAATTTGGAACATACATTCTGTACATCATACTGAACAAAAAATTTAATGAGGACATATCTCTATCTCCAACCGTACGGCTGTACGGAGAGATAGCTTAGCGAGAGCTTAGCGATAGAGGAGCGTCCTACACTGTTGTTCTGCACCTGGGGCTCATCTCTGGATCGTCACTTTAGGATCCATCTATTGTGTCCATGACAGGAGAGGCCCAAATACATAGTTCTGAAGTCAAGGGGGATAGCAATATCAAAAACAGTCAGCAGTGCTTTGTTAATCTGTCTTTAAAGCCACCTCCCTCTTGAGTGGTTCTGGCTCCACAGTCCAAGTGGATGCGTCAGTCCTAGTTCATCTGCAGCCTGTCCGTCCGTGGGAGTAGGATCTCTCCTTCACTGTGGTTCTCCCCGAGGTTTCTACTTTTTCCCATGGGGTTTTGTAGTTTTTCCTCGCCGCGAAGGAGGGTCAAAGGACAGGGGCATTCTGGGACAGTTATCTGAACTGCTTTTACCTGTGGCCCATCGAGGCAACTGTTGTTGTGATTTTGGGCATTATAAAAATAAATTGATTTGATTTGATTTGATTTAATCTCAGTCCAGTATTTAAAGACAATAGGACAGACTGCTGTATTGGGTAGTCAGTGAGTCCTAAAACTCATTATCATGCGTTTTGGGACTCATTGACTTCCCAACACAGCTGAAAAGTTTTATGGGCACCAAAAGAGAGTCAGACTGCTTTGGAAGCTAGGCCTCTCAGGATCTGCTTTGGAACGCTTAAAAAGGCCAGTTATGTTTACTTATTAGAAATCAGTCTATCAAAAGTCTTTTTAATTGTCAAATTAGAAACATTTAGTACATTTAATATATAAACATATCTACTTCTCAAAAGAAATGTATGTGTATAGCCTCTTGCTTTGCATGTTGTGTGAAACAGAGAAAGCGGACGATATACCCGGGCGGGTGCAGGTGCAAGTGGACGATGAAGCAGATGGCAGTGTGCTGCTGCTCTGGCCTGAGCCCGTCATGCCCAACGGAGTGGTGCTCATGTATGAGATAAAGTACAAGCTTGGCCCCGAGGTCAGACATTGCAACGAACACACACATACACAACAGACGCATGCACACTGAGAGGAGATATACTATACCTGCTCAAAGAGATTCTTGAATTGAGGAAGATTTCAAGTTAAGTTAAAGAATAAATATAAAGTATTTTTACACATAACAGTACCAAGAATTTATTTAGTCACAGTTATTCAGAAGTTGACTTTATTGCATGAAATAAAATTGAGTACAGCTCCTTTACTTACAAAGCACAAAACCAAAGTATATCCACTACAGTGTTGTAGTATTCCTCCCTTTTGTTCCAGCCAGAGAAGCATGAGTGCGTGTCCCAGCAGCACTACCGTGTGCACAGAGGGGCCCGTCTCTCTCTGCTGGGCCCAGGGAACTACTCTGCCCGGGTACGAGCCAGGTCTCTGGCTGGGAACGGCTCGTGGACAGAGAGCGTGTCCTTCTATGTACCACCACCCAAACGTAAGATAACCTCAGTCCACAGGCTGTATCCTCACAGTGACTCATGTTTAAATGTGTGTGTTGTCCTCTTTGTGAACAGGAGACAACATGGAGAAACTGTACCTGGTCATCATTCTGCCCATCATAGTGACGCTGATAGTAGCTGCCATTATTACAGGGGTCTTCTACATGAGCAAGAAGAGGTGATCTTGTATTACTCTGTATTCTGGAATATTTTTTTTATAGATATATATATATTTTTTTTTTAAGATAAGAAGATAAGATATTTGATTACTTCACTTCAGAGACCTAATCTGCTAAGTTTTAAAGAGCATATATTTATAAGTGTCAATGTCCTTGCTTTAGTTGACTTTTTTTTTTCTTTTCTAAAGTATTATTGCATCTACAAACAAAAACCAATTCCCATCATTTTTTCACCAATGCTTTTCAATTTCTGATAAATATTTCTGAAAGCCCTTTATTTTCCACTTTTGTGCTGTAAACATGTGTTTGCTTTGAGGTATTGAAAATAATAACTTTTTTGAGTAAATAGGAGTGTCTTGAGGGAATTAATGCACCAAACAGGAAAGCAAAACAATCACCCTTGCTAAATTTAAAGAAGGAGGCATGGACATTGTTGGACAGATTACTGTGAAAAACTAATTTGATAACTGACTACTGATTACTCCTTCTGAAAGTAATCTACTATCTTTCTTTATTTTAAAATAAATTATTAGATTACTGATTAGTTACTCAAATAATCAAGGCTTGGTGGTCGAGTGGATAGCACACAGCGTTAATTTGAATCCAGGTCGGAAATTTGTTGCATATCCTTGTCTAGTCCCATCCCTAGTTCACGCTGCAGTCCAAAAAAATACCATAAAATAAAGCACAAAAAACCAAAGAACTAACTTTACCCGCTTATTAAACTTCTTGTTATCAAACCTAGTTTCAAATAAACAGTCTCTGCGTATAGTCCTCCATAAAGCTGGTTCTATTTCTTGATATGGCATGCTTCCTGTTTATCTTTTTGACTCTTTTACGACATGATGGATTATGGATTACATACATTTGTGAGGGGAAAAATGTACTAAAAGTTACTAGGGTTAGTACCGTAAAAAAATGCGAACTAAAAGCTGTTACTTTTTTCTCATGATTTCAGCGATGCAGCTAATTTATGTATTTTTCTGGGAACAGCCCCTAGGGTAGAGTTTAGATCGGGCCCAAAAATTCAAGCTCGACCCGCTCAAGTACTGTCCGAACCCGACCCGGAGTCATTTGCTGCATGATACGACCCGACCATGTGTGAAGAACCGGAGTTATGTAAACTGAGTTCCGTGCAGTGGTTTATAGGCAGAATAAGCGCACCTAGTGTTCTGCTTGCACCAGCATGACGTCTCCTGTAACAGACGGGCCTGTTCCATCCGCTGGCCCACATGATCTCTCTCCCTCGCTCCTTTCTTCAGATTTTTGGGAAGGCATCCATGGCTCTCTCTCTCCTCTACTGCTCTTTCTCCTCCGCTGCTCTTTCTCCTCCGCTGCTCTTTTTCTCTCTTCTCCGTGTAGCAGCCACGCACTTTCATTAAGACATATTTTGACCACTTTATTAGAGAATGAGGAGTGGAGTGCATGTTATAAAACACGTGTGCGCCTCTTTCCCCTGGGCCCGAACCCGGCACGGCCCAGCAATATAAATGTCTCATGCACCTGCGGCTTATAGTCAGGTGTGGCTTATATATGTACAAAGTTGTTTTTCTTTGTAAATATGGCTGGTGCGGCTTATTCTCACGAGCGCTCAATAGTCTGCATTTTACGGTAATTGTAACTAAATTGCAATTTGTTATTTGTAACATGTCAGATTATTTGGTACTATTTTCTACCCAACACTGTTTAGCCACATTATAGACTTTTTTTTAACTGGAAAAAAAACCCTTAAAGCTGTGGTTGGATAATGTTTTATTTGATGGAATCTTTTCAACCACAAAAGTGCACCACAACCAACAAAACTGTGCTGCGTGCCTTTGCGTTTTAATCATCTTTATCTTGTTTTATTTATCACACCAAAGTACCATTTCCCTGTGCCAATTTAACAGTACAAAAGTACATGTATGAATGTATAATTTAATGTCTTTCAAAATCCAGCAATTCCTAATGTTTATGTTTATGACTTCAGAATCAACACATCATGTTTATATTTTTTTAAATTATTATATTTATACATATAATCATAACCTGACCTGCTTTTACCCACACAGAAACAACGACCGCCTGGGCAATGGAGTTTTGTACGCCTCTGTGAACCCGGAGTACTTTAGTGCAGCCGAGAGTAAGATCTCAGACATTCCCTTTTCCCTCCTCTGACCACTGCAAGCTGTACTGACCTTAGCCTTGTGTGCATGACAGTGTACGTCCCGGATGAGTGGGAGGTAGCACGGGAGAAGATCAGCATGCACCGCGAGCTGGGCCAGGGCTCCTTTGGCATGGTGTATGAGGGCACAGCCAAGGGCGTAGTGAAGGATGAGCCAGAGACCAGAGTGGCCATCAAAACGGTCAATGAGTCGGCCAGCATGAGGGAGAGGATTGAGTTTCTGAATGAAGCGTCTGTCATGAAGGAGTTTAACTGTCACCACGTGGTGAGTGCCGATCTTAGGAGATTCTACTGTTAATATAATGTGATGTAATAAAAATGGAAGAGGTGCCACATTGGGGCAGCTAGAGCAGACTATTGTTGTGCCAAGGGCAGCTGTGGCCACAGTAGTTACTTACTACCACCAAGTGTCAAGTGAAAAAATTACGCACTGTAAAGCACTTTGTGTATAATTGAAGTCATTATATAAAGCCAGTGATTAAAAACTAATTCATTTATATTTCAATGTGTTTATCAGTCCAACCTTTCCGGACTAAGGTAAAAACAAGTACCTCCGTGCAAATGTATACAGATATTTTACAGATTTTTCATAAAGTGATCATTTGAGGCCTAATAGTTTCTCAATTTACAAACAACACTGAAGCAGCATTTGTGGATTTCCTGCTTTGGGTATATCTTCCAAAACATTTTTTGAACCCCTCTAGTATTTTATTATTATTTTATTTTTTTTTATCTCCATCTGAGATTTTTTAGATTAATGAGTGAATTCTAGAACAAGAACTAATGCATATTATTATTTCTATTAAACAAGAACATATATTTTTATTGCTAGAATTCAAAGTGGATTTGGGTACAGTTTTAATCAATATTGATATTCTTTGTGATTGGTCAGGTGCGGCTGCTGGGTGTGGTCTCGCAGGGCCAGCCCACTTTGGTCATCATGGAACTGATGACTCGTGGAGACCTCAAGAGCCATTTGCGCTCGCTGCGGAAACCTGTGAGTATTCTGTAGACCTGCCCTACAGCACGGTTATGATGAGAATGATGATAATTTGTGGTAATTTATGTGCCAAAATGTACCTGTTAGTATCTTGGTTGATGTTCAAGATTAAAGAGCATATAAAGTTTAACTTCATGTACGTAAACAAATACATTCTAAATTCCAAAGTGAAGTGGAACATGAAACAATTATAATGGAGAAACTGATATTAACCTCAGAATATCTATATTATATATATATATATATATATAATATAGATATATATATATTTATTTATTTATTATAGTATTGTATGTTACTTACTGTTTAATAGGAGATTATGCCAGGCATCATAGACAAATTCTTGATTTTAGGTTTTACTGACAGAAAGGCAGAGTCCACAATAGTTTTCATTTTATTTACCGAAATATTACAAACTTTACCACAAATTTTACTTTTTGTGAAGCTCAAACCCAATTAGATGTAGGAAATGAACTGAGAGTCGGAGTGCATCAATTTGGATGATGTGGTTGTTTTGCACATCTGCAGAACTCTGACCCATTCTGCCAACTCACCAGAGCCTCCCTGCTTTCTCCTCAGAACTCCACCACGCAGATGCTGCCTCCACTGAAGAAGATGATCCAGATGACTGGAGAGATCGCAGATGGCATGGCTTACCTGAACGCTAACAAGTTTGTGCACCGCGACCTGGCAGCGCGTAACTGCATGGTGGCTGAGGACTTCACTGTTAAGATAGGAGGTAGGGCTGCTTTTAAAAGAGAGACATATGCTAAATCAATCAAATAAACGTTTTTGCTGTGGTTACCAGTGAAATAGATGAAAAAAATACATAAAAGATCTTTATGAAGACATAATTCCATGCTTTATTTATTCACTCTTGTACACATGGTGGTGGAAGACCCAGTCTATAGTCAGTATAGGCAAATAGACAGTGAAGCCATACTCAATAACATAATGCACCTGATCATTAAAAGCATATAGAGCAGAATCAAAGACTGCGGAACAGTTTAGAATTTAAAAAATATATATTCTACATTCAGTTTAGCTTTCAGACAGTCTTTATTTTAGGTCAATCTGCCTCTCATTCAAGGAGTTATAGGCACAGTTAGCTGATAAATTAATAGGTCTAATAGGTGTTATTTCTTATCACTGATGTGTAAACATATAACCACCTCATAGCTTCATTGCTCCTCTATATCCATAGTAACTCACTAATATGTTTAAAATGACATATCTGATGACAAATTAGCTGTGACAAAATTTGAACCAATATATCTTGGATGTTTTTGTTCCATTTTCGATACTGATATGTAAAAAAAAAAAATCCACCCTATAGACCATTTTCATCTTTTGTTATTGATTAGATGACTTTCAGGGCAAAACAGGGAAATTTTGCCCCGATGTGCAAAATTAGGGGTGGACAAAATTCAATGTTTTGCAGGCGCTGTTTGCTTTATTAAGACTGTCAGGAGAAAACTGCGTGAACATTTTGTACGTCAGAAAAGGAGGTATAAACTTGAACTATTCTGCAATAGTTTACACATCAATGTGGCGTGTTGGCCTCTGTCCAGGTGGTACCCTGCATAAAGTCACTTGGATAGGCTCCTGTCACCCGCGACCCCTAACGGGAACAAGTGGTATAAAAGAAAAAAATAAATGTGGCGTTAAAAATGGTTGCAAATAATTATGAACAGCTCATTTACAAATACAAAGAGGCTCACCACATAAATTATAGTGTTGTTTTGATGGAGGGGAGAGGTTATAAAAATACACTTTAAAGTCCCGGTCGTCTACAAAGTTGCAATTGTCCGTGCTGTCCCGTTAGCCTTGGGCTGTAATAAAATTCTTGCGATCAGCTGTCCTGAATTCATGTTTTCAGCAGTGCTGGTTAAAGGCAAATAATGTATATAATTTTTAATAAAGTTGTTGGCCTATGAGGCTAGTGAATATCATCATTTATCGTCATAATTTCTTAAATTTGTCTTAAATAATCTCCCAAAGGAGCAGCAGCAGAGGCGCACACACACATTTGCGCTTCCTCTTCTGCGCAGTAAACTCATTTACATATCAGACTTGCACCTCTGACAATATGCGCAGTTTCTGATGGTAAATAAGGTGCAACATGCCCACAAAATAGCCCATGCAAATTTTAAGCAGCACTTACAATTTAGCATCATGTTACACCTGTATATCTAGGTCTTGGTGTTAAAGGTCCCATAGCATGCAAAATCGACTTTTCAGAGGTTTTAACCTTCCTACAGTGCTATTTGGGCCTCGTATGTTGTGCCCAAAGTGGTTTTTTGATTGATTCCCGCATGTTTTCGCTAGAGAACTGTCTTTTCCGTCCCCCTCGGCTGAGCAGCAGACGGGGGCTCCTCACAAGGATGACGAGGCTTCACAAGGATGACGCGGTGTTTAAGTCATGCCTCCGGGAAGCGCGCAGCCGCAATAATAAAAACAGCCAATGCTAATGCTACACAGTAATTACACGATAGATACGACAGATCGAAGAGTTAGCTTGTTATTTACCAAACGGCAGCGTCCGTCGTCGAGGCCCTGGAGCACGTCAAACTCCAGGTCAGATCCAGGACGTAGGACTCAGCACGATGCACCGTCAGGACGGATAAAATGTTTATTCCCGTGTTTACGTATTGCTGTTTACCGGAGCACACGGCGCATGTGCACTATCTCCGCTCTAGGCTTCGGCACGGGTTGGGCGGGGGAGGCACGCGGGTTGGGCGGGGGAGGCAGCCTGCTCTCTGTTCGGGGGGTCAGATCTCAGAGTGAGCCATTTGCTTTTGCAAGGAGGGGGGCCAGTCCAAGAGATGGGAGTTTTTTGGAAACTGTTATGTTATGGATATTGCACAACGCAAAAATTTATCAACAAAGCCCTTAGAATAGACTGTGTAAAGGGCAAAATAGCAGAATATGGGACCTTTAAGGCAGAAATATCACTAAATGCCTTGCTGTTGCCATTGTTTGTGCATCTGTCTCTTCTGAAAAGATGAAAATAAAAACTTCCAGGGTAATGGAGAGGAGAATCCGACCAATAGTCGAACCTCGGATTCAGGAGGAGCCTGTGGTTTTCGTCCTGGTCGTGGAACACTGGCCTAGCTCTATACTCTCCATCGGGTGCTCGAGGGTTCATGGGAGTTTGCCCAACCAGTCCACATGTGCTTTGTGGATCTGGAGATGCCATTCGACCGTGTGCCCCGGGGCGCCTTGTGGGGGGTGCTCCGGGAGTATGGGGTCCGGGGCCCTTTGCTAAGGGCTGTCCGGTCCCTGTACGACCAGAGCAGGAGCTGTGTTCGCATTGCCGGCAGTAAGTCAGACCTGTTCCCAGTGCATGTTGGACTCCGCCAGGGCTGCCTTTTGTCATCGGTTCTGTTCATAATTTTTATGGACAGAATTTCTGGGCGCAGTCAGGGCGTGGAGGGCGTCCGGTTTGGGAACCACAGGATCTCATCTCTGCTGTTTGCAGATGATGTCGTCCTGATGGCTTCCTCAAACCAGGACCTGCAGCATGCATTGGGATGATTTGCAGCCGAGTGTGAAGCAGCTGGGATGAAGATCAGCACCTCCAAATCTGAGGCCATGATTCTCAACTAGAAAAAGGTGGCTTGCCCTCTCCGGGTGGGTGGGGACTCCTTGCCTCAAGTGGATGAGTTCAAGTATCTCGGGGTCGTGTTCACGAGTGAGGGAAGGATGGACCGTGAGATTGACAGGCGGATCGGTGCAGCATCTGCAGTGATGCGGGCACTGTATGTTGTGGTAAAGAAAGAGCTGAGTCGAAAGACAAAGCTCTCGATTTACCAGTCAGTCTACTTTCCTACCCTCACCTGTGGTCATGAGCTCTGGGTAATGACAGAAAGGACAAGATCGTAGATACAAGGGGTCTAAATGAGCTTCCTCTGCCGGATGGCTGGGCGCTCCCTTAGAGATAAGGTGAGGAGCTCAGTTACACAGGACATGCTGGAGGGACTATGTTTCTCGGCTGGCCTGGGAACGCCTCGGAATCCTCCCCGAAGGAGCTGGAGGAAGTGTCTGGGGTGAGGGAAGTCTGGGAGTCCCTGCTTAGACGGCGGGCCCCGCGACTCGGCCCCGGATAAGCGGAAGAAGATGGATGGATGGATAATTCAAACATGTTACTGGGTTCTAGGTGTGTTGTAGGTGTGTTGTTCCAGCGTGTACATGTTGTGATTCAGTCGTAACTTCTCCAGACTACAGGACTGAAGCAGCTGCGACTGATTACATTTAGAGAAGACTTGGACTGACAGGCACAATGTGTCCTCAGCTCTAGATAGAGAATCAGCAGTTTACTTGTTGGGTCAGTCAGAAGTGACATCACTGAGAATAGTCTATACCACCATCAATATTAACACCATCCTTGATACTTCTTGCTGTCTTGGGGCTGAAGGATGACCGTGTGGTTACCCACTGCACCGACCATCACCAATGACTCAGAAAGACAGTGTGCCAAAAGACACAACAACATACACTGGTCAGAGGGGGAATTAAACAGGCAGCAACAAGCATGTGGGTGAATATAGAGCCACAGCCTATGTGTTAGCCCAGGCAATACAAGATTCCTGATTACTTGAACTTGAACTGAAGAAAGCCCTCTGTTGTGCTTTTTTGCAAAACACACACAAACCCAACCTCCATGTTTCTATTTTCCCTATAGATTTTGGCATGACGCGGGATATTTACGAGACGGACTATTACCGAAAGGGTGGGAAGGGCCTGCTGCCTGTGCGCTGGATGTCCCCAGAATCGCTGAAGGACGGAGTCTTCACAACTATGTCAGACGTGTGGTAGGTTCACAGAAAGCCGAGGGAAGTCTAAAGTCACACTGTGGCGTTGTCCTGTTGAAAAACCCAGTGGTTCCACAGATGAGGGTCCTCAGTCATGAGGGATGCTCTCTGCAACATATGCACAGAGCCTGCAGCCGTTTGACTTGCACCATCTGGAGCTCCATTGTTTCACTGAAGGAAAAAGCACCCCTGATCATTATAGCGCCCCCTCCCTGTGACGCTGTTCAAAGAATGTTAAAATAACTCTTTCAATCTTGAATATTTTCTCCTTCATTTTTGTTTTTGCCACATTAGCTTGTCCTTTTTTGCATCACTGAACACAGAAAGAAATCATATTACTCACATTAGATGTAACTATTTACTATTTATTACTTTGCAATGTAGGGTGCACTGTGGCAGAGCAGCTAGAGCTTCTGCCTCTCAACAAGGAGATTCTCTCTGGGTTCTCCGGCTTCCTCCCACCGTCCAAAGACATGCATGTGTTCAGGTTAATTGGTAACTCTAAATTGCCCATAGTGAATGAAAGTGACAGTGAATGGTTGTCTGTCAATGTCCATGTCTCTGTGTTAGCCCTGCGATGAGTTGGCCACTGGGATGGGCTCCAGTCACCCGCGACCCCTAACGGGAACAAGCGGTAAAAAATGAATGAATGAATACTTTGCAATAATCTGATCAGATAATAATCTGATTTTGGTCTGCATGAAAACTGTTGTGTGGCTTGGTGCTACAAAGAAGAAAAGTAAGTATGTTAAAAGTTTAATAGATTACTAAATGCATGATTTAATTATATAAATTATTTAATCTGTAGAGAATAGATAGATCTCGAAGGAAATTCAAATTCAGTTGCAAAAACATTTTCACTCTACTTTACTCCACAAGGACTGAACCAGAAACAAACCAGCAAGCGTGAACGCAGCCTTAAGCCAGGCTGTGAGATATATTTTTTAAAGTGCAAATAATAGTAATATAGCTGGCCTGTTATACAAATAATATTTGTGATCATTTAGATTTTACAATTTCATGCTCCTAAGAATCAAGGAATTTCAGGTCAAACAGGGTTTGATAACACATCATAATAATAATAATGATATATTTAAACTAATTCTTTGCATTGACATTCTTTGTGTCTTGGCGCAGGTCCTTCGGCGTAGTTCTGTGGGAGATCGCCACATTAGCCGAGCAGCCTTACCAGGGCATGTCCAACGAACAGGTCCTGCGCTTCGTCATGGAGGGCGGCCTGCTGGACAAGCCCGACAACTGCCCCGACATGCTGTAAGTATCTGAAACCTGGGGACACTGAACTGGGCTTTTCCTGAACCCTGAATACTCTTCATTGTAGAGTCTTCAAAAACAAAGAACTACTTTATACACACATTCATATTTTATGATCAAGAAAAACTTCTCAAAGAACTTTATCCAGAAATGTGGTTGCTATTTTGCCTCTTCGACTGCCAGTAAGCATAACATACAAATTCAAAGGAAAGATGTTGGTTCTTGCCCAAAGCATTTGAATTACCAACCAACCAGTACGCCTCAAGTGATTTTTCCTATTGTACATACTCATAGAGCTAAAGTTCCATAGGTAACTGACATATCTGCTGCTTAAAAAGTAATTTCATACAAATTTGAAACAAACAATATCGAGAAATGAAACGTGTCGCATGTCAGTGAAAACGTCTTAATTTCCTGGTCCTTGACTCCTTACAGCACACGCTCAAATTTAAATCACTAATCACTATCATGGCCTGAATGTAATGGATTATTTAATTTGGTCACTTAAGTCGGTGAGGTTAAGATACACTTTGTTGTCCCTGCAGGGAAATTTGTCCTCTGCATTTGATCCACCCTTCAATGCTGCCAGGAGAATCAGTCAGGAGCTGTGGGTGCTCTTTGTGCTAGACTTGGTCAGAACTGCCGTAGTTGATGATTTGACCTATTGTGCATGTTTTGGGTTAAACCGGAGTACTTGTAGAAAACCCACTCAGAACATAAACAGGATTGGACCTATGTTATATTAATTATTTCTTGGTCTCTAGGAACCTCAACATCCCCAATTCAAATGCTATCAGAGTTTTGGTGCCCAATATCTTTTAGTGCTTTTGTGATAATTAATCTGTATTTTATGCAGTTTAACACTGAGGAATTCACTTTTACTGATTTTAAGAAGAAGAAATTAACCTTCTATGATTATTTTTATTATTTGAGTCTGCATTCTCTCTTAATCATTCATTTTGCTCTGGTGTGTAGCTCCTCCTTAGCTGAAGAGAGCTAGCCCACTTTAGAATATCATCATATTATCATATCGTTCCGCTCCAGAGTGTACCAGTGGATGCAGCAATTTTTATATACCCCTTTTCATAACAAAATTAGACATCTGTGCTTCATAAGTTTCAATTATTTACTGTAAAGCAATTGCAGTTATTTTCTTACTAAACACTTATTAGCTCAAACTGCCCCTGTTCCCCTGATTGGGAAATCTCACTCAGGCCTCAAATGTCGAGGCCTCTGCACATGCATTGTTCCCCCTCTTTGCTTACACAACTCTGGCTCCGCCGATAGTATTTTGGCCCTGATCTATTCTGGTCTGAATGTGTGTGCTATCATGTGACGTGAGCCGAGGCCAGGCCAAGACTGAAGCTGACATTCACGTCACTGGTTAAAAAAGGGGCTCTGACAGCACCGTGAGCCCCCGGCTGTCGTCCCATGAGTGGCCCATAGAAGGGAAGCCCCGGCTGCAGTGTGATACTCATGTGTTTCTCGTCCCAGCTGTCCATAAGTGCAAACGTCAGAGGAATGCTTTTCTTCATTACAATTTATCAACAGAGACAAGTATTAGAGAATATAGAAGGTGTTTACAAGCTTTTAACCATGCGGTAGTTTCTTCCTCTAATGGCAGTCATTGTTGTTTCAGGTTTTTTTAGGCCATATCCCTCTGAAAAGACATACACATTGTTGTAAATTGTTGTTAACCATCCGGAAGTAAGTCTAATTATTTCAGCAAACATATCTTTTAGTAAGAGGTTTTAATACGTTTTTTGATATGCAGTTAATACAGTAACTGTATGTCACACATAAAATGGATTATGTTGAGAAGGGCAGGTAATGGTTGAGTACCACATGAGGTTACGTATATTTTATTTAGATTAAAAGGATCCTTTTATTTAGATTAAAATGAATTTATGTGGTACAACAGTAAAAAGAGTTAACTGATGAGTGAGTCTATGGAGTGAGATATCTGATGATTGTGGAGAGAATATAACATATAACATAACACTACTTACCAGTACTTTTCTGTATAAAGAGTTGTTTTTACATAAACCCCTGTACCGTCTTTTGAGTGCAGTTTGGGTTTGGTTGGATACATGGAGACATCTTTACTCGATTCCTCCTTTTTTGTACATTTGTACATGTCTTGTTCATTCAGTTTTAGATTAAATTATAAATGCTAAGACCATCCAGTTAAATATGCTATTGATATTGTATACTGTTTAACCAATAGTCCAATAAACACAAATCATTTCTGAAATATGTAATCTTTTCCTAAATATGGAGTATGTTTGTAGTTCCAAAAATTGCTAGATGTGTTGCGATAAGGTCTTGAAAAGGTCTTAAAAAGGTTTTAAAACTGACTTTGAGATCCCTGCAAAAGCCCTGAATATATTGTACAGTTTATCATTACTCTTACTTGAGTAATATATTTTACATGTAACAATACTCTTACTTGAGTAAAAGTTTTGGTTCTTCTTACCACTGTGAGTAAAGGATTTTTGCACATAACAGTACCAAGAACTAAGTCCCTGTAATCCTCCAGTCTCTATTTACTGCAGTAAACATATGTAACAGGTGTGGGTCTTCGTAGAACATCGACGAGGTGTGGGTCTGTTCATTAAAAGTCTAATGGTGACTTGTTAGAGATCTGTTAACCCCTTTTTATCTGCATTGTGTTCTTACGTTTTGCGCTGACTGAAGGAGGGCCAAGAGACATGGTGGCTACTTAGGACTTGCCTTACTTGCTGGAAGTATTTGGCTGTTGTTGCTTTCCTTGTTTGCCTCTTCAAGGTTGCCATTTGCCTGTGGTATTCCAAGGTATCTGTACCCATCCTCAATGTCTGCTATTGTTCCTTCTGGGAGTGAGACCCCTTCTGTGTGGACTACCTTCCCTCTCTTTATTACCATCTGACTGCACTTCTCCAGTCCGAATGACATCCCAATGTCAATGCTGTAGATCCTGGTCGTGTGGATCAGTGAGCCGATGTCTTGCTCGCTCTTAGCATACAGGTTGATGTTATCCATGTAGACGAGGTGACCAATTGTGACCCCATTCCTGAGTCGGTATCCATAGCCAGTCTTGTTGATTATTTGGCTGAGGGGGTTCAATACTATGCATATATATATATATATATATGTGTGTGTGTGTGTGTGTGTGTGTGTGTGTGTGTGTGTGTGTGTGTGTGTGTGTGTGTGTGTGTGTGTGTGTGTGTGTGTGTGTGTGTGTGTGTGTGTGTGTGTGTGTGTGCGTGTGCGTGTGCGTGTGTATATACATGTTACCTGTAGCGTTGCTTTGAGAGGAGATTAGGGACAGAAACAAAATTATGACAATGTAGGCCTACGATATAATACGTAACAAGCAAACTAAAATATGTTCTATATTTATTTCTCTCTTTCTCCTATCTCTGTCTTCTCATTCTTTATTTCTCTCTTTCTTCTCTCTCCATTGCTGAGCTCACCTCCAGAGGCAGGCGCAAAGTGGTGTTGAGCAGACACAAGCGTGCGTTGCCATGACAGCTTTGTGTTTTGTTCTGGATACAGTGTATAGGGATAGTGTTACAGCAAAGCGGGAGTGGGAGTCAGAGCAGCTCTCAAAGAATTAATGACAGAGGCAGTTTGTCATGAGTGTGTCCTTAGTGACTTGTGTTTGAAACTATTTGTAAATCAAGCTTCATGTTAGTTTGTCATGAAAAAGGTTAGCTGCTTCCTTCCATGAATGCCAACCAGACTATCTGTTATTATATTCTATTTACAGTATATTATAAATTGGAGTTGGAGTTGAGCACAAAAATAGTACTTTCTTCCATGTGGTCTGATGAAGCTCATTATAGGTAATTTTTTTATTGATACTTGCCATTGTATTTTTGTTTGTTTGTTTGTTTGTTTTTTGACAAATTAAGTTATTTTTATTTTTTATTCATCTTTTTTTTTACGTCCCTCCATTTTTAATGATATATTTATTAAGTTTTATTCCTTTTTATTAACAAACAGACATACGCAACAAACATAACAATACATACAGACTGCCAGACAAAGTAAATAAAAAGAGCAAGTATCGAACAATAATCCCGAATACCAGAGGAGCCAGATTTGCACCTGTCCCTTTATCATCACGTGGTGATAGGACAATGAGTCAAGAAAGGTCCCCATATTTTTATGTCTCTGCTGCTTGTTCATATTGTCCAATCGAAGACATACCATTTGAATCATAGAAACCATTTCACAGAGCCAGTGTTTAAAATTTGGGGGTGTGGTGGATTTCCAGGCCAACAAGATATGTTTTTTAGCTACCAACATCCCATTTGAATAGTGCAACCTGTGAATCACCTTAAATTGGACAAGTGAATAACGACTGTTAATTGAACAAGAATGAATCTATGCCAAAGCTTTGTCCCAAAGTTCAACTGACACATCCAAATTTAAATCCTTAGCCCAGGCCTCCCACAAGTGTTCAGTGGAAACAGAAGGAGTGAAACAGTCTACAAATTGAGAAATCAGATTTTTAGAGTCGGGGCTAGCCGTAGTTTTTCATAAAATTTGTAGGAAGGTGGAGTAGTTTCTGCTTAAATGTCTGTTTGTGTGTCTGTGTGAATTGGGAATATCATAATTGTCAGACTGTCAATATACAGATCAGCAAAAGTTGCAATACCTTTTCTCTTTCAAATCCCAAATGTTGCTTCCAACTGCCCAGGCTTAAACTGAGGATTTTGACAAATCGGATCATATATAGAAACCGTAGAGAACTGTTTTGATTTGCCGTAGTATACGTAGGGAGTTCTTTAAAACATAGTTCTTTTGAATGAAATTGTCCAAAGTTGGATTGGAAAACAAAAGAGAACACAGTGAGATATTGTCATTTTCGGAAGTCTCATGTTTTACCCAAGAGGGAATGTTTAACTGTACTGTACTCCTCAATTGTGAGGTCCGCACGTTTCCAGTAAGCCCAATAATAATGCTAAAAAATTGGGAGCCCAAGACCCCCTTCATCTGTTGACTTTTGAATGTGAGTTTTAGAAATGCTGTGACATTTGTATCCCCACACAAATGGCATTATAATAGAGTCCAACTTTTTGAAAAAAAAAACATTTTGATAGCATTGACTCGTCCAATCAAGGTTAATGGCAATATCCTCCAAACCTCAATATTGCTTTTAAGTTTATCTTTTATTTCAGCAAAATTTGCTCTAAAAACATTATTAGGATTTCTTGTCAATTACAACCCCAAGTAGTTAAAATGGTTGCTAACTACATTGAATGGCACAGAGTCCAAAAATTCTTGTGGTAGACTGTCCACCAATGGTATAAATTCACCCATTCCCCAGTTTATTGTATACCCCGAAACCTGTCCAAAAGAGTTAACATAATCAAGTAGGACAGGAATGGAGGTTTTCGCATTGGCCAAACATCTCAAAAGATCATCTGCATACAATTTGACACCTGTCTCAATTCCACGTCTGGATTTTCACGTATCCCAATAGCTAGAGGTTCGAGTGCAGGACAAGGGAGTGCGGGACAAGGGATCGCCCTGCCTCACTCCCCAACACAAAGTGAAAGGTTTAGACTTATTCCCATTTGTGATAATAGAGAATCTGGGATTAGTAGTATACAGTACAGTATCCACTCTATAAAACCAAACATTCCCAGTATTTTGAACAGGTACGGCCATTCAATAGTGTGAAAAGCCTTATGTGCATCCAAGGACAGTATGGCGGCACCATCACCATCCCTGTGATCAACATATAAAATATTAAGTATTCGAACATTACAGAAAGAATATCTACTAGGGATAAACCCTGTTTGATCAGGATGTATAATTCGTGTTATACAAAGTCTTGTAACTAAAACTTTTGTTATAATTTTTAAGTAATTGTTTAATAAAGCAATTGGCCTATAATTTCCCGGATCTGTAACATCTTTTCCCTTTTTTAAATACACATACATGTGCGTCACATAAAGATGTAATCCCAAAAGCTCAAAATTCAAGGCCAAAGCCATCAGCGTCAGGGGCTTTTCCAGAAGGGAATGCTTTTACTGCCTCGACAGTTTATGCTGTAGTAAAATCTGAATCCAAGGATTCCCTAGAGGTTGCATCTAGCTGTGGAAGAGGCAAATTCCCTTAAACGCTATCCAAATCTTCTTGTGTGGCACTAGTTTTGGAAGCGCAAAGATCAGAATAATTCTCTCTAAATCACTCATTGATATCTTTCAGATCTGTCAACAGCGCACCGGTTCTAGACTTGACCTTATAAATGGTCTGTTCCCCTTTTAGCTGCCCAGCTAACAATTTGTGGGGTTTCTCCCCTATTTCAAAATGTTTCTGTTTCAATTTTAAAATAGTTTTGCCAACCTGGTCTCCCAATATAGTATTGTATTCATATTGCAACTTAAGAATTTTGTTATAGTCTGATGGAGGTTTAGAACTTTTGTAAGCCTCGTCTGCCATTTTTAATTCATTTTTAATTTCTTTCAATCGGCCACACCAGTCCCTTTTAAGTCTGGTCTCAAATGAAATTATTTGTCCCCGAATGTAAACTTTTAAGGTTTCCCACAAAGTGGAATCGCTAACCTCACCATTATCATTGATCTCAAGAAATACGCAATCTGATCATTAATGTATCTATTGAATTTGGGATCAGCAAGTAACATGGGGTTAAAGCGCCAACTGTAAGATTGCCTGGGAAGAGAGAGTTTAAGTTTAATACTAACCGGGCTGTGATCAGAAATTATTATGTTATGGTACTTACTACATTCAATATTAGAAATAAGCCTAGAGTCAACAAAAAAAATAATCAATACGCGTATATGACCTATATCTGCAGCTGTGGCAGGGGTGAAGCAGAGAGTGGGACTTTAGGAACAGGGACCCCAAGACAAACCTGAAACAGAAAAAAAATATTTTTTTACTCTTAAAGTACATTTTGATTTGGTAGCCTACTGTGCATATGCAGTTCATGTTTTATGTGTATCATACATTACTTTACAAACATTACAAGAGAACATTATGCAAAATTAACTTTCATGAACAGTGGTGTTTCCTCATCAATAGTTCAGCCCTCTACTTAGTTGAGATTATTTGAAAAATTAAGACTCCATGTTACACATGTGGGGTTCTAAAAGGTCACGTAGTAACTTAAAGACAAAAGAAAAAAAAAACATAAATGGACACGTTGCTGTTTTAGATCAACATTGTGGTTTACAATAACACAATGTATAATGATGATCTATGTATGTTATGGTTCAATACTACAAATGTAACATTATTTACAATGAAGACAGTTCCAAACCTTAAACCTAACAAAGTTTTGTCTGAATCTGACACCGGGCCTACAGCAACACACACAGACATTTAATCATTGTACATGTTATGTTTGTTAAAACATGTTTACTACTAATTACCCTATGCAAGTGTAGAACAGATACAACATGAAGCCATGTTTTGACCTGCTGTATTGTACTGTAACCTTTTGAAATTAGCTTTATCACTTACCTAAATAACCATAAATAAATAGCAGACTAAAGCTGTGGACACACTGCAATTTTTAGCCAGCTTTTCTTATGATTTTCTGTCACGTCTTGTAACCTCAATTATCTCTAGACAAGACAGTCACAGCTGCTTCAGTTTCATATTGTTGAGCAGTTATGACTGGACTCACGTTCAAATCGCATAGTGTGCACCACAGAAAGATGTGACTAGAATGCTTATTATCCCTGCTTAAAAATCAGACTAATAATACAGAAAGGGCACATGCACTATTTTTACACTTACAACCAGAGGTGAAGCATTAATAAACAAACACTCACTGCATGGTTCACCCCTCCATTTATTTTCCCCTCTCATTGCAACATATAAATTATCCAAATGACCTAGTTTTCCTCTGATAAAATCCACAAATTAAACATGTCCAACTACTTTATCTCTGTCACCACTTTTAATGTTCATTTTACAGAATCCCGAGTGATTTGGCATCCCTGTTAGTGCCCCAGGAGTCACATGACACTGTTTAACTAATGAAATGTCTGGAAACACGACAGCCTAATAAAGCACTGATGAACTGCGCTCTATAATTATTATAGATTATCCATGTTTTTGTGGATTATTGATTGTATTTTGTAGGGTAAATGTGTATTTAGTCGTTAGTCAGAGCTGTGTAGTGTGACTCTCAAATGACTGTTAGTTGTTCAATGTCCCTCTGTAATCACACTCAGTCTAGTCATGTACCTAGACTGTAATCACACTCAGTCTAGTCATGTACCCTCCAGACCAGTCTAAATCTTTCCAATAAGTGAAAGCTCTTGAGTTGGTTGCCCAATAATAATGCTAAAAAACTGACCAAGACCCCCTTCATCTGTTGACTTTTGAATGTGAGTTTTAGAAATGCTGTGAGATTTGTATCCCCACACAAATGGCATTATAATAGAGTCCAACTTTTTGAAAAAAGATGCATTGAGATTAATGGGTAAATTTTTTAATAAATATAAAAATCTTGGTAGACTAACCATTTTGATAGCATTAACTCGTCCAATTAAGGTTAATGGCAATATCCTCCAAACCTCAATATTGCTTTTAAGTTTATCTTTTATTTCAGCAAAATTTGCTTTAAAAAGTTGTAGTGTGTCCCCAGTTTAAGGCAATATTATCAATGTGTAATTAAATTATTTCTACAAAGTAAAATAAACAAAAAAATCAGGAACCTGTGGCGGTATTTTGTTTGGTATAGTGTAGTTTAGTCTGTTTAGTCCTGTGTGGTACTGGTCCAGAGGTTGGTGAAGACACTTAATCTGAAGCGGTTCTACATACTTGTTAGTATGGGTCAAATCAACCTACAACTTCTGAGTTAAAACTAAATGCGCCAACTATCCCCTTACTTTGCACCTCTGAATCGTTGTTACTATTATTGTATTTTTTAATAGGGTTAATCATATGAAAAACTGGTTGAATATTAAACAAGGTCAACTAAGCAGTCAGAAGAAACTCAGTTTTTTAGTGTCTTCTGCCCTCTGCTGGAGTTAACAAACTCCGGTCTACGTCTGTTCTCTGGATTGGTGACGTAAACGTCCCTGAACCTTAGAAGTTCCCTGGATGCCTTAGTTTTAAATTGAATTGAAAAATAATACATTTTACAATATATCATGTTCATAAATAACCTAAGATAAAGCCACAAAACTGAGGTAAAACTGAACTATTAATATGGGATAGAAGAATACTTAAGTAAAATGTTTAGATATCTGTGTCACTTCAGTTCAAAATTCCCCCCAAATAAGTGAAATCTCATAACGAAGTTAAAGGAGACAGAATTGCAGTACAGTTTGTTAAAAATGGTCCTGTGTCCTTAGTTGTAGACAGCTTGCATTGATCTCACTTTGACCCTTAGAGCTGCTTTTATAACATGTAACAAAATTGAGCCCCTGAACATTGTAACATCTTATTTTTAGCAATATATCTTAACATACTCAAAACTTATTGACATGACATACACATATCTAATTGACCATGCACTTTTCCCCCTGTGTCGCAGATTCGAGCTAATGCGCATGTGCTGGCAGTACAACCCCAAGATGCGTCCATCCTTCCTAGAGATTATCAGCAGTATCAAAGAGGAGCTGGAGCCGCCCTTCAGCGACGTGAGTTTCTTCTACAGTGACGACAACAAGCCCCCGGACACTGAAGAGCTGGAGCACATGGACGTGGAGACACTGGAGAACATCCCCCTGGATCCGCCCTCCTCCTGCACCATCACCAGCAGACAGCAGCACCCGCCCCCCACCACGCCCCCTTCCTCCTCCGCCATGTCCGCCACTCCCTTGGCAGGACAGCAGAGCCCCGGGACTCCACCTACACCCAGCTTATCTTCTGCCAATATGCCCCAAAGCCCGGCCTCATCTCCGGACAAGCAGCCGGTGGCTCAAGCGTTCGCTGCCAATGGGCCAGTGGTAGTACTGCGGCCCAACTTTGACGAGCTGCAGCCGTATGCACACATGAATGGAGGTAGAAAGAACGAGCGCACGCTGCCCCTGCCCCAGTCCTCCGCGTGCTGATGTCACGGCAACAACACGAGTCTATAAGACTTCAAATTCATTCATGAGTGTGATTTGAATGCTTTTTATAAGTTCAAATACAAACACATAACAGACCCTTTTGGATTTGGTGAAAAAAATATCAAATTGCAAAAATATATTTGTGTTAGTTTTAAGGCAAGACTCTGCACTTTTTTTCATTTTTTGTGTGTGTTTTGGTTACCTTTGTCTCCTAACACATAAGCGTTCACCCGGAAACAACTAAATTGACTGCACCTAAAGATTATTATTTATTATTTCATCGAATACACTTACATTGTTACTTCAAGGCCATTTTCGCCAAATGCTTTACTCTCCAATACAGACATAAAGCTCAGCCCTTAATGTAGCAAATACATATACACCAAACAGTACAATCTTGCACTTAATAATATTCTGATGGATTGTGCCAAAGGATTTAGACAGACGGACAGACAGGTACTTCTAGAGTTGATTAATTAAGGATTTAACTTTAAAAAAAGTAACAAAATTTGAATTTTTGCAGCAATTCAATCAGCCAGTTTACTCAAATGCTTGTACTTGTACTCATCAAGGTGTGGTGATACCAAGAGCCGATACCACGTAAATGTGCCGCGTCATGACGCACAGGGCTCACTCTGAGCTGAGGACTGAGCCTGAACAGAGAGTGAAGCATTTCATAGTTCAACAATGACATTAGACCAGTTTACAATCGTAGTAGCTAACTAATAATAATTCATTTTAATTAATTAAATAATTAATTGGTAATTGGTGTTGGCGCTTCTTTGCGTGTGTGCACATAATGACTTATTGTAATTGAAAAATAAATCAAGCAACTGAATACTACAGTATCTAAGCTTTAAAAAGATGCGTGGCCGTCATAAAAATAAGAAAAGTCTCTTGTAATAAAAGTTGTTGTCGATACTATATACTATGTACAGTTTTGTTTTTTTTTCACCTGCATTGTCTCGCCTTAAATTCAAAATTTTTAATTTGAGTTGATTGTGATTAATCCTAAATGCCTAGTTTGCTCTCAAGGCAATTAAAAAAAAAACTTTTTAGATAAATGTAATAAAAAAAACGTTGATGTAAACCCTCATTCGTCCAGGTGTGGTCCATCGTAGAAAGGGTTTCAGGGGTTGTCATCCGGACGCTGTTTGAAGATCGAGACGTTTCGACTTTTATCCAAAAGTCATTGTCAATCAGAGAGCTGGTATGGGAACTCGGGCTTATATGCTAAGTCGAAACGTCTCGATCTTCAAACAGCGTCCGGATGACAACCCCTGAAACCCTTTCTACGATGGTAATAAAAAAACACAGTGACACTTGACAGGCAAATCTCAGAACTTTTTAAATAATGCATTATCTAAATTTGTCAACATCTCAAATCAACATTCTGAAGACATTTGAATTCATATAGATTTTTGCAGTGTCTTAGGCACATCTCCAAACAAAAACAGGGTATCCACAGCCTCGTCTTCAAGGTGGACAGATCAGGCAGGACAGTTCTTTTTCCACTCCTTCAAATGTTTTCTTTCACACTCAACACTGGGGACTACTTCTACAGCCCAAATCGAGACTTTGTGAAAGAAACTGAAACAAATAGCATATCTGTCAGCGCACCCTAACAGATGAGCACTTTCCTGACTTTGCTCCGGCTCAGACTTTTCAAAAGGACGTCACTTCATTATACTCTGGAAAGATGCCTCAAACTAAGCCTTTCTATTGGTTAAATGAGAGAGTCTGCATCTGCCAAACTGTTGCCAAATGTGTTTTGTTTTATTTTGAGAATTATTTTGTACAGGTTTAAATTTCACTTCAAGGCTGTGATTCAGAGATGAGATGAGTTTGAATTTAAACATAATATATGGAAAATAATAAAAATGTCAGGCATTGTTAAGTTAGTTTGAGTATCTAATGACAAATCAAGATCCTGCAGTGTTTCAATATCACTTATTGAAACACTGGACTTAGTGGTACTTTACAGTACAATACGTATCCCGACACAGGCCCATATCACATTATGATATGTATCCTGACACGTACATATCACTTTAGGATCTCATTGACGTTTTCAATGTTTAAATAAATAAATAGTAAGTTAAAATACATTCAAAATAAATCAAACTGTGTCAAAATCAGTGATCAACAATAATAAGGCCTTGATAATCAGGACTTGACATGATTTGAATGCATTTTTATTACTGTCTCAAAAGGCAAAACACAAAAACAAAGAAAATGTTTTTAAATCTTATGTCGTCAGAATGTTCAAAATACCAGAATGCAGGCTACTAGAGAAAAAATTAAATAAACCTTAACACAATTTGAACATGATGTGATATATCAGACGTTAATGGTTTTAAATCTTTATAACAAAATAAGCAACAATTCTGAAATGACTGTAGTCAGTTTCCTTCTCCATTTCGAAGGAATAATTCTTTCTAGCTTCAAAAATGCATTTGATCCTCACAAAAGTAAAATTTGTGGTTAGGTATATAATCTGTCTGTAAATAAAATTAAAAATCATTGTTGGGTCGATATTTATGTAAAAAAAAGGTTTTGCCTTAATCAAAACTGTAAAGTGTCAATCTTAATCCATTAAATAAACGAATAATGTCAAATACAATAGTAAATGCTCTGATATCACTTGCATCATGCACTTGCATCATGCATCTGATATCATGCATCTGAGAGTTTGTACTTACCAAAACCACCTTGATTTTGGTATTTAGTGTGATATTTGGAGGTTAGTGTCAATTTCTCCTTTGAAATCACATTATGTTCCACTTCATTTTACACACATTTTTAGGATTTTGATTATTTTTGTTTACAAACTTTTAAAGGGTCTATCCATGGATTTCAGAATGATGAAAAATTAGGACTGTTGCCCTGGCGGTTAACAATTGAAAAATTTATTTTTGTTTTAAATCAAACCTATGAATAATTGCAATAACAACATTTTTGCTGCCCAACAGTTACCATTTACAACTACATCTGGCTAGGACTTAGTGGCACCAATCTGTGTTTTAACTCCAAAATAATTTTTTACCAAAATGTAAGTATAATGCATAGTATCAGCTCCTTTTCAGAGTCTACACCCATTCCTCCCTCTGCATCACAGCTTTTTGTTCTTCAACATCATACTTCAGCTACAGTGACTGAATATTGCAATCATATATATATATATATATATATATATATATATATATATATATATATATATATATATATATACATATATACACATATATACATATATACATATATATATCCCCTATGTCCCCTCCATGTTTGTGCTGATGAAGACTAGTCTAAACCAAATAGACCACTGCTCCAACCCTGAAGAAAAGACAAAGATATGTTACCTTTCCAACATGGTGTCTCTGTTTCGAAAGGCCTCATACATTTCACATCTCCGCCTAGTCTGTGGGCGGGTTTAGAGTGCGCAGCGCTTTTTATACACATACACATTTGGTTTGGTCACTTTTGTAAACTTTTTCAGAAGATTTTGCCTCTATGTCTGTACAGAACAAAGCTGCTATTTTATTCTTTTTTACTCTATTTTGATGTTATTACAAAGAAATTCTTCAGGTTGCTATTGGTCTCCTCTAGTTCATGTTCTTATACCTGTTTATAGAAAATATTAATAATTTTTCTGTTCCCCAAAATTATGTCAAAGCCTTTCATTTTTGTGATGAAATGTTCCTGTATGTGTCTTGTGGATGTTGGAAATAATTTTCAATGTTAATAATCATTTGGAATGGACACCTTAGCTTAAAGTGCGAGCGTATGCTTTTAGCGCCCTTTTTTAAAATTTTGTACTTGATACCGTTTGCACCCCTCTAGGTGCGATTTGATCTCAGGTCAAAGTCAAGGCTTTTTGCTTTCTCTCTGCATTCTTACCATCGCCCCCTGCTGGTCTCCTCTGGTATTGCCATGGCAGTGGGTTGATTACAGGAGCAAAACTATCTGAAATGAACTGTTGTTTGAATCAGAGCTGCAATAAATAATATCTAGCCCTACAATTATTTATGCGTGCAATTGGATTTGCAATTATCTTTCAAGTCAGGATTCAGTTCACAGTGCACATTTTCAACACATCCAGGAGCGTTAACAATTTAGAGATAACTGAAATATGAAGAGTTTTGCTCCTCTCTTAGCCCATACCTACCCGTCCTCTCATCTGCTTCCTTTCTCTTTCCTAACGCTCCTTTATTCTGGCCAAAGTGCTCTATCCACTGACCCTGTCTCCCAACTCCTATTCATGGGTTTCAGCTTCCGGTTCATATGTGATATTTGCAGGATTTTTGCACATTCAAAAGATAATACCTGGTGATAAAGTATCCACTTTAATATCTACTATACTAAGGGACAATTTTAATTGAACTTAACAAGTTAAAATAACAAGTACTTTTAATTTGTCTCTGTCAACCACTGGACATAATAGTCTATGTAATTGTGCCCTTTAAAGGTTATCAATAACTTGAAAATGTATTAGTAATATAGAGCTCATGATTATTGAGTTACATTTGAGTCTTTTGATTCTCATCTCTCCTCATTTAAACCAGCAATGTGTTTTACATAGTGCAGTTAAACGATTAAAAAAAAATTAATTAATCACACTTTGGAACGGTGAATAATCACGATTAATCGCATTGTGTGCTTTTTGCAAATCTCATTATTTACATGTCTAAGTAATTTTGCTAATTTTGTAAAGAAAAGTAATAATTTATTTTACAATTCTAAATAAATTACTTAAAAACCAACTAACAACAGTTTAAGTCTAGACATGGCATTTCATACTGAATCTGTGTGGTCCCATGTTTCAGGTAAATGTAAGCCACATGACCAAACAACAATCATTCAGTATTCATATACTCATAGAACTATAGTTACAGAAGTAACTGAAATGTATGGTGAGAAATGAAGCTGCTGGTCCCTCACACATAAGAAATGTAAATTTAAATCTAAATCGTACCTCAATTATACTTTTTATCATATGGCTTAGGTCAGTCTTTGTTTTGCTAAGCATATGGGCACAACATGTAGGTTAGCCTCTGTGGAAATACGGCTGTTTATCATAAGATCAAGTTGTTTTAATCCTGTCATGTTGTTACACTATGACTTAATGCAACTCAGTGTGAAAGTATTCTAAGTAAGAACAGAATACAGATTAGACATTAAACTTATTCTAATGCAGGTGTTCAGAATTCTGTAACTAAATACATTTTCCAAATATTCTTCCCAACACTGGCATTTGGTGAGGAATGATTATTTTCTGTGATTATGCTTTTGGCCGTCATGTTTTCTTGCCTTCTAAACGTATCCAATCATGTCGCTCAAAAGCATTCCACGAGCCAAAAGAGAGCCAGACACAGAACCAGAAGCTAGACCTCGCAGGTTTCGCTTTGGATCGCTTAAAAGGGCTGGTGCGGTTTAAATAAGACAACAAAGACACTTTCGGACCGTACTAATCCACTCCAAAGTGAACCAGTCAAAATGTGGTTGTTGTGCACCTTTAACAAACTAACCCACCACTCCCTCTGCCTCTCTCTTCTGTCCAGTGTGGGTTCTACAGGGTTGTCTTTGTCTGCTGCCTTGTTCTTTGTCTGTTTTCTAATCGTTTGCCATAATCTCTACTTTTCAAAACCAAAAAGAAGAAGGCTTCACAGAGAAGGGAACACATTTCAACAATGATCTTAACCCAGACTGGACAAGTGTTGAAGGAATCTCCTCACTATTTCGATCTTATCTTAGACAAATGTTGCTTGGTGATGATGATGATGATTATTATTATTATTATTATTATAGTGTTGTTATTATTATTTCCTTTTTTGACATTTTCTTTCTGTAGGAGTGTTATTTATTTATTTTTTTTAAAGTTTCCTTTTATTGTGATTTCAGTTTCAATCACTGTATAAACAATCCTTGATTTCAGCATAAAGTTGGATTTTTCTATGTACTTTCTTTGATGTCATGACTGACATAGTATCATTTTTAAACTTATCTATAACTACCTCAGTTTAAAAATACTGTACAGATATGGTACGGTTCTCACATCAGTCACATAGAAAACCTTTTTATAAACCAAATCCATAACATGAACTTCGATTGAGAGGTGCACTATGTAAGTTTTCTGCCATTTTCTTGTGTCCATGGAGATTTTACTGCCTTGTAAAATCTCTTTTAAATGTTCCATAATTGTAAGTTTTTATCGCTCATCTGACTTGTAATTTGGCCTGGTGGCATTAACAGCTTAGAAAGAGTTAATACTGTGAAATATTCCTGGTAATGCTCCATGGAGACAAGCAAAAAAAGTTACCAACCTTTAACAACCTCCTTAATAACCACCTTTCATTAGATACTTCACAAAATGTAAATCATTCCTTGCTGGGTCTAAGTGTCAAAGCTAATAGACCCTTGTCAGCTCTTTACAGTCAAACTGTTGGCAGTTTGACTGTGTTTTGTTTCACTAAGCACCACAAATCCTACATTAAGAAGTGAACTTAAGAAACTAGAGATTGTTAGATATTTATAGTTATTACTCATTGGCAAATGTGATCTATATATCTGCTTTGTCTACAAATAAGAAAATTACCTTTTTGTTTGCTGCTCTGTTAAAATGAATTAATGTTAAAAAAAAAACAAAAAAACAGGCTGTGTGTGCATCCACACAGCCTGAGGAGTCTATATGTCTATCTATATATATCAGTTCAGTAGTCTGTCAGTGATTCTCAGACACATTGAATTTGCTGTAGTGAAGTAAGAACAAGGAAACTCAATCAGTGAGAAAATTATTTTCCCGACAACGTGGGGCATTAAAGCTGTACAATATGCATTTAAATCTTGAGTCTATTTTTTAAGGCGTAAACACCTTATTTAACTCATCAACAGCTCCGTTGTAACATTTATTTACAGTGACTGTACAATATACATTTTAAATCCTCAATCTAGGACACACCCCCTCTGTCCGTGAGCGAGATTTATTAGTGGCCATGCGAGGTATTGCAGCCCCTTGGGCCCAACCTACTTCTATAATTAGAGCCCGAGCACGATTGTGATAATTTGAGTTTTGTGAGCTCCAATTTTGAGTGAAGACCCTGCGAAAAAATATTGAAAGACGGCTTTGCCAATGGGAGACTGACAATGTCAACGTACACAAATGAAACCAAGCATGTCAGGACATGCGGGCCATATTGGATCAAACCCGGGAATTAAAAAGTCATACATCATCTTTTGACATCTGGGTCATTCCACGAGAACAGGACAAATTGGACTTCAACACTTTTCATTTTTAAACATAAATATATAACTTTTAAAAATATATCATAGTATAAATAACATATTAAACTACCAGAAAAATATATTGTACCATCTCAAGGAGCAAATTTCTATTATTTACAATCATCTTTTAAAGTTGTCAGCAGTGTTGCGCCTCAACCCCGTTATGGACACAGAGGTTATTGTCTGAATGTGATAATAAGATGTTTTTCTTATTAAATTAACATTTTTCTATTCTTCAGTTGTCCCTCTTCACCATTAAAACTTTTTCTAATTCAAATAAATATAGAAAAAAATGTTTTGTCCATACTAAGGCCTGAAATACCTTCTCATGTGACCCTAGACTTCTATTTTTTCATTAAAATGTAGATTAAATAAAGAATTTGAACAAAAAGTTATGTTCTTACTACATGTCAAACCCTTTATAATTGAAGTCAACTAACATTACATTATTTTATCATAAAATGCTAAATATAAATTTAAAAAATTTAGGTGTGACGGTTGAGATAAGTGTAGCAGGGGTTGACGATTATGCTGAACGGTTGAAGGGACAAACTAAGTTCTGACTGAAATGAAGTGCTATTTTACAACATATTTCATAAAATGTATATTTAATTATGTAAGACAGACAACATACTGTATTTAAGTAATTGTTTTATTAACTGCCATGACTGGTGATAAAGTAATGTCTTCCTAATTTGGGCGTTAACTGGGCAGGTAGCAATACGTTTTTTCACCTTTGACTGTGGCGAATCTGAATGCTTCTTTAAACGTTGGCACCTTTTTTGTATTTATCTTTTTTTTGTCTTTCTTTTTTCAGTTTTTTCTCAAGTTCTTCTATTTCTATCTTTTCCTACAACGCAAAACAATAGAACACAATTGTAATCAGGATGTATTGATTGATTTTAAGCCATTATAACCCTAATAAAATTAGGTAACATTCTGTTTTCTGCATATATCACAATCCTTCTGTCCCTTCTCCCTTTCCCTCTTGTATCTCTAAAACAGAGCTTTATAGGCAAGGCTAGGCAAGTTTATTTGTAGAGCACAATTCGTACACAGGGCAATTCAAAGTGCAGCTGATTTACAGCTCGTTTGGAGAGATCAGTGAACAGGCCGTTGCAGTAGTCTAACCTACTGGAGACAAATGTATGGATAAGTCTCTCCAAGTCTGGTTTAGACACTATACCTTTAATTTTGGCAATGTTTTTTAGGTGGTAAAGGCTGTTGATGTTATTGATCTGATGTGGCTGTCAAAGTTCAGGTCTGAGTCCATTATTACCCTCAGATTTCTAACTTGATTTGTCGGTTTTAGAGCGAGAGACTGGAGGTGACTGCTGACACTTTCTCTCTGTTTCTGCGGCCCAAAGACGATGATTTCAGTCTTGTCTGAGTTTAGCTGAAGAAAATTGTTTTGCATCCACAAGCTGATCTGTTGGATGCAGTGACAGAGTGAATCCACTGGTCCATATTCACCTGCCGTCAGTGAGACTTAGATCTGAGTGTCATCTGCGTAGTTGTGATAAGACACATTTGTACTGAGTATTAACTGACCTAAGGGCAGCATATAGAGGTTGAACAGAAGGGGTCCCAGGATTGACCCTTGGGGCACCCCACAGGTCAAGCTCACGTGGTCTGAGACACAGTTACCAATCTCAACAAAGTACTCTCTGTCCTCAAGGTAGGACTTCAACCAATTTAGGACAGTGCCAGTGATGCCCACCCAGTCCTCTAGTCTCTGTAGGAGGATCCCATGATCGACAGTGTCAAAAGCAGCGCTCAGATCTAACAGATCTGATAGATAGTATCAGATAGTATGTTTCTTCTCACACTGGTAACTACCCATGACCCTGACCTTGAAGATCTTGGCTGTGGTGACTGCATCTGATCCTGTTCTGGACTGGTTGGGGGAGTACTCAGGTTCCTCACTGCTTCTCTTCTCTCCTTGTTTCTTTTGTAGGCTGCTCTCCACTTTTTACGTTTCTGCCGCTGTTCTCTTTCACTCAAGTCTTTAATTCCTTTTTTTTTTTCCTGCCTCAACATTTTCTTCTCCATCTCTACGTTCACTCTGTAGGTATCTTTCTCTCTTCTTTCTGGGTCGGCATTTATTTGTGCTTGATATTTCTTTTGCCTATCTGCTGCAGTCATTGGTGCCATCTCATCTAAACAGGTGTTAAAATAAAAAAAATCTATAATACATAACATATGCATGTGGTCAAAAAAATAAAAATACAAGTAAAATCAATAAACCATTTAAATAATTTGATAAAATTACAATCAATGCGTTAGAATCACAATCCCCTCAACCCCGTTACAATACAATTTGTGATGGGGTTGAGTGTGACGGGGTTGTGAATTTTGTGCAAAAGAGCCTCAATTTTACACAATGAATATCAGAAAGAGAGCACATGGTGTGCAAGAGATTGAAAAATAGCAGATATTGTTAAAATAACACACACAAAAATATAAGTAATGATTTTCTGACATTTATTAATGTCACGGTGTTGAAACCAGAAATTTGAAATGCATATTTTTACTGTAAACATGACAAATATATAGAAAAAAAAGTTAGCTACTTGCCTCTTTCTGTAGTCTAGTTGTCAAACAGACTTTAGTGATGTAACTTCCTGTGGTTCATGGCCCTATGGACCATACCATTGTTTTTACAGGGGGGAAATATTTTGTGTAACGGGGTTGAGGCAAACTCTGGGACAAAACTAAATTATGTGATTTTATGAATTAATTATTAATGTATGCTGAAAAAAATATAGCCAGCATAAAAAGCACAAATAGATGTTTATGTTGATATTAAAATGTATAAACTTTTGATTAGTTTTATTAGTAATATTCTAAGTTGACTTTCATCCTAGGCAGTTGGGGACATGAGAAAATAGCTAGTATGTACTGAAAAGCATCATAATTTCTCAAAAATAGCAAAGATAGTGGGCAAATTTCTGATGCTTTCCTAAAGTAAACATCTTGATGTATTTATAAGGCTGTTGAACATAGATGTTAGTGTAAAAATAGATAAAATACAGGCAAAAGAGTTGTGGGGACTCAAAATGTCCTATTTTCGTGGAATGACTCATCTACTCCAACGATTTTCATCAAAAACACTGGTCAAAACGATAAAAAGATGATCAATTAAAGTAGCATGGTAATTTTTCAACAAAATGGCAATTTTGTTGGAAAAAAACAAAAACCCAAACTTTTACAAACATTGTCGGATAGAGCGCGAGTGCAGATTTGCAAGCTGTACCTAATGATATGCAACTGAAGGTCTGTTTTCTCTACAACACAAGCAGGATCTTCCGCTCTTTAAGTCACGTTTTAACTTTCCGTAAATTGATCGTCCAGCTTCTGATTTGTATCTGACCTCGGACTTGGGAGGACTGCGAGTCAAAATCCAAACAGCAATGGCACCGCGCGCTCCTGGTCAGATGTGTGTGTGTTCAGAGCACGGGAAGGACGGCACCGCGAGCCCATGGGATCCACATCATGCATCTCCGCTCCGCTGCGCAGTGCGTGGCACAGTGCTTCATTAATTTCGTACCCGTTCCACATCCCGCGTAAGCGCTGCGTAGGTCTGCGCCTCGGCTCCGCCACTCCACCGCTCTCCGACAGAATTGCGGATCGGAGGCGGTCTGCGGCGCAGCGGAGTGGAGTGGAGACGCATGATGTGGAATCCTCGATACGGCAGAACACGGACACAGACACGGAGGTGCAAAGTGGAGGAACTCACGGCGAGAATATACGGAGAGATACGGTAGAGCACGTGGAAGGACACGCACATGGGCCTTGTGCTCACGGCGGCATTGAGAGCACACGCATACGGGATGAGACTGCAGAGCACGGAGATAGACACGGACACATGGTGACGGACAGGGGAGGTGCGCAGGGAGGCACCAGGAATACAGAGGAGGGAGAGGAGCAAGAAGAGGGGCAGGTGAGGCACAGAGGAGGACGAGGAGCAAGAGGAGGAGTAGGTGAGACACAGAGGAGGGAGAGGAGCAGGTGAGACACAGAGGAGGGAGAGGAGCACGAGCAGGTGAGACACAGAGGAGGGTGAGGAGCAGGAGAAGGTGAGGCACAGAGGAAGGCGAGGAGCAGGTGAGACACAGAGGGGGGAGAGGAGGAGGAGCAGGTGAGACACAGAGGAGGGAGAAGAGCAGGTAGGACACAGAGGAGAGAGAGGAACAGGAGAGGCACAGAGGAGAGAGAGGAGCACGAGGAGGAGCAAGTGACACACAGAGGAAGGAGAGGGGCAGGTGAGCCACAGAGGAAGAGCAGGTGAGACACAGAGGAGGGAGAGGAGCAGGAGGTGGAGCAGGTGAGACAGAGGAGGGAGAGGAGCAGGTGAGACACAGAGGAGGGAGAGGAGCAGGAGGTGGAGCAGGTGAGACAGAGGAGGGAGAGGAGCAGGAGGTGGAGCAGGTGAGACAGAGGAGGGAGAGGAGCACGAGGAGGAGCAAGTGACACACAGAGGAAGGAGAGGGGCAGGTGAGCCACAGAGGAGGAGCAGGTGAGACACAGAGGAGGGAGAGGAGCAGGAGGTGGAGCAGGTGAGACAGAGGAGGGAGAGGAGCAGGAGGTGGAACAGGTGAGACAGAGGAGGGAGAGGAGCAGGAGGTGGAACAGGTGAGACAGAGGAGGGAGAGGAGCAGGAGGTGGAGCAGGTGAGACAGAGGAGGGAGAGGAGCAGGAGGTGGAGCAGGTGAGACAGAGGAGGAGGGAGAGGAGCAGGAGGTGGAGCAGGTGAGACAGAGGAGGGAGAGGAGCAGGAGGTGGAGCAGGTGAGACACAGAGGAGGGAGAGGAGCAGGAGGAGGAGCAGGTGAGACACAGAGGAGAGGGAGGAGCAGGTGAGACAGAGGAGGGAGAGGAGCACGAGGAGGAGTAAGTGACACACAGAGGAAGGAGAGGGGCAGGTGAGCCACAGAGGAGGAGCAGGTGAGACACAGAGGAGGGAGAGGAGCAGGAGGTGGAGCAGGTGAGACAGAGGAGGGAGAGGAGCAGGAGGTGGAGCAGGTGAGACACAGAGGAGGGAGAGGAGCAGGAGGTGGAGCAGGTGAGACAGAGGAGGGAGAGGAGCAGGAGGTGGAGCAGGTGAGACACAGAGGAGGGAGAGGAGCAGGAGGTGGAGCAGGTGAGACAGAGGAGGGAGAGGAGCAGGAGGTGGAGCAGGTGAGACAGAGGAGGGAGAGGAGCAGGAGGTGGAGCAGGTGAGACAGAGGAGGGAGAGGAGCAGGAGGTGGAGCAGGTGAGACACAGAGGAGGGAGAGGAGCAGGAGGTGGAGCAGGTGAGACAGAGGAGGGAGAGGAGCAGGAGGTGGAGCAGGTGAGACACAGAGGAGGGAGAGGAGCAGGAGGTGGAGCAGGTGAGACAGAGGAGGGAGAGGGAGCAGGAGGTGGAGCAGGTGAGACAGAGGAGGGAGAGGAGCAGGAGGTGGAGCAGGTGAGACAGAGGAGGGAGAGGAGCAGGTGAGACAGAGAGGAGAGGGAGGAGCAGGAGGTGGAGCAGGTGAGACACAGAGGAGGGAGAGGAGCAGGAGGTGGAGCAGGTGAGACAGAGGAGGGAGAGGAGCAGGAGGTGGAGCAGGTGAGACAGAGGAGGGAGAGGAGCAGGGGGTGGAGCAGGTGAGACACAGAGGAGGGAGAGGAGCAGGAGGTGGAGCAGGTGAGACACAGAGGAGGGAGAGGAGCAGGAGGTGGAGCAGGTGAGACACAGAGGAGGGAGAGGAGCAGGAGGTGGAGCAGGTGAGACAGAGGAGGGAGAGGAGCAGGAGGTGGAGCAGGTGAGACAGAGGAGGGAGAGGAGCAGGAGGTGGAGCAGGTGAGACAGAGGAGGGAGAGGAGCAGGTGAGACAGAGAGGAGAGGGAGGAGCAGGAGGTGGAGCAGGTGAGACACAGAGGAGGGAGAGGAGCAGGAGGTGGAGCAGGTGAGACAGAGGAGGGAGAGGAGCAGGAGGTGGAGCAGGTGAGACAGAGAGGAGGGAGAGGAGCAGGGGGTGGAGCAGGTGAGACACAGAGGAGGGAGAGGAGCAGGAGGTGGAGCAGGTGAGACACAGAGGAGGGAGAGGAGCAGGAGGTGGAGCAGGTGAGACACAGAGGAGGGAGAGGAGCAGGAGGTGGAGCAGGTGAGACAGAGGAGGGAGAGGAGCAGGAGGTGGAGCAGGTGAGACAGAGGAGGGAGAGGAGCAGGGGGTGGAGCAGGTGAGACACAGGGTGTGTGGAGTGATGTAAGAGGAGAGGATTGTTTAAATGCTGCACTTATATGATCAAAATACAACCCAATTGCAGTAATCTATTTGTAACAGATTAGTCTAATAAATTCATAATTAAATACAAAATATTCTAATCTAAATCTCAGTTTTAATTCTTGTTAAAGGTGGGGGCGTGTTTGCAGAATAGGTGGTCCGCGGTTTTGTTTTCAACAGAAAAGTGGTCCTTGGTCCTAAAAAGTTTGAGAAACACTGTCCTAAACAGTGTTTACCAAAATGTGTGTACATTTGGTAGACATACTTTATGTGATTCTGAACAAAAAAGCCAGTGAAGACCAGCCTGATCTCTACCCACATTTATGCAAATGTGGGTAGAGATCAGAGTAGAGCATGGATATGCATCCATGCCTCAAAAAAGACAATGGAAAGTGAAAAGTTTTGTTTATATTTATATTTTAATCCAATGAAATTTGGTACACCCCTTGTTATTTCTCCCCTGACTTCAATGGGAAGGTGGCAATTTTAATAAAAAAGACAAAGACAATTTCCAAAATCTAGCTCTTGTATTTTGTCCGACAGACTCCAAACTGAGGCAGCATCATCAGGACATAGCTGGGATCAAAAATTGCTCAAAGAATTAGCTTTGGGTGTGGTCATAACAAACTCTTGACGAAGCGGAAATTTTGAAACTTTTGCAAATGTTGTCGGATCGGGACGGATCCAATGAGGTGTGTATTTTAATGAGATGGATATAACGATATGTGATTTAAACTTCTATCTTTAAAAATTGCTCTCCAGCGCCCCCTAAGAAGTTAAAATGGGGAAAAAAATTTGTTTGTCGTATTTGAAATATGGTACACACTGTTACAAACTCAACTAGGTAAAGGGAAGGCAACACAACCAAGATGTTAAATGGTGAATTAAGTGGTTTAATTAAATAAATGTAGGTAAATAATAATAATAATAAAGTTTACAAAACACAAAAAGGGCTCTACCAGAGCAAAAATGAAACAAAAATAAAGGCAAGATCCACAAGACACAATGTTTCAAAGTGGCTACAATACACAGGCCACATACACAAGCACTCAGACACGTCTTGTGCAGAGGCGAGCCGAACACAGAGTCCAAGCTAACCAGTAAGGTGGTTTTTCACTTTTATTAGGTGGAGCGGCGGGCAGATTGCCTCCAATCTGCCCGCCGGGCAGATTGGAGGCAATCCTGGCGGAGCGGGGTGTGCTCCTGGCGGAGCGGGGGAGCACACCTCTACCCAAGACAACAGCCAGCCAAGCACCAATCCAGACTTTATAAAATAGGCAATACAACCAACAAGGGGTGCCCACACCATTACCTAGACAGGACAAGAGCAGAACCAAAGTATGAAATGTAAAGAAATGGATAAAAATGTAAACTCATTGTAATGAGTTCAGTGGCTCGGCCAAAATCAAGAGTTGCCTTAGTTGGCAAACTGGTCTTTACAAGCATTAATACTAAGTTCAATTCCTGGTCAGAATATATGCATTGTGGGAACTAATGGGAACTATTGTTATTGTGTTCTTGAGCAAGACATTTAACCTCCTTCGTTTAGAACTTCAAAATTAGCTAAATTAAAGGTCTAACTTTTATTTGTAAGTTTGTAAATGTACAATGTAATGTAAAAGAATGCAAAGAAAGTGTAAACTCATTATAACCCAGTAGAGTTCAATGACTCAGCCGAATTTAAGAGGGCTGTAGTGACTCAGTTGGTAGAACCTCATACCGCTGGTTATAAAGCCAGCGGTTCAAATCCTGGTCGGAGCATGCGTTGTATCACTGGTGGGTACTGTTATTGCGTACTTGGGCAAGACATTGAATCTGCTTCGCTCAGAATGCCTTGAAGGCAGAAAGGCCTTGTATACATGTTGACCAAGTGAAATGGCCTCTTTTAGCTTTATATGAACAACTAAATATGAACCATATATTTTTAAAAAAATGTTTTTTTCCACAAAATTAACCAAATTAAAAGGTTGACAAACTTACAACTGAGTGAAATTAACAAAATTAAAGGTGTCACTTTTACAATTTTTTTTGTACAAATGTACAATGAAATGTAATTAAATAAATTAAAAAAAATGTAGACCCTCAGATTAAGGAGGGGGCAAATATGATAACAAAAATGGCATCATATGAATGCATGTTGAACAAGTTAAACAGTTATGGTCCTACAGTGTCAGTTTGGGATACATTTTGGTCTAGTCACCTGGATGAATGAGTCCAACTTAACTTTTATGCCACTTTATTTCATCACATTGTCAATATGTTGGTTATTATTTTAGATAGATGTATAATGCAGTGGTCCCCAGTTATGATTGCTTTATTTTAAAATGTTGAACATGTCGGTTGTGTGATTGTCATGTGTCAAGTAAAAACTTTAATAAAAATATGTTAATTTAATGAAAAAAAAAAAAAAATAGGCCCCTGCTTAGAAAAAAGTGAAATTTGGCATGTCACTTTGACTACATAATAATAGATAATATTTACTGTGAATTGTCCGTCAGTTGTAGTTCAAATTTTCTCTAGTTCAAAGCAAATATTTAGTGTGTAGTTCTGCAATTATCGTCCATCACAATAGTCATTTGCAAAATTTGCCAATTAAGCACATCTCTGCACCACTGGAACACTATTCCAGTTATCATTGAGATTTAGGCTTGTAACTACTAATTCTCAACTATTTAGCCCCTGGAATGTGTTTCTGTGCAGTTAATGTCAAAAGGTTGTAAGAATAGAGACGTGTTACAAATGTGCTTCTCAGGCGCTAAAAACTCGTTTGCGAGCATAAAAAGAGTAAACATGGGTGTTTCTCTGGAATGCTATGGGATAGACAGGAGATTTCAAATGTATGTTGTGTAGCTTCCCAACCTCTACTTTGTCAGGCAAAATGGTTCAGATATCTCTTATGGTTTCTCACAAATTGAGTTTCCACGTTCTTGCTTCATTAAGCTCGCAAACGAGTTTTTAGCGCCTGAGAAGCACATTTGTAACACGTCTCTATTCTTACAACCTTTTGACATTAACTGCACAGAAACACATTCCAGGGGCTAAATAGTTGAGCCTAAATCTCAATGATAACTCAAGTAGTGTTCCAGTGGTGCAGAGATGTGCTTTGACGCTCACACAGTGAGTTGGCCTTAGTGAAGCAAGAACGTGGAAACTCAATTTGTGAGAAAACCATAAGAGATATCTGAACCATTTTGTCTGACAAAGTAGAGGTTGGGAAGCTACACAACATACATTTGAAATCTCCTGTCTATCCCATAGCATTCCAGAGAAACACCCATGTTTACCCTTTTTATGCTCGCAAACGAGTTTTTAGCGCCTGAGAAGCACATTTGTAACACGTCTCTATTCTTACAACCTTTTGACATTAACTGCACAGAAACACATTCCAGGGGCTAAATAGTTGAGAATTTGTAGTTACAAGCCTAAATCTCAATGATAACTCAAGTAGTGTTCCAGTGGTGCAGAGATGTGCTTTGACGCTCACACAGTGAGTTGGCCTTAGTGAAGCAAGAACGTGGAAACTCAATTTGTGAGAAAACCATAAGAGATATCTGAACCATTTTGCCTGACAAAGTAGAGGTTGGGAAGCTACACAACATACATTTAAAATCTCCTGTCTATCCCATAGCATTCCAGAGAAACACCCATGTTTACCCTTTTATGCTCGCAAACGAGTTTTTAGCGCCTGAGAAGCACATTTGTAACACGTCTCTATTCTTACAACCTTTTGACATTAACTGCACAGAAACACATTCCAGGGGCTAAATAGTTGAGAATTAGTAGTTACAAGCCTAAATCTCAATGATAACTCAAGTAGTGTTCCAGTGGTGCAGAGATGTGCTTTGACGCTCACACAGTGAGTTGGCCTTAGTGAAGCAAGAACGTGGAAACTCAATTTGTGAGAAAACCATAAGAGATATCTTAACCATTTTGCCTGACAAAGTAGAGGTTGGGAAGCTACACAACATACATTTGAAATCTCCTGTCTATCCCATAGCATTCCAGAGAAACACCCATGTTTACCCTTTTTATGCTCGCATTAGAGTTTTTAGCGCCTGAGAAGCACATTTGTAACACGTCTCTATTCTTACAACCTTTTGACATTAACTGCACAGAAACACATTCCAGGGCTAAATAGTTGAGAATTAGTAGTTACAAGCCTAAATCTCAATGATAACTCAAGTAGTGTTCCAGTGGTGCAGAGATGTGCTTTGACGCTCACACAGTGAGTTGGCCTTAGTGAAGCAAGAATGTGGAAACTCAATTTGTGAGAAAACCATAAGAGATATCTGAACCATTTTGCCTGACAAAGTAGAGGTTGGGAAGCTACACAACATACATTTGAAATCTCCTGTCTATCCCATAGCATTCCAGAGAAACACCCATGTTTACCCTTTTATGCTCGCAAACGAGTTTTTAGCGCCTGAGAAGCACATTTGTAACACGTCTCTATTCTTACAACCTTTGACATTAACTGCACAGAAACACATTCCAGGGGCTAAATAGTTGAGAATTAGTAGTTACAAGCCCAAATCTCAATGATAACTCAAGTAGTGTTCCAGTGGTGCAGAGATGTGCTTTGACGCTCACACAGTGAGTTGGCCTTAGTGAAGCAAGAACGTGGAAACTCAATTTGTGAGAAATACATAAGAGATATCTGAACCATTTTGCCTGACAAAGTAGAGGTTGGGAAGCTACACAACATACATTTAAAATCTCCTGTCTATCCCATAGCATTCCAGAGAAACACCCATGTTTACCCTTTTATGCTCGCAAACGAGTTTTTAGCGCCTGAGAAGCACATTTGTAACACGTCTCTATTCTTACAACCTTTTGACATTAACTGCACAGAAACACATTCCAGGGGCTAAATAGTTGAGAATTAGTAGTTACAAGCCTAAATCTCAATGATAACTCAAGTAGTGTTCCAGTGGTGCAGAGATGTGCTTTGACGCTCACACAGTGAGTTGGCCTTAGTGAAGCAAGAATGTGGAAACTCAATTTGTGAGAAAACCATAAGAGATATCTGAACCATTTTGCCTGACAAAGTAGAGGTTGGGAAGCTACACAACATACATTTGAAATCTCCTGTCTATCCCATAGCATTCCAGAGAAACACCCATGTTTACCCTTTTATGCTCGAAAACGAGTTTATAGCGCCTGAGAAGCACATTTGTAACACGTCTCTATTCTTACAACCTTGACATTAACTGCACAGAAACACATTCCAGGGGCTAAATAGTTGAGAATTAGTAGTTACAAGCCTAAATCTCAATGATAACTCAAGTAGTGTTCCAGTGGTGCAGAGATGTGCTTTGACGCTCACACAGTGAGTTGGCCTTAGTGAAGCAAGAACGTGAAAACTCAATTTGTGAGAAAACCATAAGAGATATCTGAACCATTTTGCCTGACAAAGTAGAGGTTGGGAAGCTACACAACATACATTTGAAATCTCCTGTCTATCCTATAGCATTCCAGAGAAACACCCATGTTTACCCTTTTATGCTCGCAAACGAGTTTTTAGCGCCTGAGAAGCACATTTGTAACACGTCTCTATTCTTACAACCTTTTGACATTAACTGCACAGAAACACATTCCAGGGGCTAAATAGTTGACAATTAGTAGTTACAAGCCTAAATCTCAATGATAACTCAAGTAGTGTTCCAGTGGTGCAGAGATGTGCTTTGACGCTCACACAGTGAGTTGGCCTTAGTGAAGCAAGAACGTGGAAACTCAATTTGTGAGAAAACCATAAGAGATATCTGAACCATTTTGCCTGACAAAGTAGAGGTTGGGAAGCTACACAACATACATTTAAAATCTCCTGTCTATCCCATAGCATTCCAGAGAAACACCCATGTTTACCCTTTTTATGCTCGCAAACGAGTTTTTAGCGCCTGAGAAGCACATTTGTAACAAGTCTCTATTCTTACAACCTTTTGACATTAACTGCACAGAAACACATTCCAGGGGCTAAATAGTTGAGAATTAGTAGTTACAAGCCCAAATCTCAATGATAACTCAAGTAGTGTTCCAGTGGTGCAGAGATGTGCTTTGACGCTCACACAGTGAGTTGGCCTTAGTGAAGCAAGAACGTGGAAACTCAATTTGTGAGAAAACCATAAGAGATATCTGAACCATTTTGCCTGACAAAGTAGAGCTTGGGACGCTACACAACATACATTTGAAATCTCCTGTCTATCCCATAGCATTCCAGAGAAACACCCATGTTTACCCTTTTTATGCTCGCAAACGAGTTTTTAGCGCCTGAGAAGCACATTTGTAACACGTCTCTATTCTTACAACCTTTTGACATTAACTGCACAGAAACACATTCCAGGGGCTAAATAGTTGAGAATTAGTAGTTACAAGCCTAAATCTCAATGATAACTCAAGTAGTGTTCCAGTGGTGCAGAGATGTGCTTTGACGCTCACACAGTGAGTTGGCCTTAGTGAAGCAAGAACGTGGAAACTCAATTTGTGAGAAAACCATAAGGGATATCTGAACCATTTTGCCTGACAAAGTAGAGGTTGGGAAGCTACACAACATACATTTGAAATCTCCTGTCTATCCTATAGCATTCCAGAGAAAAAGCCATGTTTATCCTTTTTATGCTCGCAAACGAGTTTTTAGCGCCTGAGAAGCACATTTGTAACACGTCTCTATTCTTACAACCATTTGACATTAACTGCACAGAAACACATTCCAGGGCTAAATAGTTGAGAATTAGTAGTTACAAGCCTAAATCTCAATGATAACTCAAGTAGTGTTCCAGTGGTGCAGAGATGTGCTTTGACGGCTCACACAGTGAGTTGGCCTTAGTGAAGCAAGAACGTGGAAACTCAATTTGTGAGAAAACCATAAGAGATATCTGAACCATTTTGCCTGACAAAGTAGAGGTTGGGAAGCTACACAACATACATTTGAAATCTCCTGTCTATCCCATAGCATTCCAGAGAAACACCCATGTTTACCCTTTTTATGCTCGCATAAGCGAAGTTTTTAGCGCCTGAGAAGCACATTTGTAACACGTCTCTATTCTTACAACCTTTTGACATTAACTGCACAGAAACACATTCCAGGGCTAAATAGTTGAGAATTAGTAGTTACAAGCCTAAATCTCAATGATAACTCAAGTAGTGTTCCAGTGGTGCAGAGATGTGCTTTGACGCTCACACAGTGAGTTGGCCTTAGTGAAGCAAGAACGTGGAAACTCAATTTGTGAGAAAACCATAAGAGATATCTGAACCATTTTGCCTGACAAAGTAGAGGTTGGGAAGCTACACAACATACATTTGAAATCTCCTGTCTATCCCATAGCATTCCAGAGAAACACCCATGTTTACCCTTTTTAATGCTCGCAAACGAGTTTTTAGCGCCTGAGAAGCACATTTGTAACAAGTCTCTATTCTTACAACCTTTTGACATTAACTGCACAGAAACACATTCCAGGGGCTAAATAGTTGACAATTAGTAGTTACAAGCCTAAATCTCAATGATAACTCAAGTAGTGTTCCAGTGGTGCAGAGATGTGCTTTGACGCTCACACAGTGAGTTGGCCTTAGTGAAGCAAGAACGTGGAAACTCAATTTGTGAGAAAACCATAAGAGATATCTGAACCATTTTGCCTGACAAAGTAGAGGTTGGGAAGCTACACAACATACATTTGAAATCTCCTGTCTATCCCATAGCATTCCAGAGAAACACCCATGTTTACCCTTTTTAATGCTCGCAAACGAGTTTTTAGCGCCTGAGAAGCACATTTGTAACAAGTCTCTATTCTTACAACCTTTTGACATTAACTGCACAGAAACACATTCCAGGGAATAAATAGTTGACAATTAGTAGTTACAAGCCTAAATCTCAATGATAACTCAAGTAGTGTTCCAGTGGTGCAGAGATGTGCTTTGACGCTCACACAGTGAGTTGGCCTTAGTGAAGCAAGAACGTGGAAACTCAATTTGTGAGAAAACCATAAGAGATATCTGAACCATTTTGCCTGATAAAGTAGAGGTTGGGAAGCTACACAACATACATTTGAAATCTCCTGTCTATCCCATAGCATTCCAGAGAAACACCCATGTTTACCCTTTTTAACAAACGAGTTTTTAGCGCCTGAGAAGCACATTTGTAACACGTCTCTATTCTTACAACCTTTTGACATTAACTGCACAGAAACACATTCCAGGGGCTAAATAGTTGAGAATTAGTAGTTACAAGCCTAAATCTCAATGATAACTCAAGTAGTGTTCCAGTGGTGCAGAGATGTGCTTTGACGCTCACACAGTGAGTTGGCCTTAGTGAAGCAAGAACGTGGAGACTCAATTTGTGAGAAAACCATAAGAGATATCTGAACCATTTTACCTGATAAAGTAGAGGTTGGGAAGCTACACAACATACATTTGAAATCTCCTGTCTATCCCATAGCATTCCAGAGAAACACCCATGTTTACCCTTTTTATGCTCGCAAACGAGTTTTTAGCGCCTGAGAAGCACATTTGTAACACGTCTCTATTCTTACAACCTTTTGACATTAACTGCACAGAAACACATTCCAGGGGCTAAATAGTTGAGAATTAGTAGTTACAAGCCTAAATCTCAATGATAACTCAAGTAGTGTTCCAGTGGTGCAGAGATGTGCTTTGACGGCTCACACAGTGAGTTGGCCTTAGTGAAGCAAGAACGTGGAAACTCAATTTGTGAGAAAACCATAAGAGATATCTGAACCATTTTGCCTGACAAAGTAGAGGTTGGGAAGCTACACAACATACATTTGAAATCTCCTGTCTATCCCATAGCATTCCAGAGAAACACCCATGTTTACTCTTTTTATGCTCATAAGCGAGGTTTTTAAGCGCCTGAGAAGCACATTTGTAACACGTCTCTATTCTTACAACCTTTTGACATTAACTGCACAGAAACACATTCCAGGGCTAAATAGTTGAGAATTAGTAGTTACAAGCCTAAATCTCAATGATAACTCAAGTAGTGTTCCAGTGGTGCAGAGATGTGCTTTGACGCTCACACAGTGAGTTGGCCTTAGTGAAGCAAGAACGTGAAAACTCAATTTGTAGAGAAAACCATAAGAGATATCTGAACCATTTTGCCTGACAAAGTAGAGGTTGGGAAGCTACACAACATACATTTGAAATCTCCTGTCTATCCCATAGCATTCCAGAGAAACACCCATGTTTACTCCTTTTTATGCTCATTCATAAGCGAGTTTTA